>CM021104.1:305474547-305815035 GCA_007115665.2 Sequoiadendron giganteum | reverse complement strand
AATGATTTTTCTTTACCAAGCTTGAATATTTAGATCTTCAAAAAATATCAAACTCACACTCCAATAATTTTTAATCATAGATAGGTAACAAAATCTAATAATTATGATATTTCACACCAAAAAAATTCGGCATGCAACCACCCCTGCAAAAGAGAAGATAGTCTGAAGTTAATGACCCCAAAAAACACTTTAAAATGCTAATTCTAGAAATTATTAAATTCTGATTTTACTATGATTTCCAACTATTAGACTCCTAAAATCAGAATATTGAACTTGCACAACAAAATTTAGAAATGAAATTCTGAAAATGAACAAGTCTAAAAATGAAATATGATGAGATGTTGCTTTAAAATATGATTTTGAAACCTGGAAGTACAAATCTGACTTCACAAATGAATTCTGGAAAAATACAATGACTACCCTCAACTTGGTGATATCTTCTTGAGTTTTTTTTAATTTTTCCCAAGAAAATCGTCGAGCAAAACACTATCGCAATAAATAGTCGAGCTCATTTTTATTTATGTTGGCCACAATTCAACTTTGCAAGTTTGTCGAAATTTCGGCGAAAGATCTTCGTCGAAACTTCAACAAAAAATAAGGTTCATCGAAATTTCGATGAACGTCAGGGATAAAATTTTTAAAAAATGAAAATTTTGCACAAGTACTCGACGATACATCTGATTATATAGCTTTCGTAAAAAAAATTGTCAGATTTTGCAATCAAATGAGTTAGTGCAGGGTTTTGAATTTTCATAAATTTTTGACTTAGCAACTTTGGGGTTCTCATTCCTATCACAATGTCACGAGTTTTGGGAAATTCATAACCTCCAAAGGCGGTTGTCAAGTTCGGTTTTTTTAGTGACATAACAATCCTAAGTGAGCATTGGTTTGTCAGCGATGACTTGGATGTCACGGAGGTAGTGACAACCATGGTGGAGTTTTGATATTATTGATCGATGGTTGAGGTTATATTAATCCAATGGTGCTCTTTTATTTTGTGCTCCTTTGCGGTGAGGACTGAAAGACTCATGAAGTGAGTGGAATTGACTGAGAATTTGACACCTATTGGCTTGATCAACGATGATTCAAATCAATAGTGCCTACTAGCCCCACGCCTCTTGTGGTGGGTCTCAAGTGATTCTCATAGGGTGTGCGAGCTTCAGACATGTGTCATGGTGGACCCGATCGGTGCCAGATAGGTAAGGATTTAAATATTTAATTCTTTTCTGGGAGACTGTTTTGAATATTGTAGATTCCCTTTTGATTCTCTAGAATTACACAAGCAGTGTACATGTGTCTTGGTGGACCCTGGCCATGACAAGTAGTATATGAAGGATAATTGATTGCTAGAAAGTGATAGTTGGTTGCCAACTAATGACGGATTAAATGATGATTGACTTAGCCGATTTGAACGGTATTGTAACCATTTATCTTTGGAAGATTAAATCGAACTATTTCCTATTGGAATGTTGTAACACGAGTTAGGGTTAAGAATGAAAGTTATAAGACCATAGAACAATTTGCAATGAAATAAGGGGAGATCGAAGTAGGGTTATGTTGTCGGATTCTCTCTAGATGGAACAAGATGTAAACTCTGTAAAAGCTTAGAGCTTGAATTGTATTTGTAACTATATTTTGTTGCTGAATAATACAATGGTGATCTGGGATTTTGGAGTGTGGGGGTTTTTACCCGAAAGGGTTTTCCCCATGTAAATTTGTGTGTCCATGTTTTCTATTCCATCTTTCATGTTTAATGGTTTTGTGTGATTGAATCTATTGAATGGTGTTGTTTGGAACTAGTTTAATTAGCATTCATTTTTTTCTAAGGGTCATATGGGAAATTTACTATGTTTTATTATGCCTTGTGGCATAATAGTTTGTGTCTTTGAGGCAATCTGATGAAATAAGAGCTACCGAAGACACTTCTAATCTTGGATGCTTCTTTCTGAGATGACTTGATATTTCCCAACATTTTTCTCCTCCTCTGCCTCCATATCAGGTATAGCCTCCTCCTACCTCTCCTCTTGTCACTCCTCTCTCTCCTTCTCTCCCCCCTCATCTCTGATAGGGGAGAGTGATCTACCACACCTCTGCAATCTTTGTCATTGTCTCATCCCACCATCACCTCCTCCATCACCACCACCATCACCTCCTTTACCTTTGTCCCCTCTCCCTCTCCCTTTATCTTTTTCTCCTCTCCCTCTCCCTCCACATCTCCTACCTTGAGGACCTCATCCTCGTCGAACCACTGAAGTTGGCTAGTTAATATTTTTCAAAGGAATAGGCATGTGTATGATCCACCATGCATCATAATTGACAATAGTACCAGCATTCATTGGACCCCCTCTCCATGCCCACATCAAAGGCTATAACCCATTTATAGCCTACTCTATTGTTGTCACTACAATCATAAGACCCCATGGTGTAACCTCTTGAGAAGATCGTGTAAAATCTGCAGTGCCTTAAGGTAAACCCTACTACTCACCAAACTATCTAAAAAATTTCCCTAGAAAATAAATGTCTATAATATGTTGTGTCTGTAGTGTACAACCAATAAAATATCTCTTTTTTCGACACCATTGTAAGTGTTGCTCCTCTCTAGGCCACTAAGTGTAGTCCATCCATGGTCTCCTTATGAAGCTAACCAAAAGATCCAATCCATGTTGCCAATATCCCACATTGTGAAATGTGTCTATGCAACCGCTCCTCTATACATGTAAACATAAGGTACATTGGCCCCTAACTAGTGACCAACTAGTAGATGAATCACAACAATGTGCTCCCAAGACCAGAACATCAAAAGAGTAAAACCACAGCTCATGCTCTACCCCTGTTGATATGCTATAGCATGTAACTAAAAATAAACCATAGCCAACAAACATGGTCCCCATTCACATATACTTTCTCTAGCTATCATGCCAACAAGCATCTCCCCCCATCCTATAGGAAACCCATGTCCTCTATGGTTTAGAATCACAACACCGGCTATTAGGGTACACAAAATTTAGTCAAATCTCTCATATTGTACTGCTAGTGTCTCCCATATAATCTCATATTGATCAACCTTGTGTTGTGCCACATCATCATAGACATAAGTTTTAGTCAAAGCCTGATAACCTCAGGTTGGGTTGTATCGCACCCTCTCACCTTGGATCGGTAATTGTAGAATCCTATAGAGATCCTCTAGAGTGATGGTAGCCTCTCTTGTAGATAGATGGAAGGAGCATGTCTCTGAATGCCACCTCTTAGCAAGCACGGTCAACATACCCCTATTTTACCTAATCATAGGCATGAATGTAACATGAAATTATCCAAGATGCCATAATCTATGTCTTTCAATGCTAGTCTACTAGTCTCTCAATCTGTAAGTGTATGGAGGTCGAGAAACTCGAGTGTAGATTGGATCCAACTTGAATTTAGTTTCTAAACTACTAGGTTTTTAAAATAAAAAAATCTATTTGGTGAAAATTTTAAATTTCAATGTAGTAGTACTTAAATTTCAAGGAAAAAATAAGAAGTAGGTGTCTGTCTAACCACCCTAACCACAATAAAATGATAATAATTTTTTATAAGATTTTAAATATAAGTAAAGGACTCGTGTCCTGATGTGATGCATATTGTTTTGTAATTTTTTTCAAAGTAAATAATTAATTATTATTTTTTTATTACAATTTTAAAAAAATATAAAAACTCATATGTCTGACCACCTTAACTTGGTCAAAACTTCGTGAAATTCAATTTTCTTTTTTTTAATCCTATAGTATATGAAGCATAGAATGTGACACATGTTTTGGATTCAAAAAATGTGATATCATTTTAAGGCTATAGATGTTTTTCAATTATCCTATCAATCAAGACTTTATTCATAATTCAAATTGAAAATGAATAATAATTATTTATTAAACTCAAAGTAAAGCATAATTTATATTGGTGGAAAGCTGAGAATATCCTTTAAAAATCATTTTCATTTCATCAATTTTGGGTTTAAAAAAAGTCACCAGCCACATACCCATCATATCGCCACTTTTTGGCCCATCATGATCTTGCACATACCCATGTGATATAAATGAAATTTCATTCAATCCTAGGTGAATTTTTTTGTCAATCAATTGCATCACTGATTTAGCATTTGCATGGCAGTATTATCAATTACATCACATAATTATTGCTTACATCGAAGGGGCCACACTTGTGTATAACCCCTAATTAGTTGTGTCATATCTTTACGTTTGCGTCATTGCCCTAGTGGTTATAGCTAAGTCCTTTCAGTTACACATTTTCATAGCTAGTTGTGTCGCATAACCACAATTGTGATTAACTACACCATAATTGTGTTGATCTTTTTGAAGTTGTGTTGCATTATCCTAGACCATATCCTAACCTAGGTATGTTGTTAATAATTGCATCATTACATGGGAAATTGCGTCGAATGTGATAGCACTTGTGGCTATCACCGAGCGACACAATTGATTTTTAAATTGTTACCCTATCTAGAAAAGCGTGAAATCAAAAATTGAAAAAGTGGGTTTGTAGAGCCTTATTAGATCTCCAATGCCCTCTAGCCATCTGAATGTGAAAACTCGATAGGTCTGATGCTTGGTGTGTGAAATGTGTGACATCTTCACTCAGAGCTCTTGATCTCCAAAGTCCAAATGTGTAAAATGAGCCTTTAACTTGCCAATTCCTTATTTATACCTTAGGTCAAATTAAGGTTTTTAACTAGGGTTTGTGTTGGGTTTGCTTTGTTTGAACTTCCAAGCTTCTTTTTGTCTACCCCCAAGGTCCTGAAAATCATTTATTTTTCCACCATAGCATTTTTGCCTATCAATTTGACTTTTCAGAGAAATTTTCAAATTCTTTAGAAAATTTTGTAAAATTCTTCCAAGGGGGCATAGGTCTACCTCGGTTACACTAGGGCATGTTTTCACTAATTTTCTTTTACACAACGTGATAAACTGCATTGTATCAAAGAGGGGAAAAATATAGACACTAAAAATTGTGTTAGGCCTACAACTCTTATTTTCTCCATCATTTCCCCTTTTATCCTTTATTCTGCCCAATGAAATAATTTTAATTATTTAATTAATTAATTTCTATCTTTATTTCTTCCTGATTAATTAAATAAATTCTTATTTATTTAATTTTTATTCACTTTCCACTATAACTAAATAATTATTTTAATTATTTAACTATTCATTAGCCTTTTCTCTCATAAATTAAATAAATTTTATTTATTTAATTTTGTCCACTTTCGTGAACTTTGAATTAAATTATTATTTAATTCAAAAGATTCTTCTTTGTTACATTCTTTTATAATTAAATAATTCTTTTAAATTATTTAATTATTCATTGACCACCTAGATTAAATATTTTTTACTATTTAATTTCTCCTATCATAGGTCTTTGTTTGTGCCAATCTTATCTTCCACCTCAAGTCCTTATCTATCCATCTCTTAATTAACCTATGCCCTTGATTAAATTACTTATAATTTAATATTGACAATTAATCCTTATAATTTTTCCCTAGCCCTAGTCCTTACCTCATCTTTTAATCTTGGTCATTAATTGTTGTCCTTTCATCCTAGCCCTTCATTCAAAATTGACTTCCCTATAAATGACCTTGTCCTTGTCATTTGTGACACACCTTATGTGACCTTATATGACTTTAACAGATCTTGGAGAGCTTATGCTATCTTGCTATCTTACCATCAAGTCATTTGACCATTTGCATCCATAGTCATATTATGAATCTTCAATATTTTTCTTTGTCATTATCATAGGCCAATTGCATGCTAAAAATATGAGGGCAATCATATTATTCAAGAAAAGTGGAGAAGTGCAATGAAGTTGAATCAATGATGGCATGAATATTTGGTAATTTGTTTTATGTTTTATGTCTTTATTCTTGTTTGTGCTTCATTTTTTATTAGGGTCTTATATATATATATATATATATATATATATATATATTTAAACAAAAGTGGTGTGCCACTATATATTATTATATTATAATTAAATATTTTAACCTTGATTACACCATGATTCTCAAAAACCTTGTTAAATTCATTAGAGGTGAACTCTCCACCTCTATCAAACCTCAAACATTTTATTTTTAAATCCATCTCATTCTCAACCATAACTTTAAATTCTTTGAATCTATCTAGGGCTTCAAAAAAATTCTTTGAGAAAAGTAACCCATGTCATTCTAGAGTAATCATTAATCAAAATCATGAAATACTTGTCACCTTTAATATTTCACACTCTTGTGGGACTACAAAGGTATGTGTGTACCAATGCCAACAATCCACTAGAAGATTTTTCCTTTCCATTGAAACTAGTTCTAGTTTGTTCTCCAAATTGACAATCTTTGTAAACAAAATTGATAGGCTTTGTAATCCTTGATAGACCTCTCACTGCTTGAACTTAATTGATCCTAACCAAGTTATTAAAATTGATGTGACACATAATCTTTTGCAATAACCATCTATCATTAATATAAGTCATAAAACAATGACCATCAACACCCTTAAGATGATAGATATTCCCATTTGTTCTCTTTCCTCCAACAACCATAGTTTTGGACCCTTTTGATCTCACGTCTATCATACTAAAACATAAGATTATATCCTTTTCTACACATTTTTCCAAAACTCAATAGGTTACACCTTAAACATTTAACATAGTAAACATCTTCAATATTATCCTTGCAATTTTCAAAACAGATTGAACCTATTCCACAAATCTTAGCATCTGAATCATCTCCAAATTTAACAAGTCTTCCATCATATTTTCCAGTTTAAAAAACTTACTCTTGTATCTTGTCATATGATTTAAGCAACCACTAACAATAACCTAATAGTTCTTATCTTGTCTAACATGAAAAGTGGATACCAAAGTACCTCTAGTTTTATCCTTTTTCTCCAAAACACTTTCCTTCACACAAACATTCATTATCATTAGCATCTCCATGTTTATCTTTTAAGGCCAAGAAAAAACATTCATTATCATTAGCATCTCCATAATCAGATTCATCATCAAAAATACCAACACCTTCTCTAACATAATAACTTTTCTTGATCATCATTCCTTTTTTTCTTTGTTCTTACTATTCTCAGTTCTATTTGGACATCTCGAAGCATAGTGACCTATGTTTCCACAACTAAAAAAATTGAACTTAGGTAATTTACCTTTGTACTTAAAAATTCCCTTTTTCGTTCTTCTTACAATGTTAGCTTCCACATCATCAAGATCATCTCCATCTAAATCTTCAACCTTTTCTAATTTTGCAGTCTGGAAAGAAGTCTCCACTTTTGCACCATTTTTCAGACCAATTTTTCTCATTTCAAATGAAGTTAGTGTTCCAAAAACTTATCTCTAGTGTAGGTATTGAAATTTGCAACTTCCTCAATAGAAAAACCTTTTCATTATAAGAATCGAGAAGAGTTCTAAAAAAATTCTTTACTACTTTAGATTCTTTGACTTGTGCACCAAGACCTCTTATAGCACTTACCAATTCATCAAACCTCTACATGTAGCTTGTAATTGTTCCATCTTCAAACATCTGCAAAGTCTCAAAAAAATTCAACAAATTTTACAACTTAGCTTCTTTAACCTTATCATTTCCTTCATAAATGCTTTCTATCTTAGCAAAAACTTCTTTAACAATTTTTAGATCCATAACTTTCACTAATTCAGTATGTGCAAGACTACTCAAAAGAAAAAATATTTGCTTACCATTTGTTTCATAGGCCTTGATTTCATCACGTGTGCTTGATCCATTTGTAGGTCTGTTATATACAATATTCACTACCTTAGTGACATAAAATCCAAGGTAAATCAAATAGCCTTCCATTTTCACTTTCAAGAATGCATAGTTTATACCATCAAACATATGTATTTCTATCTTGCTCACCATCCCAAATCTACCTCATGAGTTTTCAATCTTTTCTCCAAGGTACCTTTATCTGATACCAATTTTTGAATGAAAAAGACAACTAAGAGGGTGGGTGAATCAGTTGTATCTAATTAAAACATCAAACCCTCAACAATAATCAAATCCACATGCATTCATTAAACCCTTAATTTGTTATAATATTTGAACATGAAAAATAGATAATAGAAACCGAAATAACCAACACCTTACACTATAGAAAACCAAATTTATGCGAAAAACCTTAGAAAAGAAAATCCATGATGAGGATTAGCTCACAATATAAGTAATTGCAAAATTGGTACAAGGAGGATCATTGCCAGAATAGGATGCAATGTCCAGAGAGTCTCATAGCCCAGGATCACTATTAGAATAGAAAGAAGAAAGAATGCTACAAAGAGAACACAATCTCAATGCAACAGAGAATCCACCACAACAGCTTCAACAAAACTCACACTCATCAAGTGATCAAGATACCTCTAACTCATTGCATTC
Organism: Sequoiadendron giganteum; assembly: GCA_007115665.2. NCBI lineage: Eukaryota > Viridiplantae > Streptophyta > Pinopsida > Cupressales > Cupressaceae > Sequoiadendron > Sequoiadendron giganteum. The sequence goes on along the minus strand of CM021104.1, from coordinate 305,806,610 downwards.
AACAATCTTGTATTATATCTCACACTACATTTCACACTTCTACAATTAATTTCACATCACAACAAAATTATATTCTACACTTCTCATCTCACATCAACTCACATTGCATTTATACCATCCTCAACTTGAAAATATCTTCAAGTCAGCTACACACACTTTACAATTTACAAATTTAAAATAGGTTGGCACTAAGAATTCTTGTGGTAGATAGGAATGAAATTGGACCAGTAAAAAACCTTAATTGGGACCCAAATCAACTCTTACATGTCATGCTACACCTTCATTAATACTTGAACATCTTTGAATGTAGTGTAATCATTAGGTCGACTGTTACGCGTGAAAACACCATTAAACTTTGAATTACGCACCTTCTAAAATCCAAGGACAACTTGTGAATCACACACCATGCTTCATCATGATCTAGAATATTCCCCTATCATCCTAAAATCCATTGAGTTATTGATGTATATGGTAGTAGTTGAAAGAGAATGGAATGAGTTAATCTCAAGTGAGATGAAGGTTGCAACAAAAGGTGAGGTAAAATTATATTTCAAAGTTTTCTTTGATGAAGACTTTATTAAAAGAGTAGATCAATTTGGTAGAGTTGAATTTGAAGAGTGTAAAGTGAAGGTAAATGAAGAGTTTTCTGATAAATCTTTGTTAGAGAAAAGTGGAGATAAAGATGTTTTGATTTGTGACTATGATTCCTTTTTAGGGAAAGTGGAAGATGATTATCTTGAGAATGATACTAATATTATTTTTAGTGAAACAAATCAGATTGTAGTGATGTTATGTTTTACAAAAGGCATTTGAATAGTAGAATTTCATGGAGGATACATGGTGGAAGGAGAGAAAGGCAAAATAGAAAAAGAGGTAGTGAAGTACATTTTTTATTGAAGGTGAAGGTATATGTTTGATTGTTAATTCTGCTAGAATATATTGGTGGGAGATCAGTTTAAAAGTTTTGAAATAAATGAATGGTAAAGGAATAAAGATGAAAGGGTATAATGTTGTAAGCTTGTAGAATTTGATAAATAAGAAGATTCCAACAAGAAAATAAATCAGGTGGATCCAAAACAAGCACAATTTCTACAAAAAAAAATTTAGTGTAACTCATGAAACACTTCTTTCTACCTAGGGTGTGTGATGTAAGAGCATCCTAGGTGAAAGTGCGATCACCAAATTAACCAAAAAATGATTGATTTAAATTTTTATTTTTATTTGATTTTAATAGAAAATTTCTGATAAATAAATGTGATATTAATGCAAAAATATGAAATTAAAATAATTGGCCTTATTATATTGTTGCAAAAATTGTGGTGTTGGATATAGTTTATGAGGCAATTTTTGATTTTTTGAAGTTGAAAAAGGTAAAAAGATATTTTGGGCATCGATTTTTGGGGAAATACAAACGGGGAAAACACATTAGATCCCATTAACTATATCATGGATGATTTGGACACCCAATTTGTGTAAATATTGATTTTTCTAAGTCTCGCTCCTATTTGTGAGGAGGTGGCTGCTTTTCTTGGGCTAATCTTTCGTGGGAGTGTATTGAATCTGGTAAATTCATATTTAATATTTTATTTCTTGATTTTGGATATTTTTTCCTAATTGGAGGCATTAAATTTCTTGGGAGTTACATTTTGGTAGAAAAAGGATAAGAGGAAGGCATGACAAGAGGGAGGGGATTCATTATTGTAGGCCAAAACAAGGAGTGGAAGGAGAAGGGCATATATTTTTCTCAAAGGGATTTTGGAAGAAATTTTTTTGTAGGTATGATGGTTTGAAGATAAAAATTTGAATTTTTGACATCAGTGTGCAAGACATGAACAATTGTAGGTTGAAGATTGCCACTATAGGTTCTAGGTTGAGTTTGTATGTGAAGTGAAAGTTGTTTTTGATATATTTTGTTAATTTCCAATCATAGACCTTTTTGAGACTCATTTATATTGCTATACATAAGTTCATAAGACTAAGTTATTTGTTGTAACTAGATTTTTAGAGGGTTTTGTATGCATTTCTAAATTTTGGAAAACTATGTTGTACAAGTTGAATATAAGAGCTATAATCTTGTTTGAGATTTTTGCATAATAAGGTTTCTTTTTGTTAGATGTTTGTATGAGATGGTTTTTATGCGAGGTCCCTCCTCCAACATTGTTATGTTTTGTATCATAAAACTAGACACTTATCATAATTTTATGTTGTCCTATGTCTCAACTTGACCTATATATCCAAGGGTCTCTCTTACATTTTATATTAATTCTATTTTCCTTATTTGATAGGAATACAACGTATTCTTGTCATATTATTTTTTTGAGTATTTTTTTCTAAAAATTATGGCTCTAGAACATTGGTGCCTATATTCATAGCCAAATATTGTACAATTCAAAATGTCAAACCCTTAGAAGACTTGATAATTGTATACACCTAAAAATGGTTTGGATAAATCTGATTAATTAAATTCAATCATTTGATTAATTAACCTTTAATTCATTTAATTATAAATAAATAGAAATATTTATTTATATAGTTCATATTCTACTTTCATCTATCTTAATTAAATAAACAAATTCAATAGTTTGTTTTATTTAAATATCCAATTCTTCCATCTTAATTAAATAAATTAAAATCACATAGTTTGTTTAAATATCATCTCCCTTTTATTAAATAAACAAATTTCAAAATGTTTTATTCAATAATGTATCTTCCCTCCAAAATTGAATAAATCAAATATTCAATTAAGCACATGTCTACAACTTTTCTCTCAATAGAGTTGAATGTTTTAACTTGCATTCAATTTTACTTTATCTTGCCAGCCAAACTTTAAACAATTGGAAATAGTTGGCTTCATGGATCCACATTTTCTTCCTAATCATTTGCCACAATGTCTTGCTTAGAGAAAGCATTTCCCCTTCTTCCTCACCAAATTCTTCATCTTCGACCATTGATTTATCAAATCAAATCTAAACCATTGATTGCTGCCACATCAAGAATTGCCTTTGAAAATCTATAAAAGCAACCTCTTGCTACAGGATATAGATGGGACTTTTATGTAATTTTACTATGCAAGAATCGTATTAGATCATTTATCATACATCAAATATAATAATTTTAGAAATCACATTAGATTATGATCATGTCACAACATATCATATCATTATCACAACTTTCATTATCAATCATCTTATCATAGCACATCATTTAGATCATCATTCTCATTCTCTAGGTTGTCATTTTAATAATGACAATGCACACAATCTAAGAGCCACTTTGATTTAATAAATCCTTGGAGTTAGAAAGCAATGGAATGATTTTAGAGATTTAATTATGTTTCAATTAGATTAAATCTGTTGTTTGAATTCTCTAATAGTGTTTCATTAAGGTGTGTTGTTATTTACTTCTCTTACACATATTTCCCACACACATAAATTGGCGCCCACCATGGGGCGAAATCCCCATACTTAACATTTTTTTGGAAAGTGATTGCAGATTTGACGTGTTTATGTTTTAACGTGATTGAGAGTTTTTACAACACATTTGACAAATATTTCTACGCATCTAAATACTATTTTGGTGCATCAAAACATTGTTTCGGCACATTTAATCACTGTTATAGTGCATTTGATAATTATTCCATTGCTTTCAAATATTATTTTAGCGCATAAAATTTTGAGTGCATATGCTTAAATTTTTAGCACATTGGACTATTTTTACAGAAAATTGAATCATATTTTATATTAATCTCTATTTTGCAGGTACAGGCTATGTTGGTCAAAGATAGTGGTTGGAAACATTTATGTCAGTCAAAGACAAATTCTACAAAATTACTAATGGTGTTTGTAGGGTTTTGAGGTTTATTATTACTTTCCTTTATTAAGTTAGGCATCTAGCTTAAGTAAAAAGAAAATTGAACCCCATGTTTGTTGTGGTTGAAGTGATAGGCTTATGCTCTCCCCTTCAGTGGGTGATCAGAATGCTAGACTCACTTTTCATGCTTTTATTAACACCTTTAGAGGGCCTGTTGTAGTGGAAAAAATTACTCACCCTACAAAAATGACCTAAGTGGGAACAACCAAAGCCAGGTTTTCCAACCCACTATAATGCCCTGCCAAGTAACCTTAAAAGAAGTTGCAATTAACATCATAAGCGAACCAAATTTTTTTTTATAAAGTGCATTTAACATACACATTCACTTACTAATTAACAACAACCTCTAAGGCTACAAGGTTATGATTACTTAAATCCACACATACATATTACATACAACCATAGCATTATGAATCTTATGATATAAACATCATACATCATAAGAATACCACATAGCATAATAAGATAATCAACCAAGATACAATCTCATAAACATTATCTTAATCCAATAGTTACATCACTCATTCCCAGAATGAGACACTAGTACATAAGATTACAATTACAAAATTTCACCTCATAAACATAAGAGGGATAAAATAACTTATACAAGTTAAAATATTACAATGCAAGATAATACAACAACAACCGTGAGCTGTCCATCTGGATGTCTCGTCACCAAGTACTGAAGATAGATGGGGACTCAACAGTTTTGGTGCATGTTCCACCCAACCAATGTGGTACTCGAAGGCCCACCCCCCATGCTAGGAGATAGTAACAAAGTAACATGGACAAAGATTCTACTACCTCTAACCAAAGGCAGACTCAAACTGACTCATACTGACATAACCATCCAAATGAATTAACAAGTACAACTCATTCACCATACAAGTACGAATCAAGTATAACTCAAGTACAATACAAGTACAAATCAAATACAATACAAGTACAAATCAAGTACAACTCAACATCACTGACATAGGTCACATTGCTTCTAGACATAAAGTAGATCAAGTATGTTCAAATAACCATACACATAAAATAATTAACAACAGTTGTCATAGATAGAGTGTCATCGCAAAGTTTGTCATGAGATCTCCTCTGGGAATTCTTCATAAGCTCCGGCACAAGTAATCCTAGTGGCCTCAACCGAATCCTGGCACTCATACTCACTCATGTGGAATCAACTACCTCTCGCAATAACAAGATAGTTGATCTTGCCATTCCAAGCCTTCTCACTCATCCCAAGTCTAAACAAGCCCTTGTGTCTATGAGTGAAGATTAAATTATCTTGATTAATGTGAAGTTAGTCCTAATCTTCTAAGTACATTATTTTAATTATCACTTGCTTAAATCACTCCTGAAGGTTATCCAGTTTACCTTTTTGGGCTCTGGCGCCTAACAGAAGCCACTCTTCTATTCGACAACACACATCCAAACAATCCACCAAGGGAACCACAAGTGCATACCAACTAGGCATCATAATCCACTCCAACACAAGGAGGATACAAATAATAGAAACTCACTCCAAACATCTTGGAGGAAATAATCACATAGTCCACTCCTTTCATAGGAGGTACAAAAGATCTCACTCCAAACATCTTGGAGGCAACAACACATAGTCCACTCCTTTCATAGGAGGAAACAAGATGAAACCACATAACAAGGTCACTCCATACAAGGAGGCACGGATCTCATAATCCGCTCCTAAACCAAGGAGGTGCAAACATCCCCGTTCGTGAAAACCGGGTAAAACTGAAAAGACGCCATGCACTACCCAAGGGAAAACAACTGGATGGCATAAAGATTCAACAACTCTTATCCTCTAAGTTCTTCTGGAAGACTTATAATTTAGGACTAACACTAAATCCCAAAACCAACAATGCAACTTGACGACATAGCAACAAAAGCATTAAAGTCATTAATCAAATCTAATATTTGGATTTCCTAAATCCATACTCATTCAATAGGTAGTGTTGACAAAGTCAAAGACATGATAAGTAGATCATCTAAAATAATCATAACCCCTATTTCCCTTTTCATTATTGGAATCTAAAATAATTAAACTTACTTCCCTTTACTGAATACAAAGAATTAAATCCTTTAAGATAATCATAAGGAAGATACTACTTTTGGATATACTAAATCCATATTTCTTTCATAATCCAATCACACTGATTCAATTAATCTAAATAGAAATTAATAAATAACATAATTGATTGCCTTATCAATAAAACAACTTCTTAATTTACTTTTAAATCGACACAAATCCATGCAAGTAAACTTTTTCCATTTCCTAACCAAATCTTACATCTCGTTCAATTTTCTATTTAAAACATTCAATCACTTTAATGTAATAACATATTGTTTCTCTGTCCATTTTCCATATACACTAATCAATCCATTTTTAAATCTCAATTCAATAATACATTGCATGCATCTTATTAAAATAAAATACGATAATGAATTTTACACTGAATATATATACATATATGCTCCATATTATATAGACACCATTAATATTCCATTCACAATGACTAGATTACTCTATGGAACTAAATAACACATAATAACTATTTGCCTTTTTCAATATATTTAGTTCATAAACTTACTTCTAATGCAACCTAACACCATTGCAACCAATCTTTTCCAATTTTCTATCCGGAGTCTATGACTCATCAACTATCCACTTAAAAACATGCAATTTCATCAATGTATAAAAAAATATGTTTTGGCTTATCTATTTGACCACGCATTCATATTATTTCTAATTAAATCTCATTAATTAAAACAAACATTTAAATATAAATATTTCTATAATTTTTCAATATATTTAAATATCTTTCTCTATACATTTTCTACACTTACTAATTATTTCTTTTAGAACATTAATAATACCCAATTTGCAAACAACAAAATAAAATAAGATAAAATATTATTTATTCTCTCAAATGGATATATACCTTCACTATATATATACTAAATATAAATTAATATATTTAAATATATTTAATCATTAACATATCTTCTATCCTTTGCAGAATATCAAATTGATTAATTCAAAATAAAATATCCTTTATCATCAATATTCCAAAATATAAATATATTTTTTCAATTAAATCAAATTAATAATTGGACCTTTTACATATGAATTTAAATTCCACAATTCAATTTTAAATTATGCATTCTTTAAATCAAATATTTAACTCCTTCAATTAAACTTTAACATGCCATTTTAAAATAAACAATAATTTCCCCATATGTTTATAATATTAATTCCACTAATCAAATATACAAATTTTATTTAAAATAATATAAATAAATATAATACTTTAGTATTATAAATTATAATATAAAATATTATTAAATAATATTTTAATATTATAACAACAATACCTAAAATATTAATATTTATAAATATCAATTTATTATTATTTTATTTTCAGAACAGCCATGGGAAAATAGTTTAATAGCAGTCTCATGTTTCAAGCATAACTCAAAAACTACGATCTGGGTATTTACGATTTTTGGACAGAGGTAAGAAAATTTCAAAATGAAAAAACCCTTTAAATTTTATAGAAACCCAGTTTGTGAGAGTAAAGTTATAGGCGACGCAATCAGACCATTTTACCATGAAAATATAATTATACTGCACATTTTAAAATCCGTTTTTTGATAATAAACGGAGGGTTTCATTTTCTAAAAACATTCTAAATGCATTGTTCAATCTCTATGTTTGATTTCAATAACAACAAAATCGATTTCTCCAATTAATTTAAATTCAACTAAGGTTTTCACAATTTTCACTCAAGAATTTTCACAAGCAAAGGCTGTAACTTTGTTTAATTCTTTTCTTCTAATATCAAATTTATTTTCTAAAACAGATTTAACAAACAAATTTTTAATCATTACTATTTTAAAGAAAACAATCAAGAACAATAAAACACAAAGAGGAAGACCTGGTACAAGAAACTATAGGAAGAGATGAATTTCTGATGCAAGCCTCCTCCAAATATTTCCTGAATTTTCTTCAATCCTCCAATGAATTGAATCCAAAATCCAACAAGTGTAAACAATCTTTCCTTCAATCAATTCTACAATCAAACTTTCTTCAAACCCTTGTGCAAATTTTCCAAAATTTCTTCCCTGTTGTAAAAATGTATTTTTCCAAAAACTTTCTCCCCTAAAATTAAAACATATATTCTTATAAATCAAAAATACCTAATTCAACCCTAATTCACATTACATGCAAATTAGATATTTTAATTTCAATTTCAATTTCAATATTTACAACCCTAATTCACATTACATGCAAATTAGATATTTCAATTTCAATTTCAATTTCACTTTCAATTTCAATTTTAATTTCAATTTCAATTTCAATTCCCAATTTCAAATAATAAATTAATTTTCAAAGTTGCAACCAATTTCCCAAATAAACATTTAATTACAATTTTCTAATTTAATTCTCACACGTTGAGATTAAATTCCAAAATTAATTTTAATTCTTTTATTTCCTTTCATTCTCTTGTATCACGTTTAATTAATTAATTTAATTATTTAATAATTAAACTCAACCCCCTTGGATTAAATTTAATTAATTAAATAATTTAAATATAATTAATTAATTTAAATATAAACTTTTATCCACATTGCATTATTTAAATTAAATAACCATCAACATGATTTAAATGCAATTATTCTAAATATCTATTTCCAAAACAAGAATTCTTCAGAATTAAATAACATCAAAGCAAGATAGACAATGACTCGACACACACAACTGATGACACACTAAGACTAGGGTATAGACTTGACACATGTTAGCTAGCTACTATCTTCCGTTCAACTTAACCGTTGGATCGACATGCTCAAACCTGTGAAACCAGGTGGAGTCGATGTCATGTACCTGCAATCATCCAACCAAGTAAACAACATCATGTGATATATCCAGCATATAATACACACCGTGAAGAAGGAATTACAGATTCGTAGGGCGCTCGCAAATGAGTGATGCGAAACCGTCCTCTTCACCAATACACTCATTGAAACTGACACTTCCATCATAATCCAGTAATCTCATAATAACATCTCATGTTAACTCTACAACAACATTAATCTATAATGCATGTGAAACAATAATCAGATAATGACATCTCATAATAATAGCTGTCACTCAATAGTAACGATCAAAAAATCATAATAAAATGTATCCAGTATCAAAGTAATTGCAACCAAACATAGCATAAAACAACTTGAACAAGAAACAAAACAGAGGGGTATTACACCCACTATAATCAAAAGCAAATTTGGGGAAAGTCCTAAATTCGATGGAAGTGTGTAAGATAACCATACCCAAAACCTTTGTTCTAAAGATTGGGAGGTCTCCTAAGGGATTTTATCTATTGCCACGTCGAACAAAAACCTTATCTATGAACTTTAAGTAAGAATACAACCATGTCAGTTTCTAAACACTTTCTATACCACAGTGCAAGGGGAGGGAAGAATCTACCCCCAAGACACTCACCATATGACTATTTGAGACCCTAATCAAAAGTGGAAGATTCAAATTTTGGTTAAGACTTGGAAAAGGAAAAACACAGGCACCGTGTAGGGGGTGACACTGTTGCGTGAGCTGACATAGTTCCAAATATGGGTTGTGGTATTTTTAGTGACCTTTTGAGATAGAAAAGTGTTTGAACTGTCTTTATTGTGTTATACTAGTGAAAATTGAAAGAATTGGACCTAATTCTAAAACACGCACTATTTATTTAATGCATAGAATTGAAACAACTGTTTGCAAAATTATTACATTGTGTATGTAAATCATTTTCAAAAGGATATTATCCAATCAAAACAATCATTTTCCAAAGTCCACAAGAAAACCAATTAGATACAAGGTCATCAAATCAAAATTTTATTCCCTAGAGTCAAACAAATTCTCTACCAAAAACCAAAACAAAATAGACTATCAAAATCCTAAATACTTCAAGAATAGTGCATTCACTTTCTGTTATAGCACATACAATTTGTTTAACAACACATTGACCCATCTTTTAGCGCATACGAGGAACAGTCTAGCACATTGGGGGAACAGTCTAATGCATCAAAAGAAATATTTTAGCATATTGGAGGAATAGTCTAGCACATCCAACTTGTTTAAAAATGCATCAAATCAGTTTATCAACACATCTATAAGTTCTTCTAGTGCATCAATAGACTGTTATAGCACATACACCAAACCAAAAACTAGAAAGTTGTTTTTACTGTCTATCAGATTTTTTACACCAGAATTCTGATTTTTACAAAAACAAGAACCTTTCTCAAATTAAACCAACATCTTAAACTTTTGACAATTGAGCCTTACAAGTGAAATTCTTCAAAGTAAACTCAGATCTACTATCCAAAAGTCTCTAAATCAAGCAAATTTGATTAAAAAGCCAAGTTTCAATATCATGATCTACCATCCTATTTCAAGAAACGAAGTTGTATAATCATACTTGTCAACTTAGTCTGTTAAATAGAAACTATCATTCTATTTGACTCAATTTAGCATCATTGACACTATATCAAACCAAGATCAAAAGTTTAGTGGACAAATATAACACTTTTATGCTAGTTCTAACAAGGTTACAAAGACAAACTTCAAGAAAGGGAAACAAACATGTCTAAGATTGTGGATAATCTATTCAACAGATCCAACCAAAATGACAATGAAGAAATATCTAAAGAAGAACTAAAAAATGTGCAACAAGACCCCAAATTCCATAATTTTATTGAGAAAATTTTGGAAAAGGATGGGGAAAAGTATTTTTTAATGTTAGTTGATTTGGGTGTTAAAATTCCAAAGGACTTCAAAATATCAATAGACTGATTGGAACATCTAAAAAGGCTAAGACTAAATCACAAAATACATATGAAGTAGATGCAATGAAACACCACTTACAAACCTTACAACAACAATTCCAAGATATGCAAACACGAACAACTAAGAGATACTTGTTGTGGGATATTTGTCCATATCCTTTTGCTCAAAACATGAACATGACCCCATTTCCAAAACACTATGAGTTTCCCAAATATGATAACTACAATGGAAAAATAGATCCTCTTGACCATGTAAGAGAGTTTTGAGCTATGAGTTTAGAATTTTCTCATGAAGATACATAATTGATGAGGCTATTTCCTAGAAGCTTAGGCAGACAATGTCTCGAGTGGTTCTCTAAGTTAACTCTAGGAATTAGATCTTTTGAAGATCTGGTCAACAAATTTATAACTCAATATTCTTACAATATATAACATGATATCACAATGAAGGATCTTCGCAATAATAAACAAAAGAAAGGAGAAACATTTTTGTCATTTTTGCAAAGATGGAGAAGGTTGTTTACAAGATATCCACGTTAAATACCTAAAAAGGAAAAGATGGAACTATTCATTGATAATTTAAATGATGGCATGAGTTATAGACTTGAACTTCAATGTGCACCTACCTTCGAGAAAATGATTGAAAATGGTCTCAAGATAGAGGAAGCTTTGGTCAAAAGAGGAGTTCTAAAAACATACAATGAAGGATCAAACAATGTCAATTCCTCTAATCACAACAACAACAATGATAAACCCAAGTTTTGGAAAAAGTATAGAAATGCTGGAAACAATTATGCTATGACTAAAATGCAAAACACAAAACCAATATTCAATTTAATAGTAGTTGCAACTAAGACAACCCCAAACAACAACCAAGGAAGCAATTTAAATGCCAATCAAAACAACAATTCAAACAATGTTGGATTTAAGTCATTGCCATTACAAAAGTTATCAAATTGGAGGGAATTCATACCTTTAGGAAAATCATTGGAATCCGCATTAAAAGGACTTGTTGAAGCAAAACATGTGACATCACAAGAGCCACAAAATTGGGACCCACAAGTCAAACCATTTTGGTGGAACGACACGTTATTGTAACTATCATAAAAATAAAGGTCACAAGACGAACCATTGTTGGCAATTGAAACATTTGATCCAAAATCTGATTGAAAACAAGAAAATATTTGTTGAAGGACCACAAACAAACAATGATCATGGAGGTTTCAAAAAACCTTTACCCAATTATGACAAAGGTGAATCATCTTCTTCAAATGGTAAAGGAAAAAATTTCAACTACATTTATGGTTCCACTATTCTTCATATCAAGGTAGTTGAGTATCAAACAAATAACACATGAGTCAATGATATCCATGACCTTATTGCTACTAAAAATCAAACAAATAAATTTGTTGTTGTTGGTAATTGTATTGATGACATGATGGTAGCTGATTATCAAACTCATAATACAAGAATTTATGACAACAATAGCATCATTACAGTTGATCATCAAACCACAAACATTGTTGCAAATGAAAATCAAATAAATGTCATAAAAACTAGAGAGAATCATGAATATCAACCAGTCAATGTAACAACAAGGGGACAAGCTAGGGTAGTACTGAAAGGAGCTATAAATAAATCATTTGATGCACCTTCCATAATCAAAGCAATTACTGCCCCTACAAATAAATACAACATAATTGATCAGTTGAATAAAATACCAACACAAATCTCAATATTATAACTCTTGAAAATATCACTAGCACACAAAGAAATCCTAGAACAAGCTCTTGTTGCCACAATAGTATCCAATAACTTGGAAGTTTTCTAGTTCCAAGCTATGGTGGGACACTTAACCGCTCCTCGTTGCCTATATTTTTCTGAGCATGATGATGTATCACTAAACCATCCACACAATTTTTCCCTCCACATTGAATTTCTCATTCACAAACACTGATTCAAGTGTGTTCTTATAGATGGTGAAGCTAGTTTGAATATATGTACATTAAAACTGATCCGTGTACTAGGATATTATGATAATGCTATTGATCCAAAAAGGAAAATCACAATAAAATCATATGATGATGAAGAGAGATCTTCTAAAGGACTGATTGTTCTACCTATCCAAGAGGGACCAATTGTGAAAGACATAATATTCCAAGTGTTGGACAAATATCTAAAATATAATATACTTTTGGGACATCCATGGATTCATGAGATGCAAGAAGTGTTGTCCACCTATCATCAGTGCTTGAAGTTCCTAATGGACAAGAAATAACTATCTCAACAAATTCAAATAATCTCCAACAATGGAACATGCTTAAGGCAGCTCAAGATACTTTTATCCCTCATAACAGGGAATATAACACTCCGAATTCATCAAACAATGAGAAGCAATCGAATGTTGTGTCAAAATGGATTGAAAAGAAGGAACAATCAAAGGACAAAGGTATTTCTGATTATACTATAGCAAACAATGAAAATTATTTATCAAAACAATCCAAAGGAAAGGTCTAGTTATTAGACAAAGGTATGGGAGAGTATTTCATTCAACAATCTTTGTGTCTTTCATAATTTTTGCCTTCCCCAAGAACATATGGGCAACCGACAACCTCAAAGAAACAATTATCACAACCTATCATAGTTTTAGATGGTAGATTTGTAAAGTTAGGAACTTTGATTGATGAATCAGAGGATAAGGCTATCCTAAATTGGATCTACAAAGATGAGAAAGCATCTACATCAACAATTACTAACATACAAATGAATAAATATGGAAAAGGAAAAACAATCCTAGAGAAGATGGGGTATGAAGCACAAGGACCTATCGGTAAAAGGAAGGATGACATTTTAGAACCTATTCAACCTCTCACACTTCAAGCCAAAGACAAAACTGGATTGGGATATACAGAAGAATCAAAAGAAGAAGCAACCCAAAAATTTGTTGGGCAAATCCTACAATTGCAAGCTAGTGATAATTATGAGATAGAATCTAATGAGTATGAGTGGGATTCACTATCAGAGGTGTCCATTGAAGACAAACAAATGGATTTAATACAAAGGTATGCACCTACATGTGAGGAAGGACAAAGCTTAGGGACTAGACCCCTTGTGTTGGGATCATAGAATATTGATGACTCAAGTGACGAGGAATAGACTCTAAGTGAGACAAACTTGAAGGAGAGTAACAGCATAAACCTTGACACCCCTACTGAAAAATTTGATGACATTTCTATTCAAACTTTCACTACTATTGACCTTCATCAATTTGTTGATCTTTTACCCTTACTACACCCTGAAATAATTGACTAGGACCAAACTGAGCCTTCTAATGTTCCTATCTTGGTTAATGATGATGCCATCATTAACTATCTTTGTCCCAACAACCTCAACACAAGTTCCAACCACAAAACTCAATAAAAAGCTTCAAGTCAGGGGGTGTCAAATCTTCCAACTGCAAAAATTAAAATATCAATAAAAGATCTAATGGTGAAAACCATTTAATGCAAGTTTTAGATCTCGTAAAAGTAAAAATAAAGAGTGCATTTAATAGTGAAAACCTCACTGAGGAACTGAAATATGGGGGATTTGATACTCTTCTCAAACATTATCATGAGAGATCATCAGTGTTGGTTGAGACAACTCAGTCTCTCGATATGGGCACAAAAGACAAAGTAAAGACATTACATCTCATAGCATCAATGACTTAACAGGAAAAGCCGACATTCACCAAGTTATTTGAAGAATGAAAAATAAACTTTTCTTGGTCTTACTTTGATATGTCGGGCTTAGATCTAGATCTCCTAATGCATCATCTATCTCTACATATGGGGGTGAAACCTATAAAGAAAAATCTAAGAAAAATGCATCCACATATCGCCTTGTTGGTGAAAGTGGAACTCAAGAAATAGTTAGATGAGGGTTTCATTCATCCAATTGATTTTGTTGAGTAGATATCAAATATTGTCCCTATTTCTAAACTAGATGGTAGTATCAGGATATCTACCAACTTCAGGGATCTCAACAAGGCATGTCTAAAGGATGAATTTCCTTTACCAAACATTGACATTATTGTGGACTTGACAGCTAGACACACCATGTTATCATTAATGGATGGCTTCTTAGGTTATAATCAAATAAAGATAGCACCAGAGGATCAAGAGAAGATATCGTTCACCTATCCATGGGGAACATTTTGTTGGAACATGATGCCTTTTGGGTTGAAAAACATAGGGGTTACATAACAGAGAGCAATGACCACCATCTTCCATGACATGATGCATACTTTTATGGAGGACTATGTGGACAATCTATTGGAAAAATTATATACCAGAGAAGGACATCTTGAGATCCTAGACAAAAATTTCACTCATCTAGAAAGGTTTAACTTTAGATTAAATCCCAAGAAATGTGTGTTTGGCATAACATCAACGAAGCTTCTAGGGTACATTGTTTGAAGGAAAGGTATTGAAGTAGATCCCACCAAGGTGAAATCTATTATGGAGTTGTTTCCATCTAGAAACATCAGTCAACTATGGTCTCTACAGGGAAGGCTTCATTCAATCTGAAGGGTCGTTTCTAAACTAGAAAATAAGATTCATCCATTCAATCATTTGCTACATAAGAATGTGTTTTTCAAATGGGATGACAAATGTGACACTACTTTCAATAAACTAAATCAATATTTGATGTCTCCACCAATACTAGTGTTGCCTACAGAATGGAAGCCTTTACTACTTTATATAGCAACAATGGAGATTTCATTGGGGATTTTATTGGCATAGGAAGGTCCTGTAGGAAAGGAACAAGCTATTTACTATATCAGTAGAAAATTGAATGGTTATAAGATCAGTTACACTTTCATTGAGAAATATTGTTTGGCTCTAGTGTTTGCTACTCAAAAGATATGCCATTATATGTTAACTCACACAGTTAGACTCATTGCAAAGATCAATCCACTAAAATACTTACTCAGCAAAGCTGCTTTAACACGAAGGCTAGCCAAATGGGTCATGATCTTGAGCGAGTTTAATATCCAATATGTATATCGCAAAGCCATCAACATACAAGTAATAGTTGATCAATTAGTTGAAGCACCTCTACAAGATGATCAACCAATGAGCATTGAATTTCCTGATGCAGACGTTCTCACCATTACACCACAACAATGGATGCTATATTTTGATGGTTCATACACATAACATGGATAAAGTGTTGGGATCTTATTTGTCACACCTCAAGGACACACCATTCCAAAGTCCTACAAACTTAGTTTTCCTTATACTAATAATGTAGTTGAATACGACGTGTTAATCATTGGTATCAGAGTAGTAGTAGAATGGAATATCATAGAACTACAGGTCTATGGAGATTCACAACTAGTCATCAATCAGGTAAATGACGATTATCAAACAAGGGATGACAAGTTGCTTCCATATAAGAAAATGATTAATGATTTAAAAAATTACTTTGTCCAGATCAAATTTGAACAAATACCAAGGGCAGATAACAAAGTTGTTGATGTTATGGCTACAATTGCTTCTCTCTTATAGATACCGGAAATTCAAAGATGTTATGAGTTTATGGTGGAGCAAGTGTCTAATCCTACCTATGACAATATTGAATCCAAAGTAATATGCAATATCATTGACCTTGAAACCTCCATCTATGGGAAAAATTATACTTACTTAAAATACAATACCCTCCCTCTTGATCTTTCTCAAAACCTAAAATGAAATTGCATTCACCAAGCCACTTGACATACCTTGATTGTTGGCATACATTATCATCGAGCTCTTGATGGTACTCCCCTATGGTTTCTAGAATGTAATGAATCTGAGTCAACCTTGCATGAGATTCATGCAAGTATCTATGGAACACACTCAAGTGGTCTAACTCTAGTGAAGAAACTCCTATGTTTAGGGTATTATTGGCCAAACATGGAGAATGAGTCTTATCAGTATGTAAAGAAATGCCAAAAATGTCAGATCCATGGAAACCTTATACATGCACCAGCACAAGAACTACAACCTTTCACAACAACATGGCCTTTTTGTTAGTGGGGACTAGATCTGGTGGGTAAAATCCACCCTTCTTCATCAAATGGACATAATTTTATCATTACAACCACATAGTACTTTACAAAGTGGATTGAAGTTGTACCCCTAACCACTGTCATAGGAAAAAAAATTCATCTTTTATCTTAAATTACCTTTTCTGTCGATATGGTGTTCCTTAGTCCATCATCACCGACAATGGTAGACCTTTTAATAATCAAGATTTCCAAGAACTGTGTGAGCGATTTCATATCCAGCATTGCTTTTCAACACCGTACTATCATCAAGGAAATGGACAAGCAAAGGCTTCAAACAAAACTATTATGAAAATCTTGAAGAAAATGGTCAATCATGCTGGACAATGGCATGTATAGTTGAATCTTGCTTTATGGGCATATCAAACTAGTATCAGAACACCTACAGGTGCTACACCATATGCTTTGGTATATGGATCAAAGGCTATTCTACCTATCATGGTTGAAATACCATCACTTTGTGTGTCGCTAAAAGGGATCATATCAGATGAGGATTATCGAGTGTCTAGACTTCAGGAGCTGAAACTGTTAGATGAGCATCATCAGCAAGCGGTGGATCACTTGAAGGCATACCAACATAGGATTTACAGACGCTACAATCATAGAGTCAAACCAAGGGCATTTCAAGTAGGTAATTTGGTATTAAAGGGAAACCCTCACAATCAAGAAGATCATAAGAAGAAGGGTCAATTCGAACCAAATTGGCTAGGTCCCTTCGTCATCATATCATTCTATCGATCAGGAGCTTACAAATTGTCAACACCTGAAGGGGATCTGTTCGATGAACCTATCAATAGCATCCATCTCAGAAGGTTCTATACTTGAATTATCTATTGCATGGTGAAAGTTCTGAAAAATAAAATAAAATTAAAAAAAATAAGAAAAATACCATAAAAAATTCATAAAATATGAAAAGTGCAATAAAAATAAGTAGTGAAAACCTTGCAACAGGGGCTATTTGTGATAGAATATTTGTACAATCTATTTGAGCACATCTTGGTAATTCACTTTCGCTATCATTCAACTTATCTTTAAATATTTTATGTACATATCATGGCAATGTGGTCATGTCTAACCCTAGCTTGGGGGTAAAATTTTGAACTCTTTGGGGGAAATAAATTAGGGGCTTCAACAATCTTACAAAATAACAGTATGAAAACACAAAAAACACATTGATCATAGGGAACACAACATCAAACAATCAACAATCATCAGAAGATCAAACTATCCAATCCAACAACTTGAATCAATAAACCACATCAAATCTAAATGGATGATATTCTTTTGAATCATGATTTTACTACTTTAGCTTGAGTGTTTGAATGTTGTTCTTTGAGTTTTTTTATCATATCTTTGGAGAAGCTCGATGATGTATTGAACTAGAGAAGCAAGGAAGGAGTAGGGTATGTGTAGGATCATCATGGAAAAAATAGGCCCTTAAGTGGCAATAAAATTCAAAAAAATCAGAGCTAGGCAGCTTGACGTAAAAAATTTGAATAATTTATCTATATTATTTCAAAAACATGTAATAATAGAATCTGTAGAAAATTGAATGTAGTTTCCAAAATACTAGGTTAATTTAAATATATCTATTTGGTGAAAATTTGAAATTTCAATGCAGTAGTACTTAAATTTTAGGAAAAAAATAAGAAGTAGGTGTCTGTCTGACCACCCTAACCACAATAAAATGCTAATATTTTTTTATAATATTTTAGATATAAGTAGAGGACTCATGTCCCGATGTGATGCATATTTTTTTATAATTTTTTTCCAAGTAAATAATTAATTATGAATTTTTTATTACAACTTTAAAAAAATATAAAAACACATATGTCTAACCACCTTAACTTGTTCAAAACTTCATGAAATTCAATTTTTTTTTTTTAATCCTATAGTATGTGAAGCATAGAATGTGACCCATGTTTCAGATTCAAAAAAATGTGATATCGTTTGAAAGCTATAAATGTTTTTTAATCAACCTATCAATCGGGAGTTTATTCATAATTCAAATACAAAATGAATAATAATTATTTATTAAATGCAAAGTAAAGAATAATTTATATTGGTGGAAAGATGAGAATCTCCTTTAAAAACCCTTTTCATTTCATCAATTTTGGGTAAAAAAAAAGTCGTCAGCCACATGGGCCATCATATCAGTTACATATCGCCACTTTTTGGCCCATCGTGATCTTGCACACACCCAGTATGATTTTTTTTGTCTATTTTTTATAAATTAATCATTATTCTTATGTGAATTATCGTGAGACATTCTCTACCAAGTATCACTGATGACATTTCAGAATTTGCATAGGAAAATGATTGATTCTTGTCTATTTTATGCAATAAATGCTCATATAATCTCGGTTTAATTATACCTCGATGCTTGTATTAACTTGTAATATCAAAAATCATGAAAGAATTACTCAGGTCGTCATGGTATACCTTATACCATCGATGCTTGTACTCACTTTCAAAATTTCCAAGGCCAATGATGGTAAAAATCACACTATATAGATTTTTAAGATGAAAACCTTTGCATAAATAGATTTTCATACTTAAATTAGATTACATTCATATTAGCTTTGCATTTGCAAAATAGATTGTTTCGAGGTTGGTAAATATCTTCAAAGAAAATGTTATCTTTATCATTTAAGGGACCGAGTATACTTGACATAAATAAAAACATAATATTCTCATGAAGTTGCATTATCATTGCATAACACATATATTTGCATTAATAGATCAATCATTAATGTATACATCACATCATATATTTACATCAAATAATAACAAAAAAAAATTGCATTACATATCATTTGCATAACCATAAATGTATTTCATATCACATTCACATCATTCATATCGCATATAGAATCACTATCCAGCCATCACATTTCATTCGCATTATCATTCAACTCATGGAATTTCATATTCACCTCATTTTATCATTGCATGGACATACATAATAAATTCATTAGAGCATATTCATAACAACATTTTCATATAAACATCACATGGCATATAGAATATAAATGCATATATCATAGACAACCATCATGAAATCAAATAGAACGCACAATAGATCACAAATCTGCTGCATATCATATAAATCTCAAAAATCATCATGTCAAGTTTACAATGAAGTCTAAATAAATGTCAAGAGATACAATATCAAGGTGGTAGTAAGTCAAAATCAGAATGTACATCATCAACAGTCTCAAAATACATCAAGTAGGATCATGGAACTATGAGGTGCTCCCCCTAGGACTTGTTGGTCTCACAAGACCTCTTGCACCTGAAGTACCTGCACCGAGTGCACCTGTACCTGGGTTTGGGCCCGGATTTTTACAGTAATAAGTTATTTCACTTAATTAATTTAATCATATTGGTTAACTAATTAAGTCACTTATTCCTTTAGGTTTACTTAAGCTAAACTTAAGCACATTAATAATTATTTACTAGTTATTAAGTGTGCACACTAGGGTTTCATTTTAGGGTTTGATCTCCTTTCTTAAGGATTGATCTCATTGTAATTATTGATTCTCTTAATGCATTTTTACAACTTGAGGCTTGCAGAGCATCTTTGTTGTTATATACTTCTTTCTTTCTATGTGATAGGTTATTGCATGCAGGTGATTCTTGGGCCTTGTGAAGTTGGGTTTCTCAACTTTTACATGGTATCAGAGTTCTAAATCTATAGCTATTTGTTCATCTTTTGAAGGATATTGTCTTACAGTGATTTTCAAGTGCAAGAGTTTCAGCTAGGCATATTTTTGCAAGATCTGGGGGTAGCCAATTTTTTTGTGCATTTTTGGGAAAAATGGACATCGCCATCACGTTCAAAGCACCCAAAAACCCTAGAAATTCCTTTTGTTTCGTCAAAAAAGGCCTCTGTTTGTCAGATCTGTGAGGGTTTTTAGATCTAGAGCATGCATACAATTTTGCAGCATTTCTAGCCCAAACGGACCTCACCATCATGTTTAGAGCACCCAAAAACCCCTAAATCGACTGTCAAATCATCAAAATTGGACATAGTGACTCCGAGAGGCAAAAACAAATCATTTTTGGGTCGTACAGCTTGGTATGGCACGCAATCCAAGATTTTTTTTTTAAAACTAGAGCTAATGGTTGCCGCTGTCAGTTAACTGCTAGTAGTTAATTGCTAGTGGTTAATGCTAGCGGCTAGCCTAACCACCCAGCTTAACCCTCAAACCTTTTGGAGCAGTTTTTGGTATTTTGGCCATAACTTTTGCATACAAATTCAGTTTTTAGAAAATGAAATATCATTGGAAAGCTAGTTCTGAGCCCAATCTAATGGTGTAGGTTTTATTTTTTGGTTTTTTCATTTTGATGAATTTTTTGATAGTCAAATTAAGAAGATGGTTTTTGCACTTTGAGGGGCATAACTTTTGTGTCCAAACTCCATTTTGTGCAAACGAATAGGCGTCGGAAATTTGGTTTAGTGCTCTGCATAATGATTAGAATTATTTTCCCAGATTCTTCCCTAGGGATATTTTATTCATCTTTTTGTGTTTTCAAAGTTTGCTTAATTACTTGGACATTTTGGCACTTGGGAACCTCCTTTTTGCATCATTTGGCTCTATTTCATTTGATCTACATGCAGTAAGATTAGTTTTCTTAGATTGTTTAATTTGAAGAGTTATCATGGGTTTTTCTAATCACCCTTCAATTGTAATCCTAGAACAGGGTAATTATGAATCATGGGCAAAGGGAATACTTAAACATTATAGGTGGCTTAATATTTTTCCTGATTTGTATGATCTCATACCTTCAAACCAGCCACTTTAGAGGGAAAATTAGCTTGGGATATCATTAGAGATCACATAGTAGGACTTATATTGTCTAGTGTTGATGATGACAAGTTGTGTGGGCTATATCCGACATTTTGTGTCCCCACCCACTTTGGACACATCTTTGGGAGACCTATGGAGACCCCAATCTCTCTGCATTCCTAGAGGATCCTACTTCAGATTGTCTCTTACCCATTGTTTGGAGAGAGAATATACCCTTTGATCATGATACTTTAGAGGAGCTTAAGTATTTAGACATCCTTGCATGTTTTGATGGATTAGAGGCTTGTCTGACCGTTCCTACTCTTCAGACTAAGATTACACATGTATCATCTATTGTTCCTGATGACATTAGTATCGCCACATTGGCGCCTATAGATTCAGTTCAACATCATGACCATCTTGGTCATTCATTATTTGCTACATCATGGGATTCTTATCTTGCAGACACATTCTTGTTTGTTGAGTCTCACACTACAGATCTTGAGGATTATTTTGAGGACATACATCTCCTCTACCTTGATAGTCAAGTTATCAATGTATGCCCACCATTATTTGTGGATTCATAGGTTGCATTTCAAGTCTTCACATCAATTTGGATTTGGCATCATTTGTTTTAGTTCAGACAGAGAGATTATTCAACATCATATCATGGCACACATCTTGAGATAGGCTGGTTCATCACTCTTCACAGGGTTTCTTCGACATCCTCCTTTGGATTTGTTTCTTCCCAAGGGGAGGAATATCATTTGTTGCTTTAGGATCTCTTTTTGGATTCTACATCAGGTATCTACCATTGTGACAAGATTTTCTTCATTGTGGAGGGGCCTTCTTGTCTCTTTTTATCTCTCCTATGGAGACCATTATAAATGTACTTATATGATAGAAGTTGTCTATGGGGGGTATCATGTAATACACCTTCTATCCTTCTTTTATTAGTGCATTACTTTCTTTTCTTTGCATCCTATTTTGGGGAGGAGTTTTGTTCCCACTGCGTTTTCTCCTTTACCCCATTTGGTTTAGTTTGCATTGCATTTGTTCATGGGTACCTGATCAAGCCTTTGTTGTCAGGACCCATCTTTGCTTTCATGCATCTTTTCCTAGTGTTTTAGCTACTCCCTAAGTTCATGTTATGGGGGGATGTTACAGTAATAATTTATTTCACTTAATTAATTTAATCATATTGGTTAATTAATTAAGTCACTTATTCCTTTAGGTTTACTTAAGCTAAATTTAGGCACATTAATTATTATGTATTAATTATTAAGTGTGCACACTAGGGTTTGATCTCATTTCTTAAGCATTGATCTCATTGTAATTATTGATTCTCTTAATGCATTTTTACAGCTTGAGGCTTGCAAAACATCTTTGTTGTTTAATACTTCTTTCTTTTTATGTGACAGGTTATTGCATGTAGGTGATTCTTGGGGCTTGTGAATTTGGGTTTCTTAACTTTTACATGGATCTCTACATGGAGGCTATAACGCATCCACATTGGTGGTCCGAGAATAGCTACACACTGATCTGGACTTGGCATAGTTGACTCTCTGCTCTACCAACACAACTGCATGATATTGGCCCCTATAATACTCAACCTCTCTAGCAACTTGTGTCGCCTCTCTCATCATGTCTCAAGTGGTAGTACCCTTAGCTACTCTCTTCAATCTCTCAGATAATGCCACTGCCTACTTGCCTGCTTATCTAGCTGCATCTCTCTCAGCTATTAGAATGGTAACCTATGCATGTGCCTAAGTGAGAAATACCTACACTTGGGCTAGTTGTCCCTGAAGAGTCTGAACCTATACCTGCAAAGCAATAATCTTTCTCTATTGTTGTTGTGAGAGTAGCCCAATTTGTACGTGTTGTTGAGTCACAGCCACCAAGGACCTCCTCTATCGAGAAACCATCACATCATTGACGATAAATGCTACTCTGAAACCAACTCTATCATCACCACCCCTGTCTCCATCATCACTATCATCATCATCTCCATCATCATCACTACTATCCATCTCCTCCTCAGCCATAGCCTCCTCTACCATCTCGCCCTCTAACATCTCTTCCTCATCTCCTCCATCTCTCCTCCTCTGCCTACGACCATGAACAACTGCTCTCTCATATTCATCCAATAATGGAACCACCTCATATGGGTTGGATATCCATGGGAATAGATGTAGAAACAGGTATTGAGCATACTCCTCAGATATCCCTACCTCAACTACCTCTGGATGATAATCCTAGATGATCAATTGCAGCCTCTGATACTCTTCAACTATTGCATCATAGGACAAGGTGGGGCCCCACTCTAAAGCATCCATCTATCACCATGCATAGTAAGCAACACCCTATGGCATACCATGCAATTTGTCATACTATCGCATAACCCTCCTCAATAGGAATATCTCAATGATAAATTGGGTCCTCTTAATCAAATACATGGACTGACACAGATATGGCATCTTATTATCATCCTCTGCCCATGCCTCACAACCAATGTAAGGTCACCATACAACTTCCTCTAGATCATCCAACATTCGCCTCTAGTACTCCAATTTTCCCAACCTATGCTGGACAACTGGACCTGTATAACCATGAACATAGGGTCTCCCAACTAGCCATTGTCTATCTGCAATGGGACACGTGATGGAAATATGCTCACATGCCCATATCTATAATAGTGTCACTCCATCCAACAAATTGCATCCTCTAAGATACACAACTTGGTGTAAATCATGGTATAAATGGGATAACATAAACATACCCTAGGCATATATAGTGCTCTGCATAATCATCCGCTCCAAAAGTTGACCCCATCCAACTAAAATTCCCTTTGATGTATGGTTGGAACATAAGAAACCTATGATGAAACCAACAAGCACAAATGGAAATGTAGCATATGCATCCACCATCTCCCTCCATAGAATCTCATAACCACAAATCCTATAATCCTCAAACACTTTGTGTAAAGCATCGGTACCTCCCTACTCAATATGATCATATAGAACAAGCTCTCCAACCAAAGGTATCCTCAATATATGGTACACATCCTCTAGAGTCACTTTCATCTCACCAGTAGGAAGGTGAAAGGTGTTATACTCACTATGCCACCTCTCAGCTAGGGCTATCAAGAGTCCCTGATTAATCCTAATTTAGGGCATATATAATAAAGAAAAAATGCAACATGAAATAACACCTATATCAGGTTGTGTCAGCTGAGGTATCAAATCAAAATTCCTTGGGAAATGCTTGCGAAATTGAAGATTTGCCAAAGGCTCCTATCATCAAAAAATATCAAAAATCAAAAATATTTTCAATCAATCTAATCAAATTTGGTGAGACATTGATCAAATCTCATGAGCAACAAGCTATCAATCAACCTCACCTATCATGAGGTTAATCAAATCAAGTTAACATCAACCTCGCCTATCATGAGGTTAATCAATCAGACTATAATTGAAACTCACCTATCATGAGGTCAATTATAATCCATCAATAATTGAATCTCACCTATCATGAGATCAATAATCACCAAAATCTATCAGAATCAACAATCAAAATCACATCAAAGGCTAATAACATCAAAAAACATAAAAAAGGTGTTAATCGATAATTTCATCATTCTGACTTGTATGCACTAAAACAATTTTCCAAAGTGCTATAAATTTCAATACACCATTTCAGTCTTTCAATGTGCTAGAACAATTAATCAAAGTGCTAAACAATTCAAGGTGCCATTTTAGACATTCAATGCACCAAAACATATATTCAAAGCACTAAATAAACCAATGAGCTATTTTGACCTATCAATGCGCTATTCTAACCTATCAAAGCACTAAATCAGTTAATGGGCTACAACTTTATACCTATGTACTAAATCCCTACTTCAATGCGCAAAACAAGTAAATGCACAAAAATAGTAATTAAATGTGCTACATCGGGTTTCAATGCGCTGAAACTATGAAGCTGAATTCAAATGAGAAACACGTGAGAAAATAAAAATGCACACAATATGAGAAGGTTTATTAGGCTACGTACCAGAGATCCATATGTTGTCGGGTGGTTGTGACATCGCATGCACTCGAATTGATTTGTATGGTAGGGAATCACC
The DNA here is from genome assembly GCA_007115665.2 of Sequoiadendron giganteum. NCBI lineage: Eukaryota > Viridiplantae > Streptophyta > Pinopsida > Cupressales > Cupressaceae > Sequoiadendron > Sequoiadendron giganteum. The sequence goes on along the minus strand of CM021104.1, from coordinate 305,780,866 downwards.
ATCTTGCTCCAAATGAAAAATTTGTTGAATCACTCTCAAATTCAAAATCAATATGCACTGTAAATAAATTTCAAAATCACCTTTTTTAACCTTTTAAGGGCTAATTAAGTGATATTTTTATGGCATTGATTTATTTTATTTACCAAGAGGGCTTAATTCATTATTTCATCAATGGGGCAGCTTCAACAACATTTATCTTGAGATAAATTGATTCATTGTCAAATCATCATCAACTCATCATAAAATCATAAAAAATAAAAAATTCATTGATTTATCTATGGAGAGGGCTTACATCCATTATCATTCAAAAATCAACATCTGAGGCATGTTAGAAAATGTTTCTCAACTCTAGCAACAAAATTGATTCTTTGAAGCAATATGTAAACACATCACTTCAAAAAGGGGCAAAATGTATACGCCTAAAAATGGTCTGGATAAATCTTATTAATTAAATACAATCATTTCATTAATTAACCTTTAATTCATCTACTTATAAATAAATAAAAGTATTTATCTATATAGTTCATATTCTATTTTCGTCTATCTTAATCAAATAAACAAATTCAATAGTTTTTTATTTAAATATCCAATTTTTCCATCTTAATTAAATAAATTAAAATCACATAGTTTGTTTAAATATCATCCCCCTTTTATTAAATAAACAAATTTCATTTTTTAAAATTTAATAATGCATCTTCCCTCCAAAATTGAATAAATCAAATATTCAATTAAGCACATGTCTACAACTTTTCTCTCAATAAAGTTGAAAGCTTTAACTTGCATTCAATTTTACTTTATCTTGTCATCCAAACTTTAAACAGTTGAAAATAGTTGGCTTCATGGATCCAAAATTTCTTCCTAATCATTTTCCACAATGTTTTGCTAAGAGAAATCATTTCCCCTTCTTCCTCACCAAATTTTTCATCTTCGACCATTGATTTATCCAGATCAAATATGAACCATTTCTTGCTGCCACATCAAGAATTGCCTTTGAAAATCTATAAAAGCAACCTCTTGCTACATGAAATAGATGGGAATTTTATGTAATTTTACTCTACATGAATCATATTAGATCATAAATAGCATACAACATTTAGAAATTATCAAATAGAATCATTTTAGCAATCATATTAGATTATAATCATGTCACAACATGTCATATCATAGTATCACAAAATATCATATCATTATCACAGCTTTCATTATCAATCATCTTATCATAACACATCATTTAGATGATCATTCTCATTCTATAGGTTGTCATTTTAACAATCACTGTGCACACAATCTGAGAGCCACTTTGATTTAATAAATCCTTGGAGTTAGAGAGCAATGGAATGATTTTAGAGATTTTATTATGTTTCAATTAGATTAAATTTGTTGTTTGAATTCTCTAGTAGTGTTTCATTAAGGTGTGTTGTTATTTACTTCACTTACACATATTTCCCACACACAAAATAAGTTTTTTAAAATGGATGGAATACCACATCCATACATTGATGTAGAGTGCCAAAAAGAAAATGTTAGAACACATCTAAAATATATTTTAAGAAAATTCCACTTGATAATGGAAGCTATAAGGAAGTAAACAAGAATGAATTTGACTAGTTCAATAGCATTACAAAGAGCATATACTAAAAAGCTCGAGTGGTGGGATAAAATAAGCAATAGAGTACAATGAAATTTATATGGGTCGTATTTAAAAGTCAATTATACCCTATTTCAAAGAATAAATAGAACAATCCAAAGGACTAATGATTAAAAATTATTAAAGGTGATCATATCATGAACCCTACCCAATACTTAAAATTCACCTAGAATAAAACTCCATAGAAAAAATTCATAACAAAATCATGAAAATTTCATAAAATATCATTAACCATTTATATTAAAAATATTATCATACAAAAATAAATTAAGTTATAATATTTATACTTCAATCTCTTTTTTATTAATAAAATTGTGTATACATAAAAATTAAAGAATGGAAAATTAATAAGAACCCAAGTATAACAAAAGAATGATAGGTTTCTCATACATCTATTAGTTTGAAGGACTAATATCTATATGATTAAAATGCATTAACATGTTGATGTGTCTACAACTATACTAGAAATATCATAAGTTGAGAGTACAATAAAGTTCATAGACATGTTCATTTTAGATAGATGGATCAATGTGATAGATGATTGCTTTAGATTTCAATAAGGATCATGATGGTTTAGTCTTGATATTCTATGTCTTGTATCTGATTTAGCTTCATGCATTCAAATAGAAAATGGAGAATTAATCAAGTTAGTGTTTTTTATTCATTGTACTGTACTACCAATTAAAATTTATAGGATTAGAAAATTAGTATTTGATTATGTTTATGTAAAAAATGTTTACTCTTCTAGTAAATATATTATATATAAGTGATAACGTATCATTAATTATTTAATATTGATTACATTTTTGCAAGAGTACAAATTATTAGAGAAAACAATGATACGTCTTACTTCATATAAATGTTTGTGAGGAGACATCTAGCCCTATTTACTATGGAAAGGACAATTTTTTGTGTTAGATCTCAATAATTATTCATCCTAGGCTATAAATATATTTTATGATAGAATATTAGAGTGGGCCAATATTTTATGCCCTTCTATTTCAAACTGAAATAATTGAAAAGAATTCCTATAATTTTTCAAGAATGTTTGACACATTTTTTTCTTATATCATGAAAACATGAATTCTATTTTAAACAAATAATCTTTTATTTTATATCATCATGGATTATTATAAAAATAATTAGATGTCATGTCATTCTTATTAAATATAATTTGAAATATATATTTTTAATTTTTTTATTTGATATCATAATACACTCATTTTTATCAATAAGATAATGTTTACTTATTTTATAATTTTAAATTTGGATCACAAAATTATGGTGACGAAGGTAGCCCACTCTTACTCCTTTTAATTTTATGGCTTAATGGAAAGGGGCTAGCAAAGAAGTCCAATCCTTATACCATTGAAAGGTATAGTAAGTGATATTACCCAAAAATTATTGTTATGTAAAATGCCATGCTTTCATAGAAGAAAAATGTTAAAGGATGACATTTTATCATTCACCCAAGAGTATTGACCAAGTTTTTATACTTCATTTTATGCAATTATAGTTTTTTATTATTCGTGTTACTTATCTCATAGCATTAGGATTTAGATGCTCTTTGGCTCTATGGATTTTTCCTAATAAGATTTTTGAGCATACAACCTTCAATATTTGTAGTTCTAGTTTTATCTTAATTTATTATACCCTATGTGGAAGTAAAGATTCAAATTGTCAAGTATAAATCACATTATCTATTGTCAAAGATACAAATAGTTAAGTATAAAAATTAATTTTCTTTGGAGATATCTTGTCATATTACTTTGGTAGATTTTAGGTTTGTTTTCAAAGTTTCAAATGTCAAAATTGGGCTTTCTTTCATGTGCATATAAGTATCATTGTACCCTAACTTAAAAAGTTCTCATTTACACACATAACAACTTTTATTTAAATTACATCTTTAGCATTGAAATTTTAATTTCTATTTATGTCTTACAATATATCTAGATTGGAGAGTTAATAAATATACTTACTAAGAGGGTAAAGAAAAACAATAGCCAATGATATGTGAGTAACAGTGTAATAAATATCATCGATGTTGTTAGAATGCATGCTTTACTATTTAATTTATGTCTTGGTCAATCCTTAACTAATCCTTATGCATGTTCTTTTCAGGATTCATTTCACCCTTCATGGCTTAAATAATGCCACCTGTAAAGGCCCTCTTTACATCCATAACCCCATCACTTAGATATTATCCTCATTCGGATATAGATGGCCCCTGATGGTCATTTCTTCTGATTTTTTCTTGTTAGAGCATTCTGAATATATGTATATCAGATTTGCTTTTAGCAATCGATACAGAGAGAAAAACATTTGCAAATTAGTTATACCTTTTTATTTGTAAATATTTTAGCCTGTTGCAAATAGTTTACACTTGTATGAGAGGGAAATGCCTCTTCAAAGCACCAGATTAGTTGTATTTCACATGATAAATCTGTTGTGACAACATTTAGCATATTGTGTTTGAAGCATTATATGTTAAAAAAGGTTTACTCTGGGGTAAGGCAATAGGAATTTTGAGACCTATACCTACAATCAACTCAAGACTCACAAATGTCATGAAATTGGAAATTAGAGAGGATGCACATTGAGAAAACTTTTCAACAACAAAGAATAAAATATTTAAGGACTATGGTTGTATAAAGAATCTTCTCGGGCAAAGTAGTTCAAGTGGCCAACAAGGGAGATAGGTGTATTTAAGACTCATGAGCTGATCAAGTTTAAACCACTTGTATCCAATGAGGATAGACCTTGTATCTCATTTAACATAAAACTTATCTTATTTTAAACTTTAAAGTATATGCAAATAGTGCCTAATGAAAATTGATGTGTGTGATGCACCATTTTATTTGTCATCTTACTACTACTGTAGAATTTAAGACAATAGGAAAGTCAATATTTTATAATGAAAAATATTCAGTGATGGGCCACAATTGTGTCAAGAAAGCAACACAAAAGATGCCCAAAATATGTAAAGAACTGAATTTTTTGTCAATAATGCTATTTGACCTAGAAAGACAACAATGCTATTTCATGCTTGAAAGACAATTTCTGCAACATAATCATAACTTCAACTTTCATTAACCATCTCTTGTACCCCAAGCACTTTTTTATAAGTTACAAAGAATACCCAATTTGGAGGATTTAAAATTATAAATTAATTTAATCCCAAAAATCAATGTTTTAAAGCAGAAATGCTTAAGCTTCCTAAAAAAGCAGGAAAGAAGGAAATTTTAAAGAAAAATTTCTCCTAAACAAATAAAATAACACCTAACTAAAGTGACTTTAAAATAGGCCCTCAACTCTCCGTCCAAAAATAGGACCACCAAAAATAGTAATTGTCAGATATAGCCACACTAAAAATAGCAACTCGATGCATGAATGAGCTCCAACATTCTGAAATATAGCAAGTCCTCTGATATGGGATATGATATGGGTTAGAAAAATTTCAGCTATCTCAAAAAAATCAGATCACAGACTATTTGGGAAGATTGTTACTTGTGCAAAATTACAAATTTTTGAACAAGATTTTTTTATTGAATTTTTTTTAGAATATTCTGATCGTGCCCAACTAGAAAACTTTGGCCGCAGCTCAGTGACTGATGGAGGTATAATCTAGTTCAGTAAAATTTATGAATAGTATTTGGAGTATGGTTTTTGGGTTTGATTTTGTTTTTGGAGTATCATTTGGATTGATAAAAATAGTTAACTGCACTCACCCTTGCACAATTTATCCCATATCATATACCAATGATATGGGATATGATATGGGTTAGAAAAATTTCAGCTGTCTCAACAAAATCAAAATATGAAAATATTATAAACTAAATTTATACAAAATATATCACTTATACTTATTATTATTACATTTAGAATACTGTAATCAAATAAATCCAAAATCTATATTTAATGATAATCTATATGCAATTTTTATCATTACATATATTAGTGTTAGATAAATGAAAGGGACCTTAAACTTTAGATTATTATTCATATACTTTTAAATTTAAATACTTTTATAAATTTAATCTAAAGAATATGATTTTATATTTTACTAATTTAATAAAAAAAAATTATATATTATTAACTTTATTGATAGATTTATATTTATTTGTAATAACAAAAAATATAATTATTTAAATAATACATTTTAAGATTTTAGAGTTGAGATTGGAATAAAAATATAAAATAAATAATAAAATTTAAAGAAATTAAATGTGATATTTGATTTTAATTTTGATGGCAGATTACCAAATATATTAGGAATGATTTTACTAATGTGTTGAAAATCAGAATTTTTTTTAGATAGATGTCTCAACATTTATATATTGATTATTTTTTAACAAAACATATAAAAACTAATAAAACACAAACAACATGATGATAAATATGTTAACATCCCCCCTGTAATCTAAAGGGGTTAAGACTTCTTTTATTGAATTATAACTAACAGCTACTATATTGTCTTCTACAAGGGTAGGGCATTCTATAAATTGATGTATTTTTTAACACAATTCAGTATGTATCAAGTTGTTAAAGGGGTTAAAACTTATTTTATTGAATTATAACTAATAGCTACTATATTGTCTTCTATAAGGGTAGGGCATTCTATATTTGTGAAAAATTGATGTATTTTTTTACCATAGTTCAGTATTTTTTAAGTTGTTAATTTATTGAGTTATTTCCAAGTTGCAAATTCTTGGTCTAGCAAGTCCAATAATGTAGAAAATAATAATAATTAACCTTAGATTGAAGGATCAAAATAAAACTCGATGAGGATCAATTCAAATTAGGGTTCAATTAGGGTTCTAAGATGAATCTTGGGGTCAATGTGAGGTTCAAATTTGGTGTTAGCGTTAGGGTTACAATTGGGTTACAATTTAACTTTTCATTATTTCCATGTGACAAGCAAATTATATAAGATCTAACCACATGTGACAACCACATGATATAATGTAGAGACACATGTGCTATATAACACACACATTGCATGTTGCATGCTAAGGCCAATGAGTCAAGTATGCAAATATAGAGTAGTGCTTATGTAACTGATGTGAACCTTTCTATGGCAGACATGGTGCGCTTGAAGTAGACCGCACGTAAGTCCATAGCTGGAAATGCTCGATATTTACAATGTAAAAAGGAGTGAGCCGCATTGACGAGAATAGTAGAAGGAACAAATGTAGAAGGTGAAGGTTGGCTGAAGGATGATGAAACCTTCACTCATGCAATGGAGAGAATTAAAGATGTTAGGGCAAAAATTAAATGGTCAGAGAAAGCAACGGCTTCTATCCAAGCAGATTTGAACAAGAATTTACCCCCTAACCGTTCTGTACCAAGTGAAAATAGTTTGAATAATCCTCCTAAGAAACAAAAACATGATGAGGAGCACCTACCAGTGCAACCTCCCTTAGAAATAATTGTCATAAGTTCCGATGAGTCCGAGGATGATACTTCGCTCGCACCGTGAGTAAGTGAAACACAACTTATCTATGAAATGTATGCCTTGGTGTGGAAATTTTTTTTGAAATGAACAACTTTGACTAAATGGAATTCATCTTGCATTGGGAAATACTCATAGATTGCAATTGAAGTGCTAAAACTATGTTCATATATTTAAGATTCTATAACTAACAATGATACTGATCTTTATAACCTGTTACTTATGTTTAGAGTTTCATTTATTGTTTAGATAATGGCCACACAAAATGAATCTCCTTGCAGTGAACCATCAGTCCACTAGATAGAATCCCATGAAGAGTCAAAAAATTCAAGCACATGTGTGCCAAGTCCAATAGACAAGTTGTACACATCAATTGAAGACCACTCAAAACAAATCATTACCGAACTCCACGATGTTTCACTGCTTGTAGGTGCAATAGAACGACAAGAGATTGACGACATGGAAGACATTGCTCGTAAATTACATGCAACATGCAAGAAAGTTGCAGGGTTCTCTGGTTTTTTAAGAGAACTTTATTATGCAGAGCAATACGAGGAACCAATAATTGCAAAAAATGTGATTGACGAATTTATTTCATACTTGTATCATAATTAGGTTAGGCACATATGAAGCATATAGAATGGTGTTCAATGCTTGGTTCAATCTTATGAATAATGTTTTTTTCAATAATGGACATGTAGTCCACTCACACGAAAGTGTACTATTTATTCGATATTGCTAGCAAAAGTTTAAACATTGTAGTTATCTTTTGAAGTGTATTGACTATTAAAACCACTACTATGATCTCTATTGATAGCTCACCAACCTCCTATAGTAAAAAAAATTGATACAAAATTTTTGCTTGCACTTCTCTTTGAAAATTCAATTGAAATTTAGACCAAAAAAAGCATACATATTCTGATAACCTGTTACTTATTTATGAGTTTCATTTATTGTTTAGATAATGGCTAGCCACAATGAATCTCCTTTTAGCGAACCAACAGTTGAACAACTAGAAGCCCATGAGGAGTCAACAAATTCAAACACACATGTGCCAAGTCCGATAGAGAAGTTGTACACGTCAATTGGAAACCACTCGAAACAAATCATTAGAGAACTCCATGATGCTGCATTGCTTGCACATGAAATAGAACGACAAGAGATTGATGACATGGAAGAAATTTCTCGCAAATTACATGCAACATGCAAGAAAGTTGCAGAATTCTCCATTTTTTTAAGGGAACTTTATTATGCTGAGCAATACAAGGAACCAAGAGCTGCAAAAAGTGCTATTGATGAATTTATTTGGTACTTGTATCATAATTAGGGTAGGAAAATGTCAATCATCTAGATGATTGTTCAATGTTTGGGTCACTTTTATGAACAAAATGTTGCGGTAGACATTCATGTCTAGGTTCTACAATAATCGTTCAAATGTTTTGTATGTAGATGGCAAGCATGAATCACTTGATTTAATGAACAATATTTTCATATTGAATTAAATATCAAATTTTGCAAAAGACTATGTAGTTATTTTGGATATACATGACCTACATGATATATAAATATTCACAAAAGCACAGGAATGAGCCCATTTAATTCAAGGACCAATTTCCAAAACACATCAAATGTTTCATTATATCTTCTTTGTCATGGAATCTATTCATGTAAGTATGCTTCATGTAAACTTCTTATGTAATAGTCATGTCAATGTGTATTCTATGTACAAAACTTGCGATTGCAATGTTCTTTGATATCAAATAAAATTCATTTAAAACAAAAAGTAGACTAACCTTGGAAAAAGATCAATCTAACGAATCCAACTTCAATGATTTTCTAGATATGGTGCGACCAAGATTGAATTTTGAAACAGAGGAGCAAAGAAAACAATATCAAAGAGAATATCATAGAGAATATCAAAGAGAATATAGAAAACGACGACGGGAACAAATGACAAATGTCACAGTACAAGATGAAAGGCATGGAGGTGTACAAGGAAACATACAAAACCCAAATGGAATCCTTCACGATTATTTTAAAAAAATGCAAACACAATTTCGACAGCAATTAGATAACTTGACAAAACTAGGCATGTGTTATATTAGCCAAGAATGCAACCTAGGAATGAAATTATTTCATACCTCTAAAGGTGCAGTTTGTAATAGATGTCGTCAAGAGAAAGGGAACCATAGATTTTCAGCATCGAATATTATGGATCCTGGGCAACAACCAGAAGAACTCGCGAACTTAACGCAAGTAGAAGAAATGTTGATTGCATATGTTAGTCCAATATTACAAGTTACCCATGCAGTCGATGGTCAATATAAATACAAAGGACACACAATAAGCTTTCCACAAAATGTCGAATATGTTGCAAATGTTTTGCCATGAACAATAAGAGAGCTACCAATCATCATTGTTCGAAGAAGAGATCAACGTGGCACAAATTATAACTTCACAGTAAATAGGGATCATGTGTATAAGGCATTAAAATACAAAGTAGACCATGACAAGTTTTATTCAAATGTCAAAATCAATGAAAATTCTCTCAATGATCTCATAGGAAATTCAGATGAAAATATATTCAACAAATTACAAATAGTGCATATGGGATTTGATTCTGCTTCAAATGAAATTATATTTGTCGGTCCAATCATGGACATGGATGAAGGAAATATAATTGAGCACACAACATCAATGGCTTCGAGAGCACCTAATCCTTGAAGAGAAATGGAATTGATTCAGGCATGGGTTAATAACCCTACAACAAATCTAGCAACATTGATTGATTGGCCACAAATAGGTTCATCTCCTATCAATGAATATGTGACTCTAGGATTACATGATATGGCATTCCCAACATTGTTCCCTGATGGTAAATGTGATTGGTTAGAACCACGAATAAGAACAGTGCATCTGCATGAGTTTGTAAAGAATCTATTGTGTTATAGGGACCATCGTTTTGGTCGGCATCCAAGATTTCGATATTTTATGATGAACATGATAATGAGACACCGTGCACAACATTCATTAGCTGTATTTGCCAAAAGAAGCTTTCAAGACATGCCAATCAACATCAATGAATTGCGTCAACATATGGAAAACATGCCACAATCCCATCTAGCTCATAGGTTAATGCGATTTGGAACAACATTAAGGGGTACACAATCATACTGGACACAATGTCATGGAGAATTGATTGACATGCTTCATCAAATAGGATCTCTGACAATTTTTTTCACTTTAAGTGCAGCAGATTTGTATTGGCCAGATTTGCATGCACTAATGCCAGGAACATTTCCAACTACACCACGAGAGGCTCAAATATGGAGAAAACAAAATGTTGTTGACTATCCTCATATAGTCACAAAGTACATGCATTTATGACATTCCATCTTCAGAATAGAGATACTAGAAAAAGGAATAAAAATTCAAGATTTTTGGTCTAGATATGAGAGGCAACATAGGGGCTCACCACATGTGCATGGATTCATTTGGATACACAATGCACCAAATATGGACAACTTGGATTGGTCAAATCAAGATCAACGAAAAAGGGCAGAAAGATACTTACATGCAATTGTTCAAGCATGGAATCCTAGAAAAGATCAACATCAGCAAAACATCCAGGCATGTACAAAATTTCAAAAAATATGCATATCGTATATGTCGTAAATGATTTTTAGTTTAACACATAACTAATCAAATTATTTGTCTATACAATTGTAGGCATTCCAAAATTTTGCTCAACATCCATGTCTGAAAAATACAAGACAACTTGCAGAGATCAATACTGACCATGACTATGAAGAGCTACTAAATTCTATAGAAAGACACACGATCTGTAGGGAGGGTGCATGCCTACGAAAAAAAAGAGGAATAATGGTTTGCAGGTAACAATTTCCATAAGTTAAAATACATGAATTCAAATCAACAATCATATGTTCCTAGACTAAGAAAAAAGACTATGTATTGTTATTCATAATAGGTATAAAGTACCTTGGCCATTAAATATGGGGGAATCCAAATTATATGAAGACACGAAAACGGGTGACAAAAAATTTGAAGCAACAAGGAATGATGACAAATTAAACTTACACAATCGTTACATATTGCAATTGTGGAGAGAAAATATAGACTGGCAACCTGTTCTTTCCAAACATGCTGTAATCAAATATATTGCAAAATATGCAGCAAAAGTAGAAAAAAGTTTAGAAACATACCAATAGATGTTAATGTGACTTACAAACATGAAAAATCCAGATGATTTGGCTGCAAAAGCATATAGAAGACTTCTAACTGAGACTGTCATAGAAAGAGACATTGGAGCTCAAGAGGCATGCCACATGCTACTGGAACTTCCATTGGTAGAGAGTAGTAGGAGATTTATCAATCTAAATGTCTCACGCTAGGTCTTCAAACCTGTAAGTCTAAATGATGAACAAAAGAATGAAGAACACACAACAACTTTCATCCAAGGATATAAACTAAGGCCTCTATCTATGGAAGATGTTACACTAATTGATGCAGCAAAAATGTGGATATATAATCCTAACAGAAGGAGAGATAACAAATGGGAGCCAAGAAAAAAAGCAGCCATTGTTAGAGTACGTCCTAAGTTTCTATCCATTCCTCCATGTGAGTCAGATAAATGGATTGATTTTTGTTATTCAGAATTATTGTTGTACAAACCTTTTCATGATGTCAATAGGGATATTGGTCACAATGATGATTCAATCACACAAATTTGGGAGTCATTCCATTATAACCCTTAGCACGTGCAATGAATAACAATTGAACAACATGATGAAAACATAACTGATACTGAAATGGAAGACAATGACACTCTTCAAAGAAATACTACCGAGCATGAATGGGAAATACTATCAAGACTAAATCATGGTCAAACTATAAAAGTTTCAGAAATAGATATGTTGGGAAGGAGAGATTTTGATAGACAAACGGATTGGTGTAATGAATATTAAGGAGAAATCTATATGAATCAAGTAGTGAAATTCATCAGTGACATGAGAGAAAATGGATGCCTCATAGAAAATGAAATACCACAACTCATGGACTACACCAGCCTCAGTGACAAACAAAATAAAGCACTGAACATAATCATGAAACACTACCATAATAATCAAAATGCAACACCCTTGTTGATGATAATTCAAGGAACAACAGGGACAGGAAAGTCATATCTAATTGGTGCTATTAGTCAAGCTATTAAAAATGTAGCATATCCTCGACCTTCTCCTCTTCTATTACTCGCACCAACTGGAGTTGTAGCATTCAACATAAGAGCATCCACCATTCATTCAAAACTTTGAATCCCAATCAAAGACTTTGCTCAATTGGAAGGATCGAGACTCGCAAGTTTTCAAGAAGAAATAGCAAACATCAAGTACATTCTAATTGATGAAATGAGCTTCATTGGTCAAAACTTGCTACAAAACATTGATTCTCGCCTATGACAAGCGTTCCCACAAAATGCAAATCAAAAATTTGGAGGTAAATATAAATTTGATTATTCAAATTAATTATTTCATATAGGTATACAAAAATAAAATAAAATATGGTATTGAAAATAATTGTTATCAATGTTCTACCAGGAATATCTATCATTTTTGTTGGAGATTTAGGTCAGTTACCTCCTGTTAACGATAGACCAGCATATGACAACAATGCATGAGCTAAGTTGCTATGGGAAGAATTCAAAACTGTGATTACTCTGGAAAAAATATTCAGACAAGATGGACAAAACATCAACCAACAAAGATTTCGTCAACTTTTAACAAATTTGAGAGAAGCAAACCCCACAATAGATGATTGGAAATTGCTTATGACAAGAACAAATAATACATTAGATGCAACAAGCAATCATGACTTCGACAATCAAGTGCATTTATTTTCCACAAATGAAAATGTTAATAAGCATAACAAGAAAATGTTATACTCATTGCAACATCCTATTGCACATAGTGTTGTAATAAAATCAGGAAGTAGCAATGCACGAGAAGAATGCTCAAATGATGAGCTAGATCTAAAATTATTGATATGTAAAAATGCGAGGGTTATGTTAACCTTAAATCTACTAATACATGCAAGCCTTGTCAATGGAGCTTTAGGATATATACAAAACATTGTATACAAACCTAGAACCAGTCCACCAGAACCACCAACATATGTAATGGTTGCATTTGACAGCTACTCAGGGATCGCATTTGATGAACATAACCCAAAAACAATTCCAATCACAACAATACAAAGGGGTAGAACAAGCCAAATCCCATTAAGATTGGCTTGGGCATTGACAATTCATAAATCACAGGGTTTGACTCTATCAAAAGCTACTATTGATATAGGACCAAGAGAAAGAACAGGATTGACATTTGTAGTGATATCCCGCGTAAAATGCATCGAAGGCTTAAGGATTATGCCACCATTCATATATGATCGTTATGAAAAAATGAAAAATGGTAGACAACTTGCCACAAGAAAGGTTGAGGAAAACAGATTGAAAATATTAGAAGATACTTGATGTAACATGCCTACTTCAATTTTAATGCCATGAGTCTCAAATTCAAAATAAAAATATATGTGTATGTTAATGCCATTGTGTTGGGCCATTTCAAAATCTATTAAATATGATTTTTCTTATAAGATGATGATGCAAGCATGGATCCAACCTACAATCCACATAAGCACCAAATTATTTCGAAAAAGGAGCCTAAATTAATTGATGTAACATGCTTAATTTCTTCAATGTTTATGCCATGAGCCTCAAATTCTAAAAAAGTAATATTTGTGTATCATCAAAGGTTTTCTACTAGATGCAATTCGTCTACGATATGAAAAACTAACAAATTATCAATGTTTCCAATTACTATTCCATTACTTGTGCCCAATTTGAAATCTATTGAATAAAATTTATGTTATATGATGATGTAGACATGGATCCTACAAAATATCAACATATGCACCCAATTGCTGCAAAAAATGAACCGCATACAAGAATAATTCCAATTGCAGCACTCAATCCATACCAGAATAGATGGTCAATAAAAGCAAGAGTTACTAGAAAGGGTCAACTTCGTCATTTTAACACTGCAAAAGGAGATGGCCAAGTTTTTACTTGTGACTTGGTTGATTCAAATGGTAGTGAAATAAGAGTAACATGTTTTAATGTAGTTGCAAAAAAGTTTTATGAATGCATTTAAATTGGGAAAGTGTTTCTCATCTCAAAAGGGAGACTCAAACCCGCACAAAATAATTTCAACCAATTACACAATGCATGGGAAATATTCCTAGAAATGAATTCAACTGTTGAGTTGTGTTTGGAGGAGGATAGTTCTATACCAAACCAACAATTCCATTTTACATCAATAAAAGAAATTGAAAACATGAAAACCAATTCTTTGGTTGATATCATTGGTGTTGTTCTCTCAATCGACACACCAAACACAATATTCAAAAAAAATGCCACACAGGTTCAAAAAAGAACACTTCCACTAAAAGACATGTCAGGCTGTATGGTGGAATTAACAATGTGGAGTGATATTTACAATAAGGAAGGTCAAGTACTCCAAGAAATGTGCAATGCAGGAACTTCTCCCATTATTGCTATAAAGGCTGCAAGAATTAGTGATTTTGGTGGAAAATCAGTGGGAACAATAACAACAACACAACTCCAGATAAATCCAGATCTACCAGACTCACACAAATTGAGATTGTGGTTTGAAATAGAAGGGAAGAATCTCCAACCTCATTCAATTACAAAGGAAATCTCATCTGCAATAGAAGAAAAAATGTTAATAAATATCTCACAAATACAGGATCATGAAATTGGAAACTCTGGTAAACCTTATTGGATACTAATAAAAGCTACCTTAACTTTTATTAAGCTAGACAATTTTTGTTATACAGCTTGCCCCTTGAAAATTGGAGATAGGCACTGCAAAAAAAAAGTCAACACAAACGAAAATGGATAGTGGTATTGTGGAAGATGTGAACAAGCATTCCCTGAATGTGATTATAAATATATACTTCAATGCAAAGTGCAAGACCATACATCATTCACTTGGATAACAGCTTTTGAAGAAGCGGTAGAAGAAATTATGGGTTTTATAGCAAAAGAATTGAACATTTTGAAGCATGGAGAACAAGATGATGTCAAGTTTGCACAAATTATACAAAAGGCCTTAGTCAACAAATACATATTTAAAATTCAAGTCAAAAGAGAGACTTATAATGATGAATAGAGGACGAAATGCACTATAATAAAAACAACAAAGTTCGATTATTCATCTGAGAGCAAAACTTTAATGGATAAAATTGCAAAGCTATAGGTTTCATGAAAATTCAATTGCTTTACTGCATATAATGTTGACAATGTATTCAAACATTTCAAAAAAAATAAACAAATCGATAAATCTAAGTTAGTGAATGCCATTTTGATGTGATATTGTTCTTTGATGTTGTCAATAATAAATCAAATGAATGATGAAAATTCCTAAGTGTACATTTATTCTTCTTAGTTGATTGTTGTAATATACAACTTGGGAAAATTTCAAATTTGAATGTATACTGTCATATATAAGGATTGAAATCAATAATGATAAAAACAAACAAGGATTGTTGTTCAAATTCATATTCATCAAAATGTAACCATTATTTGACTTTTTACTATTTAAGGAATATTTAATTTTATTTATAATATAGGTGACTAAAGATAACTCTCGGCGTACATTACATATATTTTTTAAATATAGGTATGCTAGTTTAAATTACATCTTTAGCATTGAAATTTTAATTTATATTTATGTCTTACAATATATCTAGATTGGAGAGTTAATAAATATACTTACTAAGAGGGTAAAGAAAAATAATAGCCAATGATATGTGAGTAACAGTGTAATAAATATCATCGATGTTGTTAGAATGCATGCTTTACTATTTAATTTATGTCTTGGTCAATCCTTATGTATCTATACAACATGTTACAATTGTAAAAATTTAGTTTATAGTATTGTCATAATACATTCAAATGCATTCAATAAGTGATTTAATGCATCTAATAATATTTATAATGCAACAAAGAATAATGCATTTTGACATTCTTGTTCTATGTTGTAGAAATGAAATTATAAAAAAAATTATAGTGTTAATACAAACATAAATATTATAAAAAAGAAAGAGATAAATTAATCCTATCCTTACACTTATTATATCATTATTGAGTATCTTTACAATTATAATTAATACTAATAAATTAAATTATGTAAAATATATTTCTTTCTTATAAATCTTCATTTTTTAAAAAACTGGTGATGAATGGGTGTTTATGTTATGATTTATATAATTAAGTTAAATATATTAGAAAAATTAAATAAAATTGAATGAAAATAAACACACCTCTCAAGCTTAAATGGGACAATAGTCAAAAAAATAAAAACATAAAACAAAGTTGCTACATAATGGAAGCTAGAACATAGGAATGAGGAAGATTGAGTAATCCATTATCCTGATACATTAAATGTCCATAAGAAGGTTCCAACCATCCTTATTCCTTCTTGTAAACTTACCTACAAGTTTTTCTTACAAATGATGGAAAGATAGAATAACTGAACCAGCAACCTTTTATAAATTATCACACACATAAAATTTTAAACAAATGCATTACATTCCCTAATTCTTCGACCATTTCTAAAATTGAATTGAAATGTAAATTTTTTTATCCTCTCCCATGCTGAGAGCTTCAACTTTTTTAATCAAAGCTGTCAAATCTGTCATCAAACCAATCGATTGTATGTATGACCAGTTTTGTAAATTGGAAAATATTTGTATATCAGATAACAAGAATCATATTATTAATAAGTTTATATTTACCCCAAACGTTGTTGGAGTCAGGATGTATATTCTGATTTGACTGCAGACGAAGTACAGGAGATGGGGGACCAGATTAAAAATTTTTTGGCTCTATTTTGCACATAGTCCAACGCATGTCCTCCATGACAATTATCCACATGAAAGTATACAAGGTCGAATATTACTAAGGACTTTTAAGACACCGTAATAATTTTCAAATAATTGCATTTGAATACTTTTATCACAACTATCATTTTTAGCAGATGGGTTAAAAGAAAGGTTGTTAGACTGTAAAGAATTCATAATACAAATTAAATGAAGAGTTAAAAAATGTTGTTAGATTGTAAAGAATTTATAATGTAAAATAATTTATTGAGAAGATCAATTAACAATCTTATTATTTTTCGGAATATTCAGATTATCGAAAAATTTAAAAAAATTATAATTAATTTATAATCTATTTAAATATTGAAACATATTGCACTAAAATCTTACCATCGTTTGGACTCGTTTTTTCTGTTGAATAACTTTATCCATAATTTAATGTTGTAATATGAACAATCAGATAAAAGAATAGAGAAACGGGTTAGCTCTTTTACTAAAATCATTTGGTAGATAGAAATATTTTATATTCTAAAATAAAAGTATTTTTCAGTATCTTTTTCCTTTGTTGCTGTCTTGTAACACTATACATGATAAAGTAGTTTCAACAATACTCACTTTTCTTGACCTAACTCTTAATAAGGAACTATTCAAATCATTTTCAATTTTTTTCAGATCCTTCAATGAAAGCTGGGTGATATCTATTACAATATTAGAATAAAAATAATTCAATTTAGAAACTCTACTTTAAAATTTAAAATACATATAATATATATACAAAAAATATTTTATTAAAATCGTATTACTGATTAAAAGATAAAAATAATATAAAAATGGTTCAATTTTAAAACCTTAATTTGAAAATAAAAATGTATAGAATATATTATTGTTAGATGAAAATGTATATATAAAAAATATATTAATCGCTAAAAGATTGAGGATGTGTAAAAAGTGTTCCATCGCTGGAAAAAATGATCAGACCAACATCAACAAACATAAAATAGAAAGCTCTCGAGCTTTCTTGATAAGGCCGGCTCTCCTTTTGCAGAAGGTGACCTGTCTTTTTGTTGGATTGTCCGTTCTCTTAATCTCAATTTTTGCTCTTCCCATTTTGTTGATGTAAAGAAGACACGTAAACAGATATTGCTAAATGCAGTAGAAGCAACAATGGCTTTGTAGAGCTTCGAATAGACATTCTTTAAATGGAGGAAAGGTGATGTGATAAAGTAGAGAAATGCACGAATAGACCCCCATCGGATATTGTACCAAAAAGTTGTCCTTTCGGAGATGGTTAATGTTA
The DNA here is from genome assembly GCA_007115665.2 of Sequoiadendron giganteum. Classification (NCBI taxonomy): domain Eukaryota; kingdom Viridiplantae; phylum Streptophyta; class Pinopsida; order Cupressales; family Cupressaceae; genus Sequoiadendron; species Sequoiadendron giganteum. The sequence goes on along the minus strand of CM021104.1, from coordinate 305,762,494 downwards.
TTACCAGCGAGTACAAGGAGCATTTTATACTGTGTCCATTCAATTTTTGAAACGTGTTTGATATTAGCTCACAAGGTGGATCACAAGTGTTACATAGTGGGTAGAGTATTTGATTTTTTTTTAGTATGATTGATATTAATGGAGTTGAGTTTGATGGTAAGATTTTTTATGGTAGTCAATTTGATTTTGTTTTTTTATAATAAATATTTGTTAAATATTAATGATCAAGTGTTGTTAAGAGAGAGTTTTGTAGATTGAATAGTTTATTTATGAATGTTGAAAATTTAATTCATATGATTATTCAAAGATACATGAATATTGATTATTGTAATTACTTTGCAACATATTTGAAAATACAATCAATAATAACTAATTAAAATTAGAAGTGAATTTTGTTTGGGTAGTGTTATTTGGTATTTTTGCCTCATGCCATTAAAATCATCCAACAAACCTTAAGTGGCTTGGTCTTACCTAGGCGGCCTTTATGTAATTTTTCAAACCCAGACGGTGTTTTGTATAGTTCGTCGAACCCCCCGCCTAGCTGCTTGAGCTTGGATTATGTCACTTTTTCATGTTTTCTACCTAGGCAGTGTTTTGTGATGGCATTTGAACTTTCCTTTACTGCCTTTGTGATGATTGCACGACATCTTGGCATGTTAGTCAAACCGAGACGCACTTTTGTATAGTTCGTCGAACCTCCCACTTAGCCACTTATAGAAGTTTATTTTCAAATTTAAAAGACACTTATGTTGGAAGTAGTGAAGTGACATTGACAACTACCACATGTCATGGGGAAGTTCAAGACATTAAATGCTCATCTACTCTCATGTTTTTTCGTGAAGTTTTAAGAAAGTTTGAAGTGTTGGACAAAAATTCTCTCTATGATGAATTCTTTGAGGACAAAACCAGATGAGGTGCAAATTTCAGTTGCAGGCTTCACCATTGAGGTATTTGTGGTATTCATCTGTTTTAGTTTACTCTCCTAGATTATTTTTGTTTGCATTTTTTAGGGATATCTAGTGTTTGAGCTATAAAAATTCATCTATGGCGAGGGTTAGATATGTGAGTTATGAGTATGTGACTGGATTGACCTATGAGGGGCCATAAATTGGTGATACCTGTCTAGGGTCTGTGAGTTTGGATGAATTATGAAGTAAATTCAATAAACCCAATCCACTGCCCATTACTAAACAAATAATTGATAGCGTATTGGTTGAAGCTACCACATTCCCTTTGGTTGTGCAATGCCCTGAACTCATCCTAGAGTGCATTAGGCACTATGATTCATGAACACGAGAGGTAAGGATAGAAGATAATCAGTTTGTTTTGAAAATTTAGAGGTCCACCTTTTTGTCTTGCCTGAGGATTCCCAAAAGGGATGAGTATTCACCAATGAACATGAAAAAATCTCAAATTGAATTCACTCCTAAGAAAGGGGTTTACAGGAATGAATTAGCAAAAAACTGGTTAGCCAAGCCCAAGAGGGGTAAATCCCAATTGCCTTGGAAGTTGCACAAAATGTATTTTGTAGAGGAGGTGGCCGACATTGTGGTGTTATTGCACAGGTTAATGGGAAATGAGGATGTCCATGGGTTTGATGAGTGGATGTATTTTTTCCTTCAAATTATGTTATGTAAAGAGCAATTCCTAGATTGGGTAGAGATTATCAATGATCGCCTTCATTAATTAATGGCATTCCTTACCCTCAACAAGTTTTTCTACATGTCCTCATATTTGATATATGCTATTCCCAGCACTAGACCTTGGCTTGGATTGAGACTAAGTGATTTACCTCTAGAAAAGGTGCCCATTTATGATTATTTTAATAAATTGCAGCTTCAAAAGAGCTTTCAACATTTCAGAAGAGTGATGGACACCTTCACCATGAGAATGGTCAGGGAATTATAGGGGCGTCCTGCAATGCAACTTTCACCAAGAGCAATGCAATTTGTGAACATCTATGGCAACCATTTTATCCATTTTCAAAGGTTCTCTTATATTAGGGTTGGTGGATATGCGGGGTTTCCAATTAAATTGCCTAAATACCCTAAAGATAAGTGGGTGATCATCAAAGTGAGTAGGCAATTGGATGATGTGAATAGATTATGTTAAGTAATGAAGAGATTGATAGTTCATTTTCCTTTTAGTTTCAACCCATACATATCTCAACCAATGTCTAATGCCCTAAATATTGAAAAGGAATTGTCTAAGTATAATATGCATTTGTATGATGAGCGAGTCTCTTTTGAATCAAAGGATTATATTAAGAATAATATGAAGTTAATCCCTATTTTCTATCACCAACCCAACCTTGAAGATTATTGGGCTGATTGTTTTGATGAATATGAAGTTAGGAAAATAAGTTGGATGAGGTTGTCTATGGAACAAATAATCATCTATGATTTGAAGTGGGATTTACAAGGCATTGTGGAGGATGGGTCCAACATAGTAGACCTAGTGTATGCTGAATTAATAGAGAATTGACCTATCCCTGTCATGGACTGAAACAATAGAAGGAAAGAAACTATTGAGGAAAAAAATGTTGATGTTTTAACTAGAACACGTGAGTGGGTGAACAAGAAAAGAACAGAGCAATCTCTTCCTCATATCAGGTCTAAAGATTCATAGCCTATTGAAGGTACATCTCAAGCTTCTACAAGTGGGAAATCAAATGGTAATGTTTCTTAGTCATTATCATTAGGATCTCAAGGGGATGGTGATGAGGATCCGCCAGACAAGAATATGTTTTCTCAAACTTGTGGTGAGGATATATTAAACCTGCCTATTCTAGAAAAGGAGAATGAAGAAGATGAAGGAGAAGAGGGTTTGAAAACCCTAAATATCAACTCCTCCCCCTCTTAGGGAGAATCACTTGTCAGAGAGGTGAGTACATCCTAGAAGCCACAAGAAATTGCATAAGCAGAGGACACTCCTCCAGTTACTAGGACATTATTCAAATCTCGAAGTCTTAAGGCAACCAGGGTCTCAGTGATTCCAGCCTAGTTGGAGGACTCTTTGTCAAGGAAAAGGAAGGCTATACAACCAAGTTTACCCAAGAAAGATATGGTGGGTGGATTGTTACAAAGAAATTCAACCCCAAAATCAAAGAAGTTAAAGACCACTGCTAGGTTGATAGATGATACAAAACTCAGACACCTCCAAATAGCAATTTCTCACCCTTCAATGCAGAACGATGCTACTCAGGCAACAGTAGGTGATTTTGAAGTAAATAGAGTATACCTTGGTCCTCCTACTAGAGATGGAGACATTCAAAATTTTCAGGTGTCCGCAACTAGAATGGTTGAAAGATCAAGAAAGGATAAAGAAATTAAAAATGAATTAAAGGCCTAGGTTAGAGACCTAACTAAATGTCTAAGGTCTATCTTTTAGCTTGTTCCTCAAACCCTATCTTAGGTTGATTCCTCTATAGAATCTCTAAATATGGTTGGAAAAGATGTTATGATTAAGATTAAAAGTTATCAAACCCTAAGTAAGTTTTTTGATGATTGGAGTGAGTCACTAATTTAAAAGGGAAGCTTTTTCATTTTTGAATCCTTCAAATGCTTCCAAGAAAAAAATTCCTTGAAGACTACTTTAGGGGATGAGATCACTACAATTAAAAAATAAGAAAAGTTATGGAACAACTATCAAACTGAATTAAAGAAAATGTTGGGTTTAGATATGGAAAAGTTGGTTGTGGAATAGGTTATACCTAATTCTTCTGACACCCGTTACTTGTCATGGAATAAAGGGGTGGAATGTAAATTGCAAGTTTCTAAGAAAATTTTGCAGAAGCTTAAGGAAGTCATTGATGAGTGTGTTATTGTTTCAAAAGAGGCATTCGGCCCCCTAGTGGCTCTTGAGTTACTCCGGGATAAAGGTAATATGAGATGACATAGAAACCAAGGGTTTGATAGACTGTTTCCATAAAATGGTTGGAGAAACGCTTGATTCACCTTCACTCAAGGCTGAGCACCTACAAAAGCTTAGTGAATTACACCTAGTCACATCTCAAGCGATTGATCTCATGGAAGTTTGTGAATGTTGCATGGAAGTAGCTGAAGACAATCATCTTAAATGTGAAAGGTGAGGATGGAAAATGTGGCTACTCCTCATCATAAAGACTTGTTGCACATCCTTAAAGCTTTGTGGAAAATTATGTATACATAAAAATTAAAGAATATAAAATTAACAAGAACCCAAGTATAACAAAAGAATGATAGGTTTCTCATACATCTATTAGTTTGGAGGACCAATATCTATATGATTAAAATGAATTAACTTTTTGATGTGTCCACAACTATAGTAGAAATACCATAAGTTGAGAGCAATAAATTTCAAAGACATTTTCATTTTAGATAGATGGATCAATGTGACAGATGATTGGTTTAGATTTCAATAAAGATTATGATGGTTTAGTCTTGATATTTTATGTCTTGTATATCATTTAGATTCATGCATTCAAATATAAAATAACGAATTAATCAAGTTAGGTTTTTTTATTCATTGTATTTTGTACTACCCATTAAAATTTACAGGAGAAGAAAATTAGTATTTGATTATGTTTATGTAAAAAATGTTTACTTTTCTAGTCTATATATTATATATAGGTGATAATGTATCATTACTTATTTAATATTGATTACATTTTTGCAAGAGTACAAATTATTATTAGAGAAAAAAATGATAATTATTACTTCATATAGATGTTCGTGAGGAGAGGTCTAGTCCATATTTACTATGGAAAGGACCAATTTTTGTGTTAGATCTCAATATTTATTCATCTTAGGTTATAAAAATTCCTATAATTTATGCCCTTCTATTTCAAATTGAAAAGAATTCCTATAATTTTTCAAGAATGTTTGACACTATTTTTTCTTATTTCATGAAAACATGAATTCTATTTTAAACGTATCATCTTTTATTTTAGATCCTCATGGATTCTTATAAAAATAATTAGATGTCATGTCATTCTTATTAAATATAATTTGAAATATATTTTTTCTATTTTTTATTTGCTATGATAATACACTCATGTTTATCAATAAGATAATGTTTACTTATTTTATAATTTTAAATTTGGCTCACAAAATTATGGTGATGAAGGTAGCCCATTCTTTCTCCTTTTAATTTTATGGCCCAATGGAAAGGGGCTAGAAAAAAGTCCATTCCTTATACCATTGAAAGGCATAGTAAGTGATATTACCCAAAAATTATTGCTATGTAAAATTCCATTCATTCATAGAAGAAATATGTTAAAGATGTCATTTTATCATCCACCCAGGTGTATTGACCAAGTTTTTATATTTCATCTTATGCAATCATAGTTTATTATTATTTGTGTTACTTATCTCATAACATTAGGATTTAGATGCTCTTTGACTATATGGATTTGTCTTAATAAGAGTTTTAAGCATACAACCTTCAATATTTGTAGTTCTAGTTTTATCTTAATTTAGTATACCCAATGTGGAATTAAAGATTCAAATTGTGTATAAATCACATTTGCTATTTTCATAGCAATGTGAATGTAAAATGATGGTACAAAAATAAATTTTCTCTAGGGATATCTTGTCACATTACTTTGGTAGATTTTAGGTTTATTTTCAAAGTTTTAAATGTCAAAATTGGGCTTTCTTTCATATGTATAGAAATATCATTGTACCCTAACTTCAAAAGTTCTCATTTACACACATAGCAACTTTTATTTAAATTACATCTTTAGCATTGAAATTTTAATTTATATTTATGTCTTACAATATATTAGATTGGGGAGTTAATAAATATACTTATTGAGAGGGTAACATAAAATAATAGCCAATGATATGTCAATAGTAGTGTAATAAATATCATCAATGTTAGAATGCATGCTTTACTATTTAATTTATGTCTCGGTCAATCCTTATGTATGTATACAACATATTACAATTGTAAAAAAATATTTTATGATATTTTCATAATACATTCAAATGCATTCAATAAGTGATTTAATGCATCTAATAATATTTATAATGCAACAAAGAATAATGCATTTTGACATTCTTGTTTTATGTTGTCGAAATGAAATTATAATGTTAATACAAACATACATGTTATAAAAAGGAAAGAGATAAATTAATCAACACTTATTATATCATTATTGAGTATCTTTACAATTATAATTAATTTTAATAAATTAAATTATGTAAAATATATTTCTCTCTTATAAATCTTCAATTTTTTTAAAGTGGTGATGAATGGGTGTTTATATTATCATTTATATAATTAAGTTAAATATATTAAAAAAAAATGAATAGAAATAGACACACCTCTGAAGCTTAAATGAGACAATAGTCCAAAACATAAAAATGTAAAACAAAATTACTACATGATAAAAGCTAGAACATAAGAATAAAAAAGATTCACCATTTCTAAAATTGAAATGAAATGTAAATTTTATCCTCTTCTAAACTAAGAGCTTCAACTTTTTTAATAAAAGCTGTCAAATCTGTCATCAAACCAAACGAATGTATGTATGATCAGATTTGTAAATTGAAAAATATTTGTATAACAGATAACAAGAATCATAGTATTAATAAGTTTATGTTTACCCCAAACGTAGTTCAGCATGTAAATTCTGACTTGGCTGCAGACGAAGTACAGGAGTTGGGGGGACCAGATTAAAATGATTTGGCTCATCTTGGCCAACGCAGGACAATTATCCACGTGAAAGTACACAAGCTTGAATATTATTAAGGAGTTTAAGGCACCTTAAAAAAAATCAAATGATTGCGTTTGAATACTTTTATCACAACTACCATTTTTAGCGGATGGGTTAAAAGAAAGGTTGGTTGACTGTGCAAAATAATTTATAAACAATCAATTGACAATCTTATCTGAAATATTCAGATTAATTTTATTTTTTAAATTATAGTTAATTTATAACCTATTTAAATATTGAAACATATTGCACTAAAATCTTACCATCCTTAGACTTGGTTTTTCTTGTTGAATAATTTTATGCATGAATACGAACAATCAGAGAAAAGAATAGGGAAACGGGTTAACTCTTTACTAAAATTATTTGATAGACAAAAACATTTTATATTATAAAATAAAAGTATTTTTCAGTGTCTCTTTTTCCTTTTTTTTTGCTGTCTTGTAACACTATACATGATAAAGTTGTTTCAACAGTACTCACTTTTCTTAACCTAACCCTGGATAAGGAACTATTCAGATCATCTTCAACTTTTTCCAGATCCTTCAATGAAAGTTGGTTGATATCTATTACAATATTCTGGGTGTATGTTGAATGATTACATTGAAAAATAAATAACAAATACCTCATAGCAATATGAAGCTTCTCGATCTCATCAAATAAATTCAACAAAATTAATCTTAGTACACAACATTTAATGTTTTTTCCTTGTTTTTTTTTTCCATCAACCATTGTGATGTACAATATGAGCTAAATTTTAAAATTATTTTTAGAATGATTCGCTCAAATCTAAATATTATCAAATCATTTGAATATCAAATTAACATAAAAAAAAATTCATTTGAATGCAAAAGTAGCATAAAAATGATTCAATTTAGAAACTCAAAACGTACTACTGGTTAAAAGATAAAAATAGTATAAAAATGGTTCAATTAAAAAACCCTAATTTGAAATTAAAAATATATACAATATATTATTGTTAGATGAAAATGCACATATAAAAAATATTTTACTGGTTAAAAGATTGAGGGTGTGTCAATAGTTTTCCATCACTGGGAAAAATGGACATACGCCAAATTCACCGTCAACAATTTACCGACAGAAAATTCACCGTCAACAATTCACCACGAGAAAATTCACCGTCATGACAAATTCACCACAAGTAAAATTCACCATCAACAATTCACGGAAAATTAATCACATTAATATTTTTAAATATATGAAAAATTAATTTTCCACTAGCAAATTTTACTTAAGGTAAATTTGTCATGACAGTGAAAAATTATTTTTCCAGTGATTGATTTTTTATGAAAGTGAATTTTCCTACAGTAAATTGTTGACGGTGAATTTTTCGTAGATGAATTGCTGACCTCAAAATAATCAGACCAACATCAACAAACATAAAATAAAAAGCTCTCGAGCTTTCTTGATAAGACCGGCTTTCCTTTTGCAGAAGATGACCTGTCTTTTTGTTGGATTGTCGATTCTCTTAATCTCAATTTTTACTCTTCCCATTTTGTTGCTCTAAAGAAGACACGTATACAGATATTGCTAAATGCACCAATGGCTCTGTAGATCTTCGAATAGATATTCTTTAAATGGAGGGAAGGTGCAGTGATAAAGCAGAGTAACGTACAGATATTGTACCCAAAAGATGTCCTTTCGGAGATGGCCAATGTTATTATATTACCAGCGAGTACAAGGAACACTTTAGGACTCTGTACTTTATAGTTGCTTTATACTGTGTCCATTCAATCACAGAGTGGACCACAGTGTTGATCTGAATGAAAAAGTGTTACGTAGTGGGCAGAGTATTTTGATTTTTTTTTAAGTACAATTGGTATTATTGGAGTTTAGTTTGATAAATTTTTGTATGGTAGTAGAATTTGATTTTGTTTTTTATAACAAGTATTTGTTAAATATTAATGATTAGGTGTTGTTAAGAGAGAGTTTTGCAGATTGAATAGTTGATTTATGAATGCAGAAAATCTAATTCATATAATTATTAAAAGATATTGAAAAATATAATCAATAATAATTAATTAAAATTAGAAGTGAATTTTATTTGGGTAATAAAGTATTATAAATATTTACTATAATATCTAAAATATTATATTTACTTAAATAATTGTAAAATTATAAATGATTTATTGGTTGTGTAAAAGTAAAAATAAAACTAAAAGAAAAAATAAAAATTGACCACTTTATATTGTGTCCATTCAATTTTTGAAAAGTGTTTTATATTAGATCACAAGTACATATTGGACAACAAGGTGTTTAGATCTAAATGAAACAAGCATCACATAGTGGGTAGAGTATTTGTTTTTTTTAATACTATTGGCTTTATTGGAGTTGAGTTTGATGGTTAGATTTTTGTAAGGTGGTTGAATTTGATTTTGTTTCTTATAATAAAAATGTTAAATATTAATGACCAAGTGATTTGTTAAGAGACACTTTGTAGATTGAATAATTGATTTATGAATGTTCAAAATATAATTCATAAAATTGTTCAAAGATAGATGAATATTGATTATTATAATTACTTTGCAACATGGTTGAAAATATAATCAATAATAACTAATTAAAATTCGAAGGCAATTATATTTGTGTAATAAAGATCATAAATATTTACTATAATATCTAAAGTATTATAGTTATTTAAATAATTATAAAATATAAATATTTATTGGTTTTGTAAAAGTAAAAATTAAAACTAAAAAACAAACAAAACAAATATAGATAATCAAAGAACAATTGGAGTTTTTCACATGTTACAATCAATATTTAGAAAGGAATTGAGAATTTATAACAAATTGAAAAATAATATTGACCTTATCAAAGGGGCTAATACTCAATATGATACATGGAGAAATGTAAAAACTAAAATCCTTTTGATGCATTGCACTCTCCACCATAAATTAAACCAACCATGAATGAAACAAACCACCACAATACCATTAAAGATCACATAGAGTAGTCAAAACCTTTCATGATGCAGGAGCATCCAAATATAGGCACAATTAGCATCTAACAAAAAATAATTGTTCCAAGAAATTAGTAAGCTTTTATGGTGAGTTCTTGTATAGGAAATTTTTTAAAAGCATCTTAGATTTAATGGTGAATATTTTGTAGTCATATCTTGTATGGTTTTGGAGAATTTGCAAAAGTTGTTTTCTCGTGTAATTGTGTTGCATTATCAAAAGTGTATTTCTTCTCCAAATTGGTTTTTGAGAATTTAAATGGACATTAATCATGAAATATTATTTATATTTTCTTTCATTATGATGGTAGAAAATTAAATAAAAGCATATAACTTATGCCTAAAAGAATAAAAAGAGTTGGCGCAGAGAAGAATATGAGAAGGAATTAAAATGATATTTTGAATGTTTAAAATTGAGAAGGATTTAAAATAACATTTTGAATGTTTAAAATTGAAAAATCCAAATGTGAAATAAGTATGGGAAAAATAAAAAATGAGAAAAGACACAAATAAAACACAGGAGCATGAAGAAATTGAAAAGTCACAATTTTGAAAAGCAAATTACAGGGGAATACCAAAAGGTCATTCCCTGGAGTAATGATGAATTGAAAAGAGTAAAGAGACACCCGAATAGACAAGTTTGGGAAAGAAAATCATATTTCAATAAATAAACCAAGGCTGCATTTAAAACTAAGGGGGGTTGGATTTGAAAGGATGATTTGAATTAGATAATTTACTTGTACATAGCCTTAGAAGGTTGTGCAACATAATGAGGTTGTGTGAAGTTCAAATAAATGAAAGGAATATTGGAAAGCATACAACATAAATAAAAGGAGGGACTACATATGTAAGGAGAACTCAATTGAATAAAAAATGCTCAAAAAGAAAGATAATAAATTGTGCTATAGAGTATCAAAACATAATAGAGAAGAACTCAAATGTTGCATCTCTTAACAACATAAATTGATACATATTTATAGAGGAAATACACCCAACTACTTTCCTAAATAACTGGTAACTAATTCAACATGTAACTATAGCTAATAGATGGCATGTTGAGTTTTATTGATAGCAAACTATAAGATGGAAAACTACCTGAAATCATAAGGGACATATCATACAATTAGTTTAAGACTCCTATTCAAACTTTACTTACATGCATAATTCAAGAGTGATTTATTCTAACACCCCCCCTTAAAGAACAACTGAATTATGATGCACTTCATCCATTGGTGGTGGAGCATTAATTCGAACACCCCTTCTTAATGCTACAACACCAAATTGATTGACTATAAAATTATAGGAAATACATTTTGAAAATAATTCTTGGACTAGTAATAATTATTCAAGCTGCTCCCCAACTGCAGGTGTACTCACCTAGCTATCATCCAAATTCCCAACATCATTGGATACAATTTGCACATGAAATGTCTCATCACCCTCGTAAAGGTATGATGTTGAACTTCCAATTATTAGATCCCCCTCTGATCTATTGGAAACCAATCCTCACATGCATGTCTCCTAACCCCAATGAGGGTATAGTTCTTGATCCACAAGCATCTCAGACTATTGAGCATCTATCTATCCTCTATTACATCCTTCCATGTCTTAAAAAAGATGGCCTCTTCAAAATAAAACAAATTCTTCTTCAATGAATTCATCTTCATCATCTTCTAATGGTTCTTCAATAATGGTTGACATTGTTGGCAACACAAGGGAAGAAAACTGAGGGGGGGTGAATCAGTTGTCACAAAATTTCAAAATTATTGAATTTATTAACCCCTATTCTTAGATCTGATTAATAACCATGAAATCATAAATCAACAACACATTAGAAACACATATAACACCAAGATTTTTAATTGGAAATCATGTTGGGGGAAAAACCACGGTGGGGTTCAGTCCACAAGTTTATACCCTGTTAAAAGTATAAGAAGAATAACTGGGAATGCACATGCATTCAGGCACACTGCCTAGAGCTCACTACTCAAATACAAAGGAAGACTCATTGTCTTACAGAAAAATTTGGATTACAACCATCCGGATTTTGAATTGAGAAAGTAGCATCTGTTAATGCCTGATTATAGTTCCGGTTAAGCACATGAACACTTCTTCACTCTTCTTCACACTCTGTTGTTCCTTCAAAAGATTTAGAACATTATTTGCACACACACACTTATTTTCTCTCCTTCAAATGAAGAAATAATCACTTATATATATCTGCAACAAGGAATTACATCGCTTCATGTCAGCTTCAACAAAATAATAAGATGAATACAAACTGTCGATCCAAAACAATAAATATTATTAATGTGAATCTACCAAGGTCATCCACAACATAGTAGGGACCCAAAACAATATCCTCAAACACAAAACACCTTCAAAAATTATTCCTCGAAGATCCACAACACGCTACAATCACCCTGTCGGCCATGAACATGAAAAACATGAACACGCAAGAGAAAATCACCGATCGTGAGCACAACGATTAATGTGGATGTGCAACATAGCTAGAGAACAATCTCGAAACATCCACAAACACTACAGGAGCATGCACAACAACTCAGATTACCAGAATCACATTATCTTCTTCTAGGAACACCAACTATAGTAACAAAATAACTATCATAACATAGAAACTAATAACTTGCTCAAATCTTCATGTGAACCTCTGAAAATTTTGGTGGATAGACTAGATACATCTAAAAAAAAACCCTTTAATCCAAAAATTCTCATCATCAACATACTGAACTTTCCATCATATTGATCTTCATTGCTTCACAGATAACCTGTAACATATATTTTATTACAATTTTCTCAGTATCCTCGACATATACAATCTTAAAGACATTAATGTTAATAGTGCTTACATCAATGAAAACCACATATCAGTAGTTCACAACCACTACATCCAATAATATCCCCCTTTGGTATTGATGGCAACACATGATGTGAAAAACACCATCAATGCAACTAACTTTAACACTTACTCCCCCTTAGGTTCTGACTCTTTTCTCATGACTTCTTCTCCTCAGATAATTCCCATTTTTTCACATTGTTCTTCTCCCACTTTAACATCAATGAAAAAGGTACACACAAGCTTTGAACCACATATCTGAATCCTCTGACTAATCCCCTTGAGTAGCAGCCACCACAACATCAATCTGAATCAATATATGATTGTGAAATGCACAGACTGATGCAAGACAATGCATCTTAGTTTTGATTAGGAGGGATAATCACCCCTAACTTCCCTTTGAGATACTCAAAAGTATCCTTAGGTAACGTCTTGGTAAATATGTCTACAATTTTCTCCTTAGTAGGTACATACTCCAATCTGACTTCCTTTTCACTCACCTTCTCTCTCAAAAATTGAAACTTGATAGATATATGCTTGGTCTTTGAATGCAACATTGGATTCCTAGAAATGTTAATTGCACTTGAATTATCATAGAATATAGAAATAGGTTCATCATACATAACTTTGATATCTTTCAACATCCACTTCATCCACATTAATTGAGTGCAATTGTTAGCAACAACAATGCATTCTTCCTCTGCAGTAGACAAAGAAATGGCATTTTGCTTTTTACTTAACCATGAAATCAACTTCTTTCCCAAGAAAAATGCGCCACCACTAGTACTTTTCCTACCATTCACATCTCATGGCCAATCAGCATCAGTAAAGGAACTCAAAGTAAGATCATCATTGTTAGGATACCACAAGCCAAAATCAATGGTTCCCTTCAAGCATCTAAAAATTCTCTTCACAATAGTCACATGAGATTCCTTAGGATCGGCTTGAAATCTTGCAACAATACATACAACATTCATGATATCAAGTCTAGTTTGAGTCAAATAAATCAATCCACCAATCATTGATCTGTATCTAGTCCGATTTTCCTTCGGAGAATCATCATTTGTTGTCAACTTACATCCGGTCACCATGGGTGTACTGTCTGGCTTTGAATCTTCCATACCAAACTTCTTTAGCAATTCTTTCACATAATTGGAATGAGATATAAATATCCCTTTATCTAACTAAGTAATTTGCAATCCCAAAAATAATTTCATCTCTCCAATCATTGACATCTCAAACTCATTTTGTATCTCATCAGAAAAATCCATGCACAAACCATCATCTCCTCCAAAAATGATATCATCAACAAAGACTTCCACAATCAAATCTTTATCATCATCAATCTTGAAATATAGATTACTATCAGCAGTACCTTTGTTAAATCCAAGCTTCAGCAAATACTTGTCCAATCTGGCATACCAAGCTCTAGGGGCTTGCTTGAGTCCATACAATGCTTTCTTCAATCGACAAACCATATCTCCCTGATCAATCAATTGAAATCCATTAGGTTGCTCAACATACACCTCTTCTTCCAATTCACCATTTAGAAATTTTGACTTGACATCCATCTGATAAACCTTGTAGTTTTTGTAATCAGCATAAGAAAGAAACAATATCACAACTTCAATCCTAGCAATAGGGGAAAAGGTTTCTTCAAAGTCAATTCCTTCCATCTGAGAATATCCTTTACAGACCAGTCTTTCTTTGTTTTAGATAACTTCACCTTGCTCATTTAGTTTATTCTGAAAGACCCATTTAGTTCCAATTACATTTTTGTCCTTAGGTCTAGGAACAAGAGTCCATGTTTCATTCTTCTCAATTTTTTGTAGTTCTTCTATCATTGCTTCAATCCAATGTTCATCTTTGCATGCTTCATTGACACTGTTAGGCCCAGTCTTTGAAATCAAATAGTATTCTTCTGTAATTATTCTCCTAGTCTGGACACCTTTGTTCTTATCACCTATAATCTGATTTTATGAATGATTTAATCTCGCATATCTTGGAGTCTTAGGATTTTCTTGAACTTCAGGCTCTTGTAATCTCTCTTCTACACTTTCACTAGTTTCTCCTTCCTCTTGATCTTCTTGATTCACCAGAATGATCTGAACTTGATTTTAAGTCTGAACTTTGTTTGTACTATCATTCTGATCATCAAAATCATATCCAAAGGTTCTAGATGGTCTACCAATGTCTTCATCAACCTTAAAATGTTCACTTTCAACAATTTTACTCAATCTCTTGTTGTAGCACCGGTAGGCCTTACTCTTAGTAGAATAACCAAGAAAGATTCATTCATCACTCCTAGCATCAAAATTTCCTATATCTTCATCTCTTCTAATATAGCATTTACTACCAAATATTTTGAAATATCTAACAGTAGGCTTATGACCAAACCATAGCTCAAAAGGGGTCTTACTAGTATCACCTTTGATTTGTACCCAGTTGAAGATATAAACAACAGTACTCACAACTTCTCTCTAGTAGATATGAGGAACATTTCCTTCTAGCATCATAGTCCTAGTAGCATCTTGAAATGTCTTGTTCTTCCTTTCCACAACTCCATTTTGTTGAGGGGTCTACGATGTAGATAATTTTATCTTTATCCCATACATTTCACAAAGAGAATTATACTCATGGGAAGTGAATTCACCACCTCTATTTGATCTCAAACACTTAATCTTCAGACTTGTCTTTGTCTCAACCATAGCATTAAAGATCTTGAACTTCTCTAGAGATTTCAGATTTCTCCCTTAAGAAAGTAACCCACATCATCCTGGAACAATCATCAATAAGCAACATGAAATACCTGTAACCTTGTAAACTTCTGACTCTAGAAGGACCACACAAGTCAGTATGTACAAGCTCCAACAATTCATTTGAAAAATGTTGTTTGCTCCAAAAATGAAATTCTAATTTTCTTTCCTAACTGACATTCCTTGCATATGGAACTATAAGGTCTTACGAACTTAGGAAGATCTCTCAATGCCTGAGTATAAATTATCTTGATAATATTGTCAAAGTTTACATGCCACATTCTCCTATGCCACAACCAACTTTCATCAACTTGAGCAATCAAACAAATTTTACTAGCAGCATTCAGGTGAAAGATGTTACCTTGTGTTTTTGTACTTGAAGCAATCACATTTATGGGACTTCCCAATATTCCACACTTTCCATCCTTGAATTGAAGATTGTATCCCTTATCAACCATCTGTTCGACACTTAATAGATTATGCTTCAAACCTTATATGTATAGGACATCATTAGGTATTATGCTTACCATCAAGAGAAATACATCCTCTATCATGGATTATACCACCATTGTTATCACCAAATCTTACAACACTGCCATCATAATTTTCCAAGCTTATAAATTTTCTTTTATCACCTGTCATGTGATGAGAGCATCCACTATCAATTACCCATTCATCCTTCTCTTCAACTCAAGCAGCTAGGGCTTTCTCCACATTTGTACAACTAGCAGATTCAGTAGACACGTGATTATTTTCCTTGATAGAAATAAACACAAACTCATCTTCACTTACATTCCCTTTATCAGATTCATCATCTGTCACACCTTCATCAACAACATAATAACACTTCCTTTAAAATTTAGGCTTGTTAGGTCTTGACTTAGGAACTCTTTCTAGAAACCTTGATGCAAAATGACCTATCTTATTGCAATAAAAACATTTAATAAACAACTTTCCTTTATACTTTCCTTGTCCTATGGCTTCTCTTTTGACAATAAGTGCTTCAAGCTCATCCTATTCTCTCTCTTCTTCTTCAATCTATGTCATTTCTTCCTCATACTTGAATACCTTTCTAGAAGAAATTTCACCTGGATCATATATTTTCTTATCTCTTCCAGAGGTAGTAGCTTTGAATGCAGATTCTATCTTAGGAAGGGCATCACCGAATTCACTCAACTCAAAAGCAGTAAGTTTACCAATCAACATATCTTTGGTTACATTTTTCATAGTCCAGAGCTCATCAATAGTTGTAGCTTTGACTTTGTATGCATCAGGAAAGTATCTAAGCATTTTAGCAAAAATCTCTGATTCATGCAACTATCCACCAACACATCGGATACCACACACAAGTTCATTCACTCTTTGCATGAAAGTAGTAATATTCTCATCATCACCCATTCTCAACATTTCATATTTCCCTTTCAGATTTTGTAGCTTAGCAATCTTCACATTAACATCACCTTCATAGAAAGTTTCCAACTTTTTCTAGATCTCATTAGCAATCTTCAGATCCATAACATTCATCATCTCAGAATCAGTCAAAGCACTCAACAAAGCTTCCTTAGCCTTGATATTGTATTCACCATCCCTAATCTCAGCAGTAGTAGTAGGACCATTTTGAGGAATAATATACCTATTAAGTTTGTAATGCTCCAGTAGGATTCACCAATGCATCTCAGATGACACTCCATTTGATTCTTCCAAAGAGAATAATTTGTTCCATAAAAAATCTCAGACTATCCTTCTTATATGCCGCCATCCCAAATTACCTCAAGTTGTTAAAATTCTTCCAAGGAACCTGCTCTGATACCAATTGTTGGCAACACAAGGGCAGACAACTGAGAGGGGGGGGGGGGTGAATTAGTTGTCACAAAATTTCAAACTTATTAAATTTATTAACCCCTATTCTCAGATCGGATTAATAACCATGAAATCATAAATCAACAACACATCAGAAACACACATAACACCAATATTTTTACGTAGAAACCCTGTTGGGGGGAAAACCACGGTGGAGGTCAGTCCACAAGTTTATACCCTGTTAAAAGTATAAGAAGAATAAATGGAGAATGCACATGCATTCAGGCACACTGCCTAGAGTTCACTGCTCAAATACAAAGGAAGACTCACTATCTTACATAAATATTCAGATTACAACCATCCAGATTTTGAACTGAGAAAGTAGCATTTGCTAATGCCTGATTATAGTTCTAGTTAAGTACATGAACACTTCTTCACTCTTCTTCACTCTTCTTCACACTTTGTTGTGCCTTCAAAATATTTAGAACATTATTTGTGCACACACCTTTGATCGCTCTCCTTCAAATGAAGAAACGATTGCTTATATATATCCACAGCAAGGAATTACATCTCTTCATATCTACTTCAACAAAATAATAAGATGAATATAATCTGTCAGCCCAAAAAAATAAATATTATTAGTGTGAATCTACCAAGGTCATCCACAACATAGTAGGGACCCAAAAAAATATCCTCAAACACAAAAGACCTTCAAAAATTATTCCTCGAAGATCCACAACATGCTACAATCACCATGTTGGCCATGAACGTGAAAAACATGAACACACAAGAGAAAATCACCGATCGCAAGCACAACGATCAATGAAGACGTGCAACACAAATAGAGCACAATCTAGAAACATCAAAAAACACCATAGGAGCATTTACAATGACTCAGATCACCAAAATCACATTATCTTCTTCTAGGAACACCAACTATAGTAATAAAATAATTGTCGAAACACAAAAACTAATAACTTGCTCAAATCTTCATGCGAACCTCTGAAAATTTTGGTGGATAGACTAGATACACCTAAAAAAAAACCCTTTAATCCACAACTTCTCACCATCAACATACTGAACTTTCCATCATACTGATCTTCATTACTTCACAGATAACCTACAACATATATCTTATTACAATTTTCTCAATATCCTCGACATATACAATCTTAAAGACATTAATTCTAATAGTGTTGACATCAATGACAACCACATATCAAAAATACAACCACAACATCCAACATACATTCTCTTAGTTCTTACAATTCAGCAGCAACAAACTTCACTATAGCAACATCAACAAACTTACACTTTCACAACAACAAGATCCACCATTAGCTCCGATACAATGTTAAAATATAACACAAAAAAGGAAAGTAAAGAATAGAGTTGCAAAATAGAATAGAGAAGAACTCAAATTTTGCATCTCTTAACAACATAAATCGGTACATATTTATAGAGGAAACACGTCCAACTACTTTCCTAGATAACTGGTAACTAATTCAACATGTAGTTGTAGCTAATCGATAGCATGTTGAGTTTTATTCACAACAAACTATAGGATGGACAAATAAATAAAATTATAAGGGATAGATCATATAGTTAGTTTAAGACTCTTATTCAAACTCTACTTACATGCATAATTCAAGAGTGATTTATCCTAATAGTTGAGAGGAAAATAATTTACTAAAATGTAGATTTAATGTACAATAAATTGGTTGCACTATAGAGGTCAGGGATATATTGATTTCATAATGAATTAATATGTATGCAAAAGGCTATCAGTTGAAGGAGGCATGGGAATATGTAATAAAATTTGTGAGAAATTTTGAAAGGAAAATCACCATGAGGGGTTGGATTAAGGAGTGTTTGTAGCGCATGGGAGTTGGAATCAATGAGTAAGGGAAGTTGTAGAGAAATAAGTCAATGAACTTTGTAGATCAGAACTCACATAAGGCATGGCCACAAGGAAATGAAAGATTATAAAAAAAAAATAGTGCAAAGATAGAGTGGATGCACTATACCAGAATGGAGGAATGCATTAATATGGAAAAGCTTGTGTAGTTAAAGAAAGGTCATTTGAAGACCATGTGTAGATTTAAGAAGTATTAGATTTAATGAATACAACCAATTTTTTTTTTTTGCAATCTTGTATCGTTTAGGGGCAGAGTATTGACCATGTCAATGTGCATTTGGTATTGTGAGATTTGGAAAAAGTTGTTTATTAGTAATTTTGTTTGAAGTTGACATGTTTCATCATTTCATAGAATAAACCCTCTTAAAGGAAATAATTATTATTATTAATTTTTAACTCCAGTTGTAAATACTTAGGATTTTCAATGTGGAAGGCTATATTCCATTCCCAAATTAAATTAGATAAAATACCACTCATTTTCTAGCAAGTTATCCAATTGACAAGGTCAAGTGAATATCTTCAATGAATTTAACATTCAACTCACTAGATATAATGAAATAAATCTTCCAAAAGAATTTTTTATTTTAAAATCCCCAATAGACATTATAAAGTGTTCAACTCAATAAACATAATGGTGTGGAGATTATAAAAGATAATTTCAAGTTCAAATCCCTAAGGGGCTTAATAAAGCATTGAAACTAATTAGAATATTATATCCAACCCATAAGAGATAAATTGAGTTTCAAAAGTAGATTTTTAGGTTTTTTGATGTGAATGAGGGTATAACCTAACTAGTTCCACTATTTTGTATTATTCACATCTTATCACTTAATTTTATTTAGGGTGCACATATGATACTTCTCATTTTATATTTTGTATCATAAGATGAAGATGCTTGTCAGAATCTTATATTGTGAACTATGTCTCACCATGGCCTATACAACCAAAAGTCTCTCTTACATTGTATATTCATTAGAACTATTTTCATTCTTTCATAATAATATTGTTTATTCTTGTCATATTGATCTTTTTGTTAGAGTGAATAATTTATCTATTAACTACACTTGAGTGTACTATCTTTTAGGCCTCCTGAGGTTACCAAGTTTTTTGGTAAACCTCATGTACATCCCTTTTCAAGTTGGAATACTTTCCATCTCACCTCAAAGGTCACTGAACACTTGTCACCAAGGTTGATGATTTGGTCAAATAGGTTGTTGGTTTGCACATTCCAAGTGATCCAAAGGTTGACACTTATAGGACACTTGTATTCTTATTTGCACCACATCATGGGGCACTTTTCAATCCAAATGATAGTTGGATTGTATCTTCCTTTCCTATATATGAAAGGCCTTCTCATCATTGTATTTTGGGTTGACTAAAAATAATATTTGACATTGTTCACTTGTTCTTTTTTTTTTTTTATCTTCATGATCTCCTATTTCTTATATGGTATTAGAGAAGGTGGTGATAATTTCAGGTTGCAAAATGAATGAATTTTATTGTACTTTGTTTATTCAATTTGAATTGACCGATTGAACACACTTTCATTAAGGTGTGTCGACCCAATCCCAAATAGAAAAATTCTTGTTTGGCATGGGCATTCAAGTCTCTATTGGCTAGAATTTTAAATCTCTAGGCAAGGCATAATCTTTTCTTTGCATCATAAATTTATGATAAAAAAATTGTAAGGATTTGATATCTTTACTCATCAAGGTGTGGTTTTGTTGTAGGAGCATCCATGGCTTAGTGGCAATCTCATGTCACCAAAAAAAGAGATTTATTATTTTAATTAATTGCAATTTTTGGTGTGACTTGAATTTTAATGTTTGTTTAATGAAATTCATATTTTTTGTTGTGAATTTGGATGTCATTTCATGTTGCAAGTTAAATTTGAAATTTGGAGCAATTTGGATAAAGAGAGAATGTGGAGAAAACGCTTTAAAAGAAAAAAGCTAGAAAAAGAAATTATGTATGTGAGGTTTTGAGAGGCTTCCAATTTATTATTTAATTCCAAATTTTAAATTTCAAGATTCCTAAAAATTAGGGGACCTGGAAGTGGATGCCTGGTTTGGGAAAATCAACTTTTTCCTTTATTTCATGAAAGTGGGAAAAGCAATTAAAGCATGCTTCCACTCACAACTGATTTTGGAATTGCAAAGGATTATTTTAAATTCAATATTTTAATACATTTTAATTATTTTGGAGAAATAAAAAGAGTTGGGTGTGGATTTTTGGGAGATTCCTTTGGAATGGAAGCAAACTTCATCAAAATGAAGTTTCATTTGCATTTCATGAAAGCTTGAGTTTGTTTTATTGAAAATGAATTTCATTTTAGAAGTTAATTCTTTCATATAATAGGAGAAGGACAGGCAGGCATAGATTATCTCTAGGAAGGATTCTGAAGAGTGTTATTGTAGATTGGAGGTTGTTTACAAAGGTTTGAATAACACCCATTGTTGTAGATTCTTGTATTGAAATTGTGCAAGAAGTTTTTTTATTGCAGGTGTTGAGATAAATTGTTGTGTAGAATTGATTTGCTGCTACAAATCATTTATTTTTTAATTTTCCTAGAGTCATGTAAGGGCTTGTTGCAGCCCATTGCTAATTTGGGACTAGTTGTAATTTCATTTTCAAGAATTAATTTGAGCTTGGAACCACTGCTTGCAAGTTGCAAACTAGAAATTTATATTTGTTGTGAGGATTTATTTTCCTATGAAGTGGTTACCAATGAATTGTGAGAGCTTTGTAAATCTAATTTCTTTGAATAATTTTATTCTTATTTAGCTCTCTACATTAGTGGTATCAAAGCTAGTGTTCCTTAGTGTGCAGGAAGAAGCACCGATTAGAGGTAGTTTGCACTAAGACCTGTGGGTGGAATGTGTGGTGTGTAAACCGATCGACGAATGTGAGGCAGTCTATACCTAAGAGGTTGAAGTTTTAGAGTGTGTGGTAAGTGTTTGATGAAATGACAAAGAAGTTCAAGGAAAAAGGCATTTTGTCATTAGATGGATTTTGATAGTTCCTAGACTTGAGGAACTCATGGAAAGACTGAGGATGGACAAGGTCAAATAATTTAAGGAGCTGAAGCAAGCAATGGAAGATTTGAAAGTAGATTGGGCAAGGATAAAAGGTAATTGTAACTTTGTTTATCATTCTAATAATATTTTGAATGCAGGAAAGAAAGAAGATGAAGCGGAGTGTCATACATGCGACACTGTGGAAGAAGAAGATGAGTGGGAAGAAGTTTTTGAATCTAAAGCTGAGGAGACATGTCTTTTGGAAGGCATGAAAGATGAGATGAAAGAAGTTGCAGAAAATGAGGTCAATGAGGAAATATAAGCTAATATGATGGAGTTTGAAGGTCCTATATTTGATAAAGAATTTGGTGAATATGAAGAAGAATTCCTACTCAAAGAGGAGATAAGGAAGATAGATATCTTATTTGAAAGGAAAGTGACTGATGAATGTGATAAGGGGATGGAGGAGATGGTTGCAGTTGAGAAGAAAGAAGAGGTAAAATCTGATTTTTGTGAAAATAATGTTCAAACTGATTTAATAAAAAATTATAAGATTGATGTAGAAGAGGAAATTGCAACAAATAATGGATTGGTAGATGGATAAATTACAAATGTAAGCAAGGAAGAATATGAAAAGGTGAATGTTGAGTTGATTGGTAAACTCCCCTTTGCATCAATTGATGAGCTCTTATTTGATACAAAGATTACTATGACTAATATTTTGTTGCAAGATGAGAAAGATAAATCTTTTGATTATGTTACTAAGATTGATGTGAATACAAAAGAGAAAGAGTTTGCAACTGAAAACTATATTTTGGGAAACATGGGAAAAGAAGAACACAAAGACCGAATCAAGGTTGATGATGAACAAATTGTTGCAGCAATAATAGAGGAGAAGGTGCTAAATGAATTTGATTATTTTATTGAAGAAGAGGAAACTAAATTTATGATTTTTCAAAACTTAGTAGTGTATATTGGTGGGAGATGAACTATGTAAAAATAAATAGGAGGGTAAGAATAAAAGATGGAAGAGATATCAAATTGCAGGGAATGAAGAGAAGGAATAATAAAATAGATAAGTTAGAGAAATGGATTCAAGATGAGCATAGCATTTACAAATTTTTATGAGATTAACCCATGAAACATTTCAAATTACCTTGGGTGTCTGATGTAGGAGCATTCATGGCTTAGTGGCAATCCTATATCACCAAAAAAAGAGATTTATTATTTTAATTAATTTTTATTTTCGGTGTGACTTGAATTTCATATTTTTAATGAAATTCATAATTTTTTTGTGAATTTGGATGTCATTTCATGTTGCAAGTTAAATTTGAAATTTGGAGCAATTTGGATAAAGGGAGAAAGTGGAGAAAATGCTTTAAAAGAAAAAAGCCAAAAGAGAAAGTATGGGTGTGGGGTCTTGAGAGGCTTCCAACTTATTATGTAACTCCAAATTTTAAATTCCAAGATTCCTAAGAAATAAGGGACCTGCAAGTGGATGACTTGTTTGGGAAAATTAGCTTTTTCCTTTATTTCATGAAAGTAGGAAAAACAATTAAAGCATGATTCCACTCACAATTGATTGTGCAAATGGAAAGGATTATTTTATTCAATATTTTAATACATTTTAATTATTTTGGATAGATTCCAAGAGTTGGGCATGGATTTTTGGGAGATTCCTTCTGAATGGAAGCAAAATTCACCAAAATGAAGTTTCATTTGCATTTCATGAAAAATTGAGTTTGTTTTACTGAAAATGAATTTCATTTTTTGAAGTTAATTCTTCCAGATAATAGGAGAAGGACATGAAGGTGTGGATTATCTCCAGGAAGGATTCTAAAGAGTATTATTGCAGATTGGAGGTTGTTTACAAAGGTTTGAAGAACACCAATTGTTGCAGATTTTTGTATTGAAATTATGTAAAAAGTTTTGTTATTGCAAGTGTTAAGAGAAATTATTGCATAGAATTGATTTACTGCTCCAAATCATTTATTTTTGTATTTTCCTAGAGTCATGTAAGGGCTTGTTGTAGCCCATTTCTCATTTGGGACTGGTTGTAATTTCATTTTCTACAATTAATTTGAGTTTGGAACCACTGGTTGCAAGTTGCAAACCAGGAATTTATATTTGGTGTGAGGATTTATTGTCTTGTGAAGTGGTTACTAGTGAGTTGTGAGAACTTTTTAAATCTTATTTATTTGAATAATTTTATTGATATTTGTGTACGATTTATATAACACGTACGTGTTCCCTTTACCCAATGGTTAAATAGATAACATGTACGCATTATATAATGCATACATATTTTTTTTAAATAGCGCGTACACATTTTAATAACGTGTACGCATTTTAATAACACATACATGTTATTTAAAATTGGAATCTACAACCCACATGCAACCTTGGTTTTAGGTTCGGGAAAGGCTTGGCAATCTGACCCTTAGCCTTTGACCTGCAACTAAAAACTAAGGCGGATTCAAGAAGAATGTCCGACTTTGGCAATATGGCTGATGGACTCTTTTTCTTAATCAATCTATAAAACTAAAACCTGTTAGAGAACATGATATCTAGTTTCCAAATGTATAATTTTTATTAATATAAGATTATATTTGTTATTTTTTAATTAATTTATAAGAAAACTAGTCCTTAAACTTGAAATATCAAACTTATTTATTTTCTTAATAACCTTTTTTTAGCTAAGTTTCTTGTAAAAAAAATATATGGCATCAATACTCAAACAATTCTCTATGCAATGAAAATAAAATATATTCAATAAATGTTTAGTTTAGGTCGAATTATGCTATCTATACACGTTGATTTTTAAAAATAGCAATTAAGGTCAATAAAAATTCAATAAAAAAAAATATTCAAAAAAATTCCTCATCAATCTTCATGTTGTTAGCTCTCTTTCCCCAAAAGGATTAGCAAAATACTTTTATTTGGATCAAAAAGTGGTGTCTATACACATGCATGGTATGGTAAAAAAATGATTTTTAAAAAGTGGTTTTTATATATCCCTATCAAAATTTAATTTCTATCATCTGGGTATTTGAATAAATTACATATTTTGGAAACTAGATTCAAAATTCAAAATTTCATATTACTGAATTGTTATAAGATTCATTGTGTAAGTGCCTCAAATTTTTCAGTCCAAGTGTGACAAATTCTGAAAAAAAAACAAAAACACTTCCACTTTTTGAGCTTTTTGTGGACCCAACTTGCATCAACCCATTTAGCTCTCTACATTAGGTTTTAGAAGAATTTATGTGGTGTGGGAAATTGTGGTTCTAATATCTACTATATGCACTACAAGGGCCATGTTTTTCTTTTTTTTGTTGTGCAATTCTTTTTTTGCAAACCAATTCTTTGTATTGGTAGGTTTCACTTTGTTACAAGTCATGCCCATCGGTTTGATTTCCCATCCAACAAACCTACATGTTTTGCATAGGTTGTAGCACAATTTTCAAACTCACAAGGGAATTATTTTCTATAGCAGGGGCCTCCATGTAGCCCTCACCCTCTAATCATTTGCAACACATGCCCACATAGCCCGATCACCACTTTCGGGGTGTAAGGGGGAGAGGGGCATTGATTGGTGAGGGTGTCAAATTTGGTTAAAGGAAAGCCATGTTGAGTTTTAGCCCCTTATAGTGCCCCTCATACTGATCTCTATTAGACTATTAGTTGATTTTCTTAGGATCAAACATTATGATTATTTTTAGTTAAATTAAATTGGTTTAATAACGTTGTTTAGTTAGCTAATGAATTAAATAAATTATTCATTTAATGTGATGGATTTAAGAATGAACTCTTGTTGTTAGTTAATTCATGATGAATGTTTAGATCTTGTTAATAGTTTTGTTAGTAATGTAGTCATGGAACCTTAGAGGACATAGCTTAGCTTATACGTTATGTTTAGATATGATTTATTCTTCTTGATATATTTTTTATTTTTGAAATATATTATGGTGTTATTGTTGTAAAGTAGTGTTGTCCTCTAGGGTTCTTTGGTAGGGCGTTACACCTGGTATCAAAGCCCAAGGTTCTGACACTGGGTATTCTGGTTCATATGAGCCCATATGTTGTCCTAGTGCTTAGATTCTTGAGCATATGTTTTTCCATTTTGTCATCCATGTCTAGTAATTTGAGACTTGTCCTTTGGTGGTGTTATGTAGGAAGATTCCTAGAGGTCGAGGAAGGGGTTGTGGTGGTGGTCATAGGGATAACTACTAGAACACCCCTTCTTAGAGTTCCCATGAGAGTGATTGTGAGCAATAATAGGGCTCTCATAAAATTTAGTGAGGCGGGGGTCAAAATCTGGGACAATCGAAGGTAGACGAAGATTAGTTGTGTCATTTACTTGAGGCAGTTCTTGCCTATCTTGGCCCTAGACAAGAGGGTAATCAATAGGTGGATAGGGAAAGAGAAAAGTCTCCTAGGAGGAGAGATGTCATAGTAGAGCAGGAGGCTATTTCAATAGGTCATATGAGGGATCTTTTAAGGGTACACCCTTTTAATTTTGATGGTTTTGGTGGTGGATTAGAGGCAAAGGCTTGGTTGATCGATCTAGATAGGTTTTTTTCATGCATCTATATGGTAGGAACACCAAGGGAAGATGGTCCATCATGCACCTTAGAGGTTTTTCTTCTACATGGTGGCATTTGGAGGAACACAAATTGCATCTAGATATTGGCTCAATGTCTTGGGAGATTTTCATGGAGAGATTCAGAGCTCATTTCTTGTCAGATCACTCGAGACAACGCCATGCTGATGAGTTTCATGAGTTGAGACAGATGGCTATGTTGGTGGAGCAGTATGAGCATACATTTTATGAGCTTAAGCAGTATGTTTGTATCAACGATGGTGATGCTATGTTGATGCAACATTTTATTAGGGGTTTGAATGCCCTTATCAGTGGAGGATTCTATCTTTGAGCTGAAGACCATGGAGATGGCAGTAGAGAAAGTATGAATGGTAGAGGAGAATTTGGCCATTGCACTGGGAGGTCATGTAGGTGTGCAGATTGGTAGTGCACCTCTAGCAGACATTGAGTCTCTAGGTGGTCAATCTCAGGCAACAAGTTCCTCTAGGAGCCATCATGTGCCCGCTAAGGGTGAATAGTAGTAGCAACAACATTCCTAGTCAAAACTTGAGAACTCTCAGTCTCAACAAGGTGATCGTTCTTAGTCTAGGAGAGATCAGAGTTGGTATCAAAATAAGTGTAATCACTCTGATCATCTAGCTCAGAGCACAGAGTCTACAGTTAGTGGAGGTAGTTTTTAGTAGTCTAGTGCACCCATAGGTGGTTGAGAGTATGGCAAAGGTACAAGATGGTTTTCCTGTGGCAAGCAGGGTCACATTGCTAGATAGTGTCCTCAAAAGAACACAAGAGTTTTTCTGAGGCCAACAACCTTACAACCAACAATGGGTGATGTAGGAAGGTCTCACAAAGTGTTTGTAATGGTTGATAACCACCAGGCAGAGTATCAAAGCATAGTTGTGGAGACTACAGGTAGAGGATAGATAGTTGACTTAGGATCCCATGGGAATTTTTTAGTACATGAGACTTGAACCCTTAGGGGTCGAGGCATTGAGAAAAGTGAGGGTCTAGTGGGATCCTAATGTTGAGTCCTTAGTCACTTGAGAGTATTTAATCCGGATGCGAGAGTTATACCCATTACCCTTTGTAGGCTTCCAAGAGTAAGCCTGATTCTAGGGGGAGGATGTAGTTCCCCTCATATTTTTCTCTATTAGACTATTAGTGTTTTGCTTTGGATAAGACATTATGATATTTAGTTGTTATATTAAATTGGTTTAATAATGTTGTTTGGTTAGTTGATTAATTAAATAAGCTAATCATTTAATGCAATAGATTTAAATATCAATTATTGTTGTTAGTTAATTCATGACGTATGTTTAGATATTTTTAATAGATTTTTTAGCAATGAAGTCATGGAACCTTAGAGGACATAGCTTAGCTTATATGTTATGTTTAGATATGATTTATTCTTCTTATTATTTCTATTTTTTTAAAAAAATTGTGACATTATTGTTGTAAAGTAGTGTTGTGCTATGGGGTTGTTTGGCAGGGCGTCACACCCCTAGTCACATGGATATTTAGCCCTTGGTATTTTCCAACTCAAGGGACCTTAAATTTCATCTAATTTTTTTCTCTTTTCTCAAATATTTGGTGAAAAAAATTCAAACAATTTTAATGTGATAAACTTCAAAGCATCATAACTTTTTCTCCATAACTCGGAATTGAGTTTCATTTTTTGAAAAAGTGCTTATTTTTTGCCATGCATTCAATGGGAATACTACCAAAATTCCATTATAAAGTGTTTGTTTATGCCTTGTTTGGACTAGTTACAAAGCACTCCTTTAGAATAGTGACAAATGAAGGGGGGGAGAAATGATCAAGGGGGTTTTACTTTTATGCTTTTTCATTAAGATTTGAAAGGAATTCTTAATCTATGTCTTCTTAATCAATCTCATCACATAAACTTGCAAGAAATCATAAATATAAATTATTTTTTTAAATGCACTCAAATAAAGTGTCGTAAAAACTGAATGTGTTCCTTAGGGAGGGAATTTGGGAATTTTATACTTACACTAAATTATAAAGTGTAATGGGGGGTTGTGTAGAACCTTGATTTGACATCACAATTATGGATCATCGTGATTCTTCCCACACGTTGTGGTTTTCCTTGATTTTCCATCATGAAAATGGATCCTCATGATTCTCACCTCATGCATGTGTGCCTTGATGCATAACCCTTTTCAGTTTCGTATACATCTTTTAGACCCAATTTTGGGTCTAAATTCCTTGCACACTCTTATGCTTGATTTCAATTGGTCTACTTATAACTCTTAGAATTAAGAGGCAATTATGTGTCATAACCCAATTTTTATTGCATTTAAATTATAATATAAAAATTTAAATTATTGAGGAAATTCAATATGTTGAATGAAAAATTTGATATTTTTGAAATGTTTGAAAGAAGTTGACTGTCTTATGACTATGTGATCTTTTGAACTATATTATACTTTATCATGGTTGAATGTTGCTGATGAACTATGTAAGTGCAAGTATGTACAAATGTGGGAAAACAAGTTGAAGGATGACAACATGATTGAGGAAGGATCATTTAGCTGGATTGAATGGCAAGCTTGATCGAATTTGGGTGCACACACCACAAAACGACATGATGTCTACATTTGAAGTTTCATATAGGAGATTATATTAATCTGATTTGAAATGATTCAATGATTGAAAAAAAGGTAGGATTGTGGAATGATATACATGTATGTTCTTATTTAATTGTCTATTCTGATCTCGTGTTTCCAAAAATTTGAAATAAAACGATAGCATTGTTAAACACATATATGTATGCATGTATTTAAAAAGGATTACTTAAACAATAAGAAAACAATTTCATTTAGAAGACATTAATTGAGTAAATGAAATTCCATTCTTATTTAAATAGTGATATATGTATATACAAACATATACATAAATATATATGTATATATGCATATACATATATATATATATATATATATATATATATATAGATTTATATTCCTTATAAATTAATATGGGAACCAAATTTAATAGAAATTACTATTGATTTCAAACAGAAATATAAAAGGAGATAATAAGGGAAGAGTGGCCTACCAACTTATTGAAGGCAAGATATTTGAATATGTAAGTGGGAGGCCAATTAATGCCAATTATGATATGAAATGGTCCCTTTAACGGAGCACACATGAAAAGAAGGAAAGTTACCATTTTGGTAACATAGAATCAAAAGCCAGAATTGGAGGAGAATGGGTTGGGAGGACAAGTATTGAGGAACAAAGGTAGAAAAAAGCCAATGGAAAATCTATAAAATCAAAGGAAATCGATGGTTATGGTTTGTAAATTCTTGAATTTCCAATATAGCTTATTCAAAAGATTGTATAATTTATTTATTTTGTTGATTCCATCTGAATCAATTTAAAATTGTTTGATGATCTTCTATATGCAATCCCTTCAAATGATCTTTTTATATATTTTGTTATGTGCAAAGGCCATATCGACAATTCCTTGCTTGCACATGCTCTATGCATGATCATCTAATGGCATGAAAGATGATTATTGTATATTCTAAAAGCTATATGATGTTGCCACTATTTTTTATCTCTTGCATGTGTTAATCCTTAGCTATTCACATGGCTAATTGAGTGAAACCGATAGCCTAAGAGTTTGGAAAGTAGCAATTTTAAAATAATTTATCACTTCCTCTAAGGGAGGTGGAAATCCTTTAATATTATCTTTCATGTTATATTGTCCATTGTGTGTTAGAACCCTATGGTATGCTGCAGCGTATGTGTGCGAGAACCATTGTAACCGTTCTTGGAATGATGCACAACATCGATGCCAACCTTTTTGCCTCATTCGTAGAGAACGATGGTGGAGCATTGTCTCATTCCATTTTTATCAAATTTTATTATTCCATGTCACCTCATCTATAGAGGATGATGGAAGAACAATGTATCATTCCATCTTTATGCTTACATGTTAAGTATGTATTTTATCATTCTCTATGAATGATACTCAAATTGTCCATTAGAATGAATGAAACCAAGATGAGGGTCGACATCCATAGGCTTTGGCCTTGGTGATGTTAAATAATAAGTAATAGTCAACTGACATTGGTTGTTCTATAGAATGACAATGGCATAAATATGTTTGTAAGAATGAACTAGGGTTCTTCAAACTACGATCAATAATAAAAAAAATCTAGTTAAGTGTAAATTATTATTGTTAAAACAAAAAACATGTCGTTCAATTTCTTTTACCTTGCATAAAATGATATTAGTATTGTTAATCCTATATATATTTTCTCAAAATGATAGATCTTTGAATAAAAGCATAAGAATGATAGTTATTTAATTTCAAATCCTTGACCATGAAGGTACTTGAATAAATAAGGGTCCCTAGATGAGACTCAAATAAATCAAACACTGGATAACTTGAAACTAAAAACTGCAAAGTTTTGTAAACAACATGGTTATGTCACAAATGATGTACCATCATGAAGAATTTTTTTAAATGGAACTATCTTTCTACTTTCTTTGAAAGTTAATGTTACTCTTTGTATAACTATCAAATGATATGATAATCTTTAGAATTATTTTGAATGAATGAAAACAAATATGTTGTAACATTTGGTTGGCACATATGTGTATGCATGTATAATTCATCTATGTACATACACATACATGTGACATACCTTCTTTTGTTACTTATTCCACTGACTTTATTCTATAATATATATTTATTTACGTTAAGTATGATATGGTAGAATATATTGAATGTAATCATGTGACAAGTCAATTTATGAACTGAGTAGATAATTAAATGAATAAAACCACTTGATTTATCCTTCTGAATAGATATTGATTTTTTAATGATGATATTACACATTATTATGAGATGAAGACCCTAATGGATATCACCTCTAACACATCAATATAGGATAATTTTTGGAGTGTCTCAAGTTGGTGTTTGAGTAGATGGAAAAGTTATCGACTTGATGAGTGTCACTAGGATAATAAACCTAAAACTCTTCCTATTATTTGATAATTCATGAAAGCTCAAATTAGGAATAATTCTTGTATAATATTATTATTTATGAACCATCATACATGTGGATAATTCTAGTTTCATAACTTGATGTCTTTGAAGATTCGTTCTAGAAATGAATGGTTGCTTGATGAAATTTTCATTATGTTTCTCCATTTAAGAAGGGTAATGCTTGCTCATAAATTCATTGAACATGTCTCCTCATAATTACTGGATAGGAGCTAATCTGGTAATGGGATTTCTTTACTTAATAATGTATACTCATATATATACCCATATTTATGTATATATACATACATGAGCTATACCTTCTTTATTAAATATTGTATATTTTGCTTCCATTTTTATAGTTGCATGTTCATATGTTGGATCCATTACATTTCTTGACATGCACTTATGAAAGGATTATTGAATGGTTTTCTTGCATGCCTATAGACTAGTTATAATGTTAACATACTAGTACTTACAAAGATTTACTTGTTTCTTGTAAGAAATGATGATGTTTTTGGTATAATCCTTGTGTGATAAATTTTGATGTGATTACATGATTATATGACTTGATTCACACATTTCATTACTCTTATTTAGTATTTCATTGCTAGTTTTCCTCATGCTCGGTCAAGTATTCATCTTTCAGCAAGAATTTTGAGGAAGTCATTCACTTCACGGTAGGGTGAAAATGTGTTATAACAATGTTCTTGCCCTTGTGATGGATGAAGGAGTTTCAGAGAATGCAAAGATCTTGTCAAGAAGGCTTTAGTTTAAGTTTTTTGTGTAGTATTGTATCGATTGAGATGTCTATTGTAATGGAAATGTTCCCATATGAATTGCCCTATAAATGACACATGTACTCCAAAATTATTGATTTAATATAATTGATTTAATATTTTTCTTGTGCATTGGACACATGTCATCTTTGTATGTGTGATGATGTGTAATTTGTGAATTTATTTTAGTTTAATAGTTGGAGGTTATTAAAATGGGTATCAAAGCAAGTAAGGTTCAATAATAGGGCCCTTAGTTCACCTTGCTTAGTTTTGATATTTGATATCATGAGCCTCCTAATGGTGCTTAGCGTATGATGTGAAAGAAAGTTGGTATGTGTATTTGTGTAAAGATATTTTTATAGAATTTTTCCACCTAATAGGAAAGGGGCAATGTCCCTTATCTTAGGCTTCTTGGAAGCAAGTTAGTCACTCACAAGGTAGTTCTGTTGGCATGACATAAAGTAATTTTGATTAATGCTTGAGTTGGGAAAACCCTAAAATTTTTGTGTGCATGACCTAATGCCTTGCATGATCATATCTTAGAAGGTATCACTTGGGAAATTCTAATAAATGATTGCATACCTTAAATTGCATGTTTGACGCTTTGTTCTTTTTTCATGTTGTTTGATCATTGTTGCCTTATATCTACTTAGATCTCTAGATAAGCTCTACTAGCTACAAGTTATGGTCCTTTTTGAATGCTAGGACCCACTAATTATACTATTTGTGTACTCATGAAGAACCTATAAGAGACGGTATCATGAATGATGTCTTGAAAACTTTATTAGATGTTCCTTATTACAGAATTAGAACACATCATAAGAGATGATGACAAATCCTCACATTATGACATTTACTACTAACTAGAAGGAATATTGGAATGGTTTGCAACTTATGTTACATTAAAGATAACTTACATAATATCTTTCTTTAAAAGTTAATTTGTTTGAAACAAGAAATGAGCATATGTATGCATAATAACTTAAGAAGGAATTTAATGCATGTAGGAATCCTATGTTTATCCATTAGATGAAAAGAAAATCGATAGATAAAAGAGTGTATGAATTTCATACTAATTCTAAGAGTTGTTCCAAATTTTTCATGGTGCAAACTATTATAATGATAGGAGCCAAGTGTTGCATGGTGATAGGAATGTATGAGATCGTTAAAACATTATTATTACTTAAATATTTGTTGTGCATGTTACCCCACTCTTGTAAGAATGCATTTTTCTATGCATGAATTAAAATGATAAAATATATGATAGGTTGACCTAGCAAGTCATTGAGGATGGTGACATATGTCCCTAGATTGCATTTTCATAATATTTGTGTGATTGATGTCTAGGAGCATCTTGAGAAAGTTGATATGGATCCAATGAGTTGTTATGCACCTATGACTATAGTTGGTTATCCTATCACCCTTAATGAGTGTACCATAAATTTTTGTAACCCTATTGCACCTTTAGGGTTTTGCACCTAAAAGGGAAGGGACAAAGATCTATCACTACATTCAAGAACAAACCCTAAAGATCCCAATGCAATAGAGATTGGAATCTATCAAGGGAGATTATTCTTAAGGCTAGAAGTTGATAGAAGGGGGTTCACCACCAAGTGTAAACTTGGAAAAGACAAGTGCAAAGCAATATGAAAAGCTATACTAAATGCCCTACAAATGTAAACTTAGCAAAACAGAAAGCTGAGAAATGATACGTGTGCACCTATAAATATGTTGAGGACTGGGATGAAGGCTAGAAATATTGTTGATGCTGAAATTTGGCCTACTGGGACACATACGCCATTCTGGGCAACCTAGTCCCAGATTTGGAAAATTGCACCGAAGCCCATTTCAACCAAATGGGTATCTAGATCTATGGAAATCCCTGAAAAACATGTACATTGGGACTAATTCATGAATATTGGCGACTTAGTCCACTTTGGCTTTTCTAAAAACTTGAAAGTGGAAACAAAAGCTCTCGGTCTACACTTTTCGCTCCTCCAAGTGTTCGAATATAAAACTATCAAATTCAATCTATAAGTGCCTCTTTGTGGATGTTTTGACCTAGCCAACAAGGAGATGACTTCAACAAGATTTCAATCCATTATTCAATGATTTACAAACCTTCAAGATACCTAAATCTACAAAACACACAAAGAGAGAAAGAGATAAATGTTGAATGTTAGGGCATGGGGGTTTGCCTCGGTCAAACCCATTTTAGGTAATTAAACCAAATGAAGAAATAATATGAAGCATGAACATGAAATGAAGGAATTATAAAATTTCCATGATGATAGATCTTGAATTTCTATGGCAATGGTTGAAGAATCTACCCTTGAATGATTCTTGATGACTTAGAATGCAAAAACCCTAGCTTGCTTGAGAAGAATGATGAATGAAGAATGGGGATATTGATTAATTGAATGAATTAGACAACTAGTTAGATAGATATATTGAATGGGGTGAAAATGAGGGGAAAACCCTTTATTTATACATGATTTTCGCTAATTTCTTGAAAATATATCATCACAAGCCAACCTTAGGGTTTAGAGAACAATATCCCGCTAGAATATTAAAATAATTTTGATTTTTAAGCCTGATGGTACTAAGTTTCCCAAGGTGGCAACTTGGTCCCACCAAGGAAAATTTTCTAACTGTTGGGAATTAAAGTGTATTAAATGATGCTTACTAGGATTTCTCTTGAAAACACACTTAAGTAGGGCCTATAAGTGCATTATAGGGCCATTTTAACATTAAAAAGGGTCATATTATTGATGAAAAGCCTAGAAAAGTGTGAGAGTTTGTTACAACTCCTTAAAACTCTTTGAAATAAGGCTTGGTAAGTGATAAAAAGAGGTTATTTAAGTGAAATACATTATAAGGGTCCTAGAAAAGTGTGGACGTGGGTTACAACACTTCACAACACTTTTGTAAGACACCATAGAATTATTAATGATTCACAAGGGTTTAAGACCCAATGTGAATGTGTTGGCCACATTAAAAAATTAAATCTAGGCAAAACCAGGTCAAAAATCCACAAGAAAATCCCAAATGAGTGAATATGTCAAGGATATGTAAATTTTTTTATGACACATTTAGCCCCTACTTTAGTGAGAGGATGAAATTACTTCAATCTCACACTAAAGTAGACATTGAAGAGAGGGGTCCAATTGTACCAATGTGGATGACAAAGGATGATAAAGATCAAAGGAGGTAGCGCAAGCCCCCAGGATCCAAGATCCTAAGTCAAACCAACATAAGTGCAAGAGGACATGCACAAGGGTGAATGATTTGTATTAAAAAAAGATACACAATCATGCAATGAAAATAAATAGAAGGAATAATAAGAAAAATTAAAAAGGTGGATCAAGCTTCGACCGTTTGTCCAGCTCATTGTGGATTAGATCTAGGTTGTTTGTCCAAAATATCATACTCACTTTGAGGTGATGAAACTCTTGGCTTTCTGTCGGGTGAGAAATCCAAGAAGGTGAGAAACATACACTCATATCTGGTATGCACTCACACACACACAAGTGACTATGTGGAAATTTATTCCTCTAGTTGGGCTTCCTGCTCAAACCATACCAAAGTTATACCTCCCAATAACTTTGATAAGGTGCCACAAAAGAAAATGACATTTGTAAATGATTTTGGAAATGTAAAAATGGTGCAAGGAATGTTCAAAGGGATTTTTCTTAGTTCGTGAAAGGTCTCATCTTAAGGAACATCATGTTTAATTTCTCCAAGAGAGGAAAAGTGCAAATGGTCTCATCTTATTTTCAAGAGAGGACAAGTGCAATGTCTCATCCTGAGCAACATTGTACCTAATGTTTCCAAGAGAGGGAGTCACAAGAAAAAGAAAATTGCACAATGAGTGTCAGTGTATTCCCCCAATTTAAAGCATTTTATAACACCATTAATACAAGCAATTTCTTTAAAGTAGAAGAAGACACGAGAGATTATTCAAAAAGCCCTATGCCAAGTCATATGTTTTTGATAAGCTACGTCATGAAAAAGGTAGTATGTCACATGTGAGCCAACTTAAGGCATGTCATCCACATCCCAAGGTTTCTCTTATATGTTCATGAAAGGCTAATGACAAGTACATATGAGGACAAGTCTACATAAACCCTTGACCCCACTTAGTGTAGGACAAGAGTGAGCTGAAAGGATTGATGAGATGCAGAGTATAGTGAAAATTGGTATCAATTAGAGGAATTAGGTACCCCCATAGAAGGGAGAACACCAGACTCATTAATATGTTGGATTTTACGACTCAAGGCTTTACATTCTTTAGTAGAATGATCGTGAACTCTATGATAGGTGCAAAAGGAATTATTGTAATAGAATTTATTTTGAGTTTGTGGAGGAAGGGATAGCAAGTGATCTTGGAAGAGTCTCCACAAGATGCCCACTTGATCAATGGAAGTTGTTTCTCTATCATGCGACAAAGATGTCTCTCGCTTAGCATAGGATATCATACCTATTCAAGGCTCTATAGATTGTTATATTTTGTATGCTCCTTTAGAGGAGTGTGTAAAATTTTAATCAGTAGTGTTCTGCAAGATGACATTGACATTAGGTGAAGACTTCTTTGTATGGTTCAAGTTTTGCAAAGAATCACTTGTGAGGCCACTAGTGTCCAATAGTTCAAGATGCACTAGTGTTAAGGTTGGTTTAGAGGAATCGTGTGTGATGGTGTTGATGTGAGGTGAAGGTTTGGTGATTTCTATCAAAGGATAATAACCAAGACCATGAGTCATTGCTTGGATGTTAGGTTTGATGGGGACACAAATTCCTTGTTCTCTAGCACCACATCCTTTTTCCACTATATCCAAGTTGTTTCATAAGATCATAACCTTTTCCATAAATATTTTTCATTGCTTTTGGATCGGGTGGTTGTTCATTGTTTGCTTCATTGCGTAAAGTAGTTGAGGTGGATGCTTGTGAAGGATCTTCTGAATGTTGGGTTGATAGGACTACTTTTTCATGTCCCTTATTTGAATCATTGTTTATAGTCTTGTACTCATCCATGATTGTTGGTTCAAAATTAAACGATCGCAAATCATCGATGGATATCATTGTGAAGGATTTAGGATAGCTAGAGTTTTGTTGTTCTTGTATGGGTTCAACTTGGGTGGTTGGTTTTAGTGTGTTCAAATGATCCTCTTTATTTTTATCAAGTTGTAAGACACTAAACGGCTCAGGATCAGCATCAATCGTGTACACTTTGTTGTTGTAGATGTACTTCATTTTACGATGAAGAGTGGAAGGAACCCCATTCATTGCATGAATCCATGGCTTGCCTAAAATAAGATTATATGAAACATCATGTGGCATAACATGGATCAGTGTGTCTAGTATGGCCATTCCAACTATAATAGGCAAAGTGATCACACCAAGCGGTTTATGTCCTACATTGTCAAATCCACTGATAGATACAGAGGTAGGTTCAATATTTGATTTATCCACATGCAACCTATCCAAAATATTTACACTACACACATTAACAGTGGAGCCATTATCAACAAGGGTTCACTTTATCTGTATTATTTTGTATTGAGATATGATTATGAAAGCTTCAACTTGTTTTTGAACTTCCAAAGGAGGGAGTTCACATTGGTGGAAAATAATGTCAGCATTCAATCCTTGAATTATAGCTTCTATGTCATTTTGTTGTGCATTAGAAGGGATAGGAACTTGTTGTAAGGAATTTTGCATCATGTTATAATAGTGAGGGGAGGCTTGAATAAGGTCCCCTAATGAGATCTTAGCAGGAGTATTCTTAAGTTGGTCAACAATATCATACTCCCTAATGTGTGAATTTAATTGAGGATCATGAGGCAAGATGGGATTAGGTAAAGATAAGGGTGTTGGGGTGAGTTGGGTTGAGTGTGGATTGTTTCTTGTGTAATGTGTGTGAGCAACGGTCTTATGACTTGGTTGTTGCGACACATTATTCTTAGGT
Source organism: Sequoiadendron giganteum (assembly GCA_007115665.2). Taxonomy (NCBI): domain Eukaryota; kingdom Viridiplantae; phylum Streptophyta; class Pinopsida; order Cupressales; family Cupressaceae; genus Sequoiadendron; species Sequoiadendron giganteum. The sequence goes on along the minus strand of CM021104.1, from coordinate 305,724,106 downwards.
GGGTAAAGGATAAGTTCGGGTTTTTTTTTTAGTTGGAGGTTCCTTTGAAGGTGGGTAAAGGATGAGTTGAGGTTCAATAATATTAATTTCCCCTAGTGAAGGAGAGTCTAACATGGGCTCTTCATCTTCTTGTAAGGGCATAATATTATGATTTTCAATGTTATCCTTGTCTTGCACCATGATATCCTCCCTAGGAGGAGAGTTTTTAGGAGAACTACAAACCACATGTTCTTGAAATTTGAGGGTTGGTTCATCTAAAATGACTTCATCACAAGGAGGGGAATGATCAATGATGGTATTATCAATTTTGGGATGATTAGGAGAGGATTCTATTTGAATTTTATTTTTTTCGAAGGTATCATGCTCTTGTACCATACTATCTACCCTAGTAGGAGAGCTTGGAATATGTTCACCACATTACATGGTGAGAGTGTGTAAAATAGCTTTATCATAGGTAGGGGAGGCATCAAGAGAAGGAACACTACGATTTTCAAATAGATTGTCCCAAATCGTAGGAGCATTAGGGAAGGGAGAGTCAAGAAGCTCATGACTCTTAAGGGGTGTATCTACCAACCTATCCTCTTTGCATCGAGGAGGGATATTAGGAGATGGAAAAGTTTGATGTTCATGTTTATGGAGACTAGGTAATGTGATGCCAAGAAATATTTTGATGATCTAATCTTCTTGTTGTTTAATGTCTTCCAAAGGGGCATGAGGAGAGAGACAATCAAGACCCTTAATGCTTGTATCTTCTTTCACCAAGATACCTTCATAACTAATAGGAGAGTTATAGGGAGAAGCACAAGTATGATTGTGATGATTCTCAACACTACCATCCTCATCAATGGGTAAGGTAATGTTAAGGATCGTGTCAATGGTTTGGTGATTAACATGCTTCTTAATAAAATAAATGTAACAAAAACACAACCAATTGATACAGATAGGTAAGGAAAGCAAACAAAAGCTTTAAAATAGGGTTTTTAGCTCTATAAAAGGTTGTTTCAGGGGTATAACAAGATAAAATCTCCCAAGGTGGCGAATTAGTCCTACTAGGGATTTTTTCATAATTTTCATATTTTTTTGATTGATTTTCATGGTTTATGTGTTGTATGATGTAGATCTAAGATGAAAATATAGAATTTTGATAGTTTTGAATGAAATGCATTGCAAAAATGCAAGCTATATGAGATTTTCACTAATGAAAAATTTAAAACCCTAGAATGCAATGTAAACCTAGGATGTTAAAGAATTCCAAATCAGAGAATAAGGTGTTTGTAAAGCGGGTTCACCAAAGTGTACCATAAATTTTTGTAACCCTCTTGCAGCTCTAGGGTTTTGCACCTCAAGGGGAAGGGACAAATATCTATTACTACATTCAAGAATAAACCCTAGAGATCCCAATGCAATAGAGATTGGAATCTATTAAGGGAGATTTTTCTTAAGGCTAAAATTTGATAGAAGGGGGTTCACCACCAAGTGTAAACTTGGAAAAGACAAGTGCAAAGTGATATGCAAACCTATACTAAATGACCTAGAAATGTAAACTTAGCAAAATAGAAAGTTGAGAAATGACAGGTATGAACCTGGAAATATGTTAAGGACTGGGATGAAGGTTGTAAATGTTGTTGATGCTGAAGTTTGGCCTATTGGGATACTTATTCCATTCTGGGTGACCTAGTCACAGATCTGGAAAACTGCATCGAAGCTCGTTTCAACAAAATGGGTATCCATATCCATAGAAATCTCCAAAAGAACATGTATAGTGGGACTAAGTCACCACTATTGGCGACTTAGTCCACTTTAGCTTTTCTACAAAAATCAAAAGTGGAAATAAAAGCTCTTGGTCTGCACTTTATGCTCCTCCAGGTGTTCGGTTCTAAAACTGTCAAATTCAACCTGTAAGTGCTTATTTGTGGATATTTTGACCTATCCAACAAGGAGACGACTTCAACAAGCTTTCAATCCATTCTTCAATAATTTCTAAACCTTCATGATACCTAAATCTACAAAACACACAAAGAGAGAAAGAGAGAAATGTTGAATGTTAGGGCATGGGGGTTTGCCTTGGTCAAACCCCTTTTAGGTAATTAAACCAAATGAAGAAATAATATGAAGCATGAACATGAAATGAAGGAATTAGAAACTTTCCATGATGATAGATCTTGAATTTCTACAGCAATGGTTGAAGAATCTGGCCTTGAATGATTCTTGACGACTTAGAATGCAAAAACCTAGCTTGCTTGAGAAGAATGATGAATGAAGAATGGGGAGATTGATTGGTTGAATAAGGTGAAAATGAGGGGAAAACCCTTTATTTATACATTATTTTCCCTAATTTCCCAAAAATACCTCATCATAAGCTGACCTTAGGGTTTAGAGAACAATATCCCACCAAAATAGTAAAATAATTTTGATTTTTAAGTTTGATGGGACTAAGTCACCCAAGGTGGCAACTTGGTCCCACCAGGGAAAATTTGCTAACTGTCAAGGATTAAACTGTATTAAATGATGCTTACCAGGATTGTTCTTTGAAACACACTTAAGTAGGGACTGTAAGTGCATTATGCGGCCATTTTAACATTAGAAAGGGTTAAATAACTGATGAAAATCCTAGAAAAGTGTGAGAGTTTGTTACAAATCCTTACAACACTTTGAATAAGGCTTGGTAAGTGATTAAAAGAGTTTATTTAAGTGAAATACATTAGAAGAGGCCTAGCAAAGTCTAGAAGTGGGTTACAACACTTCACCATAAATTTTTTCAAGACACCATAGAATTCTTATTAATTTGTAAGGGTTTAAGAACCAATGTCAATGTGTTGGACACATTACAACATTAAATCTAGGCAAAACTAGGTCAAAAATCCATAAGAAAGGCTTAAATGAGCAAAAATGTCCAGGATACATTTTTTTGCAACACAATGAGATATTGTGTGGTAGAAATGATACTACCTCATATGTAACCTTCTTGTGAATTTTGATGATTAAATGAACCTACCTTGCAAGTGGGGGTAACTAAGTTATAATATAAATTGAACGTCATTGAGTCTAAGGATTCAATATGTTAACCTACATAAACATTTCGATGTCATTGTATTAGGATTGTGATAGTGACTTGAGATGTAGACTATGCAGACCCTTAAGAGGTTAGCTCTTGCATGACTAAATGAAATTTCATCTCTTACATAAGACAATATGTAATTTTGTTTAGTACTATTGAATGGCTTTTCTTTGAACATATAATAAAAGTGACCGTATCCTATGAGTTTTGGAATTCAATCTTTGAATATTGTGATTTATATCATTGATGTAACATTTAATTGACTAAGAGGAAATTGAATGCCAAGTCAAACTATGACATTTGAAAATGAATATACATGTGATGCTATGATGGAAAATAGCTACATATACTTTGTCTTTTATTCATAATGTCAAATATATGGACATATTACAATTGGAATTCCTAATGTTATGATTGATTTATTGGAGTGAATCTAACTCTTGCATATAATGTGGTATTCCTATTTCATATGTCTTCTTGCATTACCATGAAAAGAAATAAATGGAAGCTTGAATGGATGTATGAAACCATTGCATGAATGTGAGCAACTAGGAATGATTGATTTTTGAATGTCATTGAATATGTTCCATAGCACACCCAGGATGGAAGGTGTCATGTAGGTCTTTACTCCCTCTATGTGATTATTGTGGATACACAGATGTGTAAAGTATTTTGAATTGATGATTTATTTGATTCCTTTGATGAAAATGTTCCTGTGTTGTAAGGACCACCCTTTGTACTTTCATTTTTCTTATGATTGGATTAGTCACCAATTCTTTGATGATCGATTTTGTGAACCTTTTGTACTTGATTCACTGTTGGAATTGTTGAAGTTTCCTAACTTAGAGTTGAATTTGGTGATTCTCCTTTTTCGAGTTTATTTTTGAATCTTTTGGTGACTATTCCAAACATTTGACATTTATGGTCTTATATTATGTTAAGTGTTGTAACCTATCAAGTTCACTATGAACAATGATAAAATGTAAAGGGAGTAAAATTGTGAAGAATGTACAAATCTTGAATTTGTATCATGATTGAATGTTGTCTTATGATTGTGAAGAGTGGCATGTATATTTCTATGTATGATGAATGAAATGAAATGAATTATTTGAAATGCATTAAGAAGACTTAAACTTTATTAAGTTATTGATATTAATGTAAAATATACTAAAGATTGCCATCTTGAATATGCTTGAAATAATACAAAAGTACTAGGTAGACTATAGCACATAGATATATGATATTAGTAGATGGTATAGAAGGGATGATACCCCTTGTTTATGCTTTCCAAGGTGGGTGCCAGAGAGAGTATATTTTTCTTTCCTAAAATCTTGTTAAGTTTTGTTTTATGCAACAAGAGCTTGGCCAAGCTATGCAGCCATTACATGGGATGGACTGATTTTATTTACCCTCTCTCTATCATTACCTAACATGGAACTTGAATGTTCTAATAGTAGATAAAAGTGCATGTAGTTGGGTATGCACTTGTTCCCCTTCTTCAAATTATTTGAGATAGCTAGGTGCTTGCAAGGTGAGAAGAACTTTGGTTAGGAAAATCTCTGTGGAAGTATAAACCTCATGAATTGGATGGAAAAGCACCCAAATCATGAAAGTGAATTTTACTAGTCAGTGTGGAATGATAGTCAATGATGATTGACAGTCAGTGACTAGCCATGTGAGGATTGATAGTCAATGACGACTGATTAGCCAAGTGAGGAACTGATAGTCAAGTTTGAGTGATACTTAGTGAATAGCCATGAGTGGATTGATAGTTAGTGATGATTGATATTCAATGAATAGCCATGAGTGGATTGATAGTCAAAGACTTCATAGATTCTGTTTTGCATACAATTACTTGTTTACTACTTGTATGATGAACTATCACTAGTAAGAGTGTTGTTCTTTGTAAACATGCTAATATATGAATGATGCATTTTCACATGAGAAGATATAACATGTATGCAAATTTTATCTATTAGTCCAATTATTGTTACTTTTGACTCTTGTACATTAATGATCTTGGATCGTAAAAGAGTATCTATATGAGAATGATTTTGTAAAGACAATATACCTTTTGATGATTTGAGAAAGTGTGTAGATGATATGTGGACACAAAAGAGTATCATTCATAAAGAAGGTATGAGAATGAATTTTATATATATTTACTTTTGTATATGATCAAGGCGTGATCTATTCAATGTTAATCATGTTTTAGAATTGTAAATCTTCCTTTACAATATTGACCTTCCTATGAGGTGCTAATATTTTCTTGAGCTAGAAGTAGCACAAGTGTGTTTAAGGAAAGATAGGAACATTAAAGAGGAAACAAAAGCAACCTAGCCAACATAATGAACCACCAAGGTATGGTAAGCATGGGTATATATGTGTGTGAGTATGAATATGAAAATATGGAATTGTGCAAAAATTGTTTCTATTGTTTAAGTATTGAGATGATTACATCTTAATTGGATCAAAAGAAATGTTAAGAATACTCCTTGATTTTGGTTTTGATTTTGGGTACTAACATGGACTAAAGTGTACTGGTGTTTCCATGAGTGCCATAGGAAGATCATCATCATTGCGAGGAAGAGAAAATTGTTGGAGAAGAGGTAAACTAGCTTTGCAAAGTTGAAAGGTAGTAATGGAATACACACATGCACTTAGAAAGTGATGCATGAATCTTCTACCACTGAGTGTGATTCTCTTATTCTTAATGTGCATGTTGTGTGTTTGTCAAGTGAAAATTTGAGTGCATTTAGTTGATGAAAACATATACCATGTCTTGTATGAGTCTTGATGACCATGTTTTGGATATAATGATAAAAGGAATTGAAATTACTTGTTGGAATGGTGTGGTGGCTCAATTACTTTAGTGACTATTGAGTAAGACATCGGGAAAATGTCTCTTCCAAGAAGGGCAGGGTGTCATAACCCAATTTTTATTGCATTTAAATTATAATGTGATAAACTGAATTATTGAGGAAATTCAATAAGTTGAATGAAAAATTTGATATTTTTCAAATTTATTAAAGAAGTTGACCATATTTTGACTATGTGATCTTTTCAAATATCTTATACTTTATCATGATTGAATATTACCGATGAACTATGTAAGTGCAAGTTTGTGCAAATGTAGGAAAACAGGTTGAAGGATGAGAACAAGGTTGAGGTAGGATCGTCTAGCCGTGATTGAATGGTAAGCTTGGTAGAATTTGGGTGCACACACCACAAAATTACATGATGTGTATATTTGAAAGTTCATATAGGATATTATATTAATCTAATTTGAAATGATTCAATGATTAAAAAAAAGGTAGGTTTGTGGAATGATATACATGTGAGTTCTTATTTAATTGTCTGTTTTGATTTCATATTTTCAAAAATTTGAAAGAAGATGATAGCATGGTTAAACACATATATGTATGTATGTATTTAAAAAAACTTACTTAAACGATAAGAAAACAACTTCATTTAGAATCCATTAATTCAATAAATAAAATTTCATTCTTATTTAAATAGTGATATATGTATATATAAATATATATATGTATGTATATATAAAAATATGTATATATGCATATACATATATATATATGTATATATACATACATACATATATTCCTTATAAATTTATATGGGAATCATATTTAATAGACATTACTGTTGATTTCTGTGTCGCCAAAGAGTGTAGTCTTTGGCACTTTTTCATTTATTTTGGCCTTTTCCCTTGGATTTTGGCATGTTTTGCCTTGATTCAGTCTTGAAATCTTGTAATTCAACAATATTATAACGGTGTTTTACTAAGGTGTTGTGAAGTTTCGTAACACATTTCCTCACTTTTCTAAGCCCCTTTCAATATAATTCACCTAAACAACACCCTTTTACCCCTTCCCAAGCCTTGTGCCAAGGTATTGTAAAGTTTTGTAATGAATTTTCACATCTTCCTAGGCCTATCATCACTAATTAACCCTTTTTCTTATCCTAATTTGTTCCCTTTATGTACTTTTAGTCTTGACTTAATTCTGTTTCGGGAGGCAAAGCTGATAAACTTGATTAAACATCATTTTATTCCCGACCACCACTTGAAATTGCCCAAGTAGACTAGGTCACTACCTTGGGTGACCTAGACCCTTTTGGCGTAAAATTAAAAATTAAAACATAAATCTTGTGGGAATTTGCCCCTAAAACCCTAGGTTCGGCCTATCATGTGTCATTTTAAGGAAAATTAGGGTTTAACATGTATAAGTAAGGTTTTTCATCCTCATTTTGACCCCCCCTAAGCTCATTTTCACCTTCACTCAATCTTCACAAGCACTCTTGCACTCAAAATTCCCAAGAAAGCATTCAAGCACAAGGCATATCAAGCAATCTCCATTAGAGCTGATTATTGCATGTTTCAAACGTATTCAACAAAGGCTTTGGTAAGTGTTTACATTGCTTTATCATTCAATATCCATTCCTTTCATTACTTTTCATTTGGATTTAATTATCATCGAAGGGGTTTGACTGATGCAAGCCTCTAATCTCTAATTCTAACCCTTTGTTTCCTCTTTACATTTGTGATTTGCAGGTTTTTGTATGCAGGTTTGTCAAGAAGAAAGGTGCTAGAAATGTGTTCTCAACTCATAAAAAGCATTTAAGTCAACAAATCCCTAGTTGAAGCTTGGAGACCCCTTTTTAGCCTGTTCTTTGTAGAATCTGAACCAAATGCCTATGAAGACTTGAAGTGCAGACCAAAGGTCCTAATCTCCACTTCCAGATTATCAAGAATCCAAAAGAGGACTAGGTTGCCAATAATGGCGACCTAGTCCCTCTGAGCTTTCCTTTTGGAGATTTTGACATTTCTCGGTACCCATTTGAAAGAAATCCACTACGACAAATTTTCCCAATAGGAGGACTAGGATGCCCAACTTGGAATAAGTCTCCCTTTGCTGGTTTTAGACAATTTCTAGAATATTACAGGGCCTCTCATTTGCAAGTTTCCATTTCCAGGTGCACAAGTTCTGAAATTTCTAGTTTCCTTTACGTTTGCATACATTTAGGTCATTTAGATTCATTTGCATTAGTTTAGATTTACTGTGTTTACATTTCATAGATCAGATTAGTATCATTTCATTTTGATTTTTCATCCACACAACACACACATATCACAACCTTCATCAATCAATCCCTACCCTTTGAATGAAATCACCAAAAGCATATCACCAAAGTGGAAAAAGTGTCATTCCCAAACCAAGTGCTCCTAGGTAAAAAACCCTAGGGGCCTAGTAAAGGGAATCCTCTTTCCCTTGTTTGCATTTTCTTTTGGTGGTTCATTTTGGTGAACCTAACTATCCAACACTTGTTAACTTTCCGATTTTTCATTTCATCTTAGGAAATGCTTGCATTGCATTAGGATTTTCCATTTTTGTTCAAACAATGCTACTATCGTACAACTCTAGATATGCTAAGAAAATTTCCCCACCCCTCCCTATGAGAGCATTTTAGTGATAGAGAACACAACATTGGACATTCCGAACAATCATATTAGTTCTTCCCCTAATCTCTCTCCTCTTGGTGATGTGAATATTTTGGTGTTAGAAGAACCAATTGATGAGAGTTCTGAGAATCCTAGTTATTTCTCTCCTCCTACCTCTCTTAACCAACAAGACAACACCACCATAAGGGATCATGACAATAACATTTGTCCTTCTCCTAGTATCTCTATTAGGTGTGACGAAGATAATTTATCATTAGAAGATACAATTGATGAAAGTCATTAGTATCTTAGTTGTCCCCCTTCTCCTAGGGAGCCCCTTATTAAACAAGAAAAATCCACCATTGATCATTACCCTCCTTGTGATGAAGTTCTTTTAGAAGAACCAACCTTTGAATGTGAAGAACATTCAATTTGTAGTTCTCCTAAAAACTCTGCTAAGGAGACTATCATGGTGAAATAAGGTGTGAACCTTGACACTTATCCTTCAAACACTAAACCTTCCCTAGGAGAAGATAATCAAGTGACATTGAAATCCCCTTCATTAACTGATCATGAACATAAAGACAAGATTCTTGAAGTTATGATGACACAAGTGGGATATCCTTTAATTAATGAGCCTCCTAAGTCTCCTCCCATTAGTGAATCACATAAAAAACTAAGAGATATCTTGAAATTCATGATGCAATCTAATCATAACAATGTTTCACAGCCACTAAGTTGTAATTTAGAGACTCAAACATCTACGGGATCACACATCACTCCTACTCTGTTACCCTTTTCTCACCTTAGAGTCCCTCATGTTGATGACCTTAAAAAGGCTCCTACTGATATATCTATATGGGAACTTATTCAACTTTCCCCTACAGTCAGATTTCTATTTCATGAAATGGCACAAATATAGATGGAGGAGATTGAATCTTACATAAAATCAAACAATCTCCAACCCTCCTCTCATCCCATGCAAGTAGCCCAATCTGACATCACATTCTCTAAACATGAATTTCCCTCACTTGAGATTCAACACAAGAATGATCCCTTGATGATAAAGTTGATCATTAATGAAACTCCATTCAGACACTCTCATAGAAAATGGAGCAGAAATTAATCTTTGTAGCATGGACCTCTTGAACACACTTGGCATGGACAAAACTCTTATTCAACTTAATGAAGTTCATTTTTGTGGCTTCGACAATGTTAATAGACAACCACTAGGGATGTTGACATTACCTATCAAGGTTGGACCTGTAGTGTTGCCTACTCCTATCCATATCATGCAATGACACCTTCTATAACATCTTATCCTAGGGAGACCTTGGATTCATGCTATGAAAGGAGTCCCATCTACCCTTCACTGCACATTGAAATTTGAATACAATAACAAGATATACACAATTGATGCAGATGCACAAAGATATGAATCATCTAATCACAACATTTCCAACTCCCCTAATCATTCCATTTATAGATCCAAATGTATACAAGTTGATGCTCCTCCTTAACCTACAAAAAAAATCTTTCATGATCATTGGGGGTCGTTAGATTCTACACTTCCTTCTAATACAAACTCCAAAATCTCACCCTCTTGGTCCAAAGACTCATATATAAACAATTCATTTTTTGATACAAGTTCTAATAACGATTGGGGTGATATCTCTCCTTCTAAAGGAGAGTATGAAATCTCATGATCTACATGAAAACCACCCTATGTCTTCTATGCTCAACTTGGTTCTACATCAAAAAAATTACCCCATGATGGTGATGGGGGATATATAACTCCCATCCCTCATGAAGGAGCAACACATAACACTAAAAAGGGTCTGTGTTCTTATACAACAACCAATCCTTCTCCAAACAACACAACCCCTTCATCTAGCTTGGAAGACTGTTATGGTATCATCCACCATATCCTTCCTACACATGGATGCAATGAACACATGATGAAAATTGACATATCATACTCCTCCAAGAAGGATTTAGGGTTACCTCCCTTCTCTCCATTTTATTCAAACTTAAAAGATCTCATGGACCTTGGTTCTCTCCCTCTTGTGGGGGCACCTAATTCCTCTCCCTAACACATACCTTCATCCTATTTGGCTCACCTTTTCCTTGCACTAAGTGGGGGCAAGGGGTTTGTTAGCCTTGTCCTCGTATGTCACTTGTCGTTACATCATTTGGCTAGACATTAACATCTCAAGAACATATAAGAGCAAGATTGAGATGTGGATGACATGTCTTAGGTTAACTCGCATGTGACATACTATCCTTTCCATGATGTAGCCATGCTTGGAAACATCTCACTTGACATAGGGCTTTCCAAGTAGGCTCTCATCTCCTTTTCACATTCTTTCCTTTCTCTACTTTAAAGCAATTGCTCACAAAACGGTGTGTAGAAATTCCTTTAAAGTGGGGGCATACACTAGCACTATTTCTTTCTGCATTTTCCTTTGTCCTTGGTTTCTAGTGCAGCCTTGCCACTTCATATGATGAGTCTGTCAATTTGTGGATGTCATGGGGTGTAATGTCCTTCATGAAAGTGACCTATCCTAGCATATTACATTCCTCTTAGTAGCCTAATGCAACACACTGCATCCCCTAAGTTGTGAATTACCTATTATTTGATTGGTCCTCTCTTGGAGACATTACACACAATGTTCCCTAAGTCAAAGACCTCACATGAACTAAACAAGACTCCTTTGAACATCCCTTTTGCATTTTACCTTTGCATTTTGCATTTTTTTACATCCTTGCATACATGGCCACCTTGCATAACACAACTTGCATGCCTATGGTGCCATCTTGCACTTGTTCATGAGTTCTAAGCATCCAAGGCTTTGCATGTATTGTGAACCGCAACACCTTGTATTTTGTAGAAACTTATTAAAGTTATTTGGAAGTATAAATTTGGTATGGTTGAGCGGGAAGCCCAACAAGCGGCACAAATTTCCCCATAATCGCCTTTGTGTGAGTGTGAGTGCATAACAACCATGCGTATGTATCTCAACTCCTTTTGGAATTCTCACCCAACGAACAACTAAAAGTCTCGTCGATCCAGAGTGAGTACCATCCTTTCCTTTTGGACGAACAACCTAAATCTGATCCACAACTAGTTGGACAAATGGTCGAAGCTTGATTCAACCTTTTCTCTCTCTCCACTCTTTCACATCACTCCTTGTGTGATTTTTTGTGCTTATGTTTTTTTTTTCCATGGGATCTTGATCCTGGGGGCTTGATCACCCCTCTTGATTATAGTCATCTCACCTTGCTAGCATGATTACATTGGATCCTGCTCGACCTGCATGATTCAACTAATTTAGTTTGAGTTTGAAGCAAGTTCATCCTCTCATTAAAGTGGGGGCTAAATGTGTCACCAAAAAGTATAGTCTTTGGCACTTTTTCACTCATTTTGGCCTATTTTGCCTTGATTCAATCTTCAAATCTTGCAATTCAACAATATTCTAACGATGTTTCACTAAGGTGTTATGAAGTTTTGTAACACATTTCCTCACTTTTCTAAGACTCTTTCAACATAATTCACTTAAACAACACCCTTTTACCCCTTTCCAAGCCTTGTGCCAAAGTGTTGTAAACTGTTTTAAGGCATTTTCACATCTTCCTAGGCTTATCATCACTAATTAACCCTTTTTATTATGATAATTTGTCCCCTTTAAGTACTTTTAGTCCTGACTTAAGTGTGTTTTGGGAGGAAAAGATGATAAACTTTATTAAACATCATTGTATTCCTGACCACCACTTGAAATTTCCCAAGTGGACTAGGTCACCACCTTGGGTGACCTGGTCCCTTTTGGCATAAAATTCAAAATTAAAACATAAACCTTGTGGGAATTTTCCCCTAAAACCCTAGGGTATTCCTATAATGTGTCATTTTAAGGAAAATTAGGGTTTAGCATATATAAGTAAGGGTTTTCATCCTCATTTTGACCCCCCCTAGGCTCATTTTCACCTTCACTCAATCTTCACAAACACTCTTGCATTCAAGCACAAGGCATCTCAAGAAATCTCCATTAGAGCTGATTCTTGCATGTTGCATACATCTTCAACAAAGGATTTGGTAAGTGTTTACATTGCTTTATCATTCAATCATCTATTCATTTCATTACAATTCATTTGGATTTAATTATCATCTAAGGGGTTTGACTAAGGCAAGCCCCTAATTTCTAACTCTAACCCTTTGTTTCCTCTTTACATTTGTGATTTGTAGGTTTTTGTATGCAAGTTTGTCAAGAAGAAAGGTGCTAGAAATGTGTTCTCAACTCATCAAAAGCATTCAAGTCAACAAATCCCTAGTTGAATCTTGGAGACCCCTTTTTAGCCCATTCTCTGTAGAATCTGAACTAGATACCTATCAAGATGTGAAGTGCAGACCAAAGTTCCTAATCTCCACTTCCAAATTATCAGGAATCCAAAAGAGGACTAGGTTGCCAATAATGGTGACCTATTCCCTCTGAGCTTTCCTTTTGGGGATTTTGACATTTCTCGGTACCCATTTGAAAGAAACCCACTGTAGCAAATTTTCCCAAGAGGAGGACTAGGTCGCCCAACTTGGCATAAGTCTTCCTTTGCTGGTTTTAGACAATTTCTAGAATATTACGGGGCCTCTCATCTGCAAGTTTCCATTTCCAGGTGCACAAGTTATGAACTTTTCAGTTTCCTTTACGTTTGCATACATTTAGGTCATTTAGATTCATTTGCATTAGTTTAGATTTACTGTGTTTACATTTCATAGATCAGATTAGTATCATTTCATTTTGAGTTTTCAGCCACACAACACACACATATCACAACCTTCATCAATCAACCCCTACCCTTTGAATGAAATCACCAAAAGCATATCACCAAAGTGGAAAAAGTGTCATTCCCAAACCAAGTGCTCCTAGGTAAAAAACCCTAGGGGCCTAGTAAAGGGAATCCTCTTTCCCTTGTTTGCATATGTTTTTGGTGGTTCAATTTTAAACAAAAATCTAAAAGGAGATAATATGGGAAGAGTGGTCTGCCAACTTATTGAAGGCAAGATATTTGAATGCATAAGTGGACGACCAGTTAATGATAATTATGATATGAAATGGTCCCTTTAGTAGAGCACAAAAGGAAATAAGGGAAGTTACCATTTTGGTAACATAGAATCAAAAGACAAAACTAGAGGAGAATGGGCTTGAATGACGAGTGTGGAGGAATAAAGGCAGGAAAAAGTTGAGGGAAAATCCACAAACTTAGAGGTAATTGATAGTTTTGGTTTGTAAATGCTTGAATTTATAGTATAGCTTATTCAAAAGCTTGTATGATTTATTTATTTTTTCGATTCCATTTGAATTGGTGTAAAAAAATTTGATGATCTTCTATATGTAATCTATTCAAATGATTTTCTTATATCTTTTGTTATGTGCAAAGGCTACGTCAGCAATTCCTTTCTTGCACATTCTTTATGGATGCTCTTCTAATGAAATGAAAGCCAATTATTTTATATTATGCATGTTATATGATGTTGCCACTATTCATTTATCTCTTGCATTTGTTAATCCTTAGCCACTCACACAGCTAATCAGGTGAAACCAATACCTTAAGAGTTTGGATAGTAACGATTCTTAAATTATTTATCATTTCCTCTAAGGGAGGTGGCAATTCTCCACTGTTATATTTCATGTTATACCATCCACTATGTGGCATAACCCTATAGTATGCCACAACATATGGGTGCAAGAACCATTGTAACCATTCTTGGAATGATGAACAACATCACTATCAACCTTATGGGCCCATTCATAGAGAATGATGGTAGAGAATTGCGTCTTTCCATTTTTATCATATGTTATTATTCCATGTCATTGTGCTATTATTCCATGTCATTATGTTATTATTCCATTTTTCCTCGTCTACAGAGGAGGATAGCAAAAGAATGTATCGTTCCATCTTTATGCTTGCATGCTAAGTATGTATTTTATCATTTTCTATGAATGATACTTAGATTGTCCCTTAGAATTGATGCAACTAAGCAGAGGGTCAACATGCATATGTTTTAACCTTGGTGTTGTTAAATAATATGTAACCACAAACCGACTATTTCTCATTCTATAGAAGGATAGTGACATAAATATTTTTATAACAATGAATGTGGGTTCTTAAAACATTGAGTAATAATGAGATTTTTCTAGTTTATGTGTAAATTATTATTGTTAAAATGATAAGCATGTCGTTTGATTTGTTTTACCTTGCATAAAATGATATTAGTATCATTTTTCCCTATACATATATTTACATTATTTAATTAATTCACTTTTTCATCATTTTCAACTAATTAAATAATTTTTATTTATTTAATAAAGTCTTAATCTAACTTTATTCTTCTCGATTAATTAAATAGCATCAATTATTTAATAAATTCCTAATCTAACTTTATTCATACCTCACTTCGCCAGGAGAATGATCATTCTCTTCATGTAGATAATTTGGGCCTCAACCTCAACATAATATCATCAGTTCAACTTGAAGAAGACAATTTGGAGGAGCACTAGGATGAAAATGACGTCCCAGTGGATCAAATGGAGGAGTGATGTTTCAAAATGCAATAGTTTATTTTTGTAGAATATGGGTGTATTGTTAAACTTTATGGGAATATGCTATGTAATATTTTGGGATATTTTGGGAGTATAGACAAAAGTCAGTTATAGTATATTTCTAGCCAGATTAGGGGGAGACAATGTGAATAAATGTATAGGTGTAAGCATAAAGGAACCTCACATAAATCATAATCATGGCAACACAGTTGCTCTAGTTGAGTCCATCCCAATACTACAATATATCAGCAACATGAGATGCAAGGATCCAACAATTCCCTTGACAAAAGAAATGTTACTAAAGCATTATTATAGTGTATACAAAAAATTTAAAAAATGGTGCTTCCTTGAGGATTTTGAGAGTTTTCCATGTTAATCAGCAATTATATAATTTTCTTTCAAAAACCCAATTACAAAAATAGCAACTACTTAGTAAAAAGAAACTCCCTCTCTGAAGCACTAAACTCTTGCCCCTTAGGTACTGAGAACCCCACTTTGGGCTTGGTGAAAGGAAACCCAAACCCCACCAAGGCATCACGAACCCCACTTTGGACTTGGCACAGGGAAACCCACTTAGGTACCGAGAACCCCACTTCGGACCTGGTGAATTGAAACCCCAACCCGACCAAGGCATTAGGAACCCCACTTTGGACTTGGCGCGGGGAAACCCCCAACCCCAGTTCGGCCTTGGTGAAGGGAAACCCCAACCCCTTAGGTATCGAGAACCCCACTTTAGACTTGGTGAAGGGAAACCCCAACCCCACCAAGGCATTAGAAACCCCACTTTGGAATTGGCATAGGGAAACCCCCAACCCCACTTGAGACCAGACTTGGGGGATGGAAACTTTAACCCCACTTAGACTTGAGAGAGAGAGAAGGAGAGATAAAGAGAGAGAGAGAGATAGAGGGTAGAGATTTAATGGTAGAGGGTAGATGGTTTAAGGTTTAAGTGTAGAGGGTTAAGGTTAGAGGGGGGAGAGAGAGAGAGAGAGAGAGAGAGAGAGAGAGAGAGAGAGAGAGAGAGAGTTGAAGGTAGAGGGAAGATGCTTTAAGGGTAGAGGGTAGAGGGGAGAGAGATAGAGGGAGTTAGAGAGAGAGAGACCTAAGAGAGGGAGAGGGTATAGGAGGGAGAGACTTGAGAGAGAGAGAGGGGGGGGGGAGGGGGATATATATATACATTCATTGTCAAGGATCTGAAACAACATAACTATCATTCGTATGCTTTCATTCAAATCTCTATCATTCTGGAAACATATGAATGATAGTTATGTTGTTTTAGATCCTTGACCATGAATGTACTTGAATAAATGAGGGTACCTAAATGAGACTCGAATAAATGAAACATAGGATAAATTTAAACTAAAACCTGCAAACTTATGTAAATATCATGGTTATGTTACAAACAATGTACCATCATGAAGAAATTTTTTAAATGTAACTATCCTTCTACATTATTTGAAAAGGAAATTTTACTCTTTGTATAATTGTCAAATGATATGACAATATATAACATTATTTTGAATGAATGAAATAAAATCTATTGTAATGGTTATTCATTTCAGAATGTATGCAAAAAATTAACTGAAGTTGGCATATATGCGTATGCATATAGACTTTATCTATGTACATACTCATACTTGTGACATAATTTATTTTGTTACTTATTCTACTCAATTCTTCTATAATGTATACTAATTTATGTTAAGTATTAAGTGGTAGACGACATTGAATGTAATCATGTGACAATTCAATGTATAAAACAAGTAGATAATTAAATGAATGAAACCACTTGATTTATCCTTCTAAATAGATATTATTTTTTTAATGATGATATGCCACATTATTATGAGATGAATATCCTATATGATATCATGTTTAACACATCAAGATAGGATAATTTTTGGAGAATCTCAAGTTGGTGTTTATGTAGATGGAAAAGTTATCGACTTGACGAGAGTCACTAGGATAATAAACTTTAAACTCTTCCTATTATTTTATGTCATTAAAGGTTGAATCATGAAGAATTCTTATTTAATATTGTGCTTTATGAACCATCATACATGTAGATAATGTTCAAGGTTGCATGACTTGATGTCTTTGAATATTCATTCTAGAAATAGAATGCTTGCTTGATAAATTTTTATTGTGTTTCTCCATGTAAGAAAGGTAATGCTTTCTCATAAATTCATTGAACATGTTTCATCATGATAATTAGATAGGAGGTAATGTGGTAATGAAATTTATTTACTTAATAATTTATACTCATATATATACCCATATATATGTATATACATACATACATGAGCTATACCTTATTTATTAAATATTGCATATTTTTCTTCCATGTTTATACTTGCATGCTCATATGTTGGATCCATTACATTTTCTGACATGCACTTATGAAAGGATTATTGAATGGTTTTCTTTCATGCTTACAAACTAGTTATCATGTTAGCATACTAGTACTTGCAAAGATTTATTTATCGCTTTTAAGAAATGATAGATCAAGCAACATCGATGGTAAACTAAAATGCAGTCTACATGATGGACTAAGCAACGTTGATAGAAAGTTGACATGTAGTCTACATGACTAACTATGTATGTGCACAAGCATCAAGTATGATGATATTTTTGGTATAATCCTTATGTGATAAATTATGATGTGATTTGATGATTATATGACTTGATTCACACATTCCATTACTCCTATTAGTATTGCATTGCTATTTTTCCTCATGCTAGGTTAGGTATTCTTCTTTCAGGAAGAATTATAAGGAAGTGATTCACATCATGGTAGGGTGGAAATACATTCTCACAATATTCTCACGCTCATGATGGACGAAGGAGTTTCATAGAATGCAAAGATCTTGTTAGGAAGGCTCAATTTTAAGTTCGTTGTGTAGTATTGTATTGACCGAGAGGTCTATTATAAGGGAATTGTTCCCATATGAATTTCCTTGTAAATGACACATGTAATCCAAAAATTATTAATTTAATATAATTGATTTTATCTTTTTCTTGTGCATTGGACACGTGCCATCTTTGTATGTGTGATGATGTGTATATTTAGAGGTTATTACATTATGATAGTGTTATCCTAATGCTTATGTCAATAAAGAAATGGAGGAATCTTATTTTTTGGTGGTCTCATAGACCTTCTATCTTAATCTCTCATATGGGGGATTATTTTAGTTGATCATATTTTATGAGATTCTAGTACTTATGTAGAGCACAATGATGCATATTTAAGTAGTGTACACATGTTTCTCAAGAATTACTATAGAACCATATAGTACTATTTGTATTTTCAACTTCACAAACATCTATCTATTCATGGTTGAGTAGTGTTCATATGTTCACTTTGAATTCATAAGACAACTGAGAGGGGGGGTGAACTAGTTATAACTTAAAGTATCAAAACCCTCATTAAAATTCAGATCCACTTTCATTCATTAAACAATTAAATCTATTATAATAAATTAGCATGAAAAGAAAATAATGTAAAACTGAAGAAAATTAACACCACACAAGAGAACACCCAATTTACATGGAAAACCAAAGAAGGGAAAAACAATGATGAGGATTAGCTCACAATATAATTAATATCAGCACTGAATATAATAGGGCTCACTGCCTAGAGAAGAAAGGCTCACTCCCAAAATCCTCACTACCGGAATAAAAAATAAGATACAAAAGGAATGTTGCATAGATAAAAGCATCTCAATGCAAAAAATAATCCACCACAATGACATTAACACCTTTTTAGTTTTATTGAAGAATTGTAGTCACCTTCTTCTCACTACATCTAGTAAACTAGCACATGGAAGCTCAAACTGCATTACTCAATTTCACAGTCTAACACATTAAACTTTACATCCTTTGCCTCTCTCGCATTGATCTTAAAATCTCTTAACAACTCAACTCCTAATTATATTGTATTTAATCTTGAAACCTTCTCCAAGTTCGTCTATGCACCTCAAACATGCCAATTTAAATTAGGTCAGTACCAAAACACTTCCATGGAATGTAGAAGTGAAAGTAGACCACATCAAACCTTAATTGAGACCCAAATCAACAACACCATGGTCAACAACATACTTCCTCAAACAATAATTATCGATTGCATGTAGTGTAAACACTAGGTCGATTGTTACTCATGCAAATTATACCTTAAATTTTTTTAAGTAAACGCTTCCTCAAACCCAAGGATGAATTGTGAACCATACAAAATTGTTGAACATGATCTAAAATATTCCTCAAATACCCTAAAATACATCAAACGCCTTTGCAACAACTTTCACCTGAAGAATGTACCCACCCAGTACATTCAGACTACTCTACCATACATTGTAACCCAAAAAACTATCTTCCAAAGCACAAAACCTTAAACCCTTTTGACTGAGGTAAACTATCAACATCATCAATACACATTCAAAATCATAAGACCTAAAACACAACTGTGGAGAAATGCGGAGCAAAGACATTTCTCTCAGACACCTCTTTAATGCACAGTCACATACTGGTGAACACAAATTTTGTACAACAATCTAGCTTAGCATCTCTTAAATACAACATATATAAATCACATAGGTAGATCTTTAACCTAGAATAAATGTAGAGAAAAACCAAAATGCAACACTGCCACTAAGAATACCACTGTAACACACTGTTTTCTCTTTTTATCAAATTTACTCACTTGCACTTGGAAACCAAGCACCAAAGACACATCCTCATCATATGAATTACTTCATCATCCATAGATATAAGCTTATCAAAGAAACACTATAGGTTGACACTAGTATCTTTACTAATGACAACATAATGCAACTATTCAAAGCATCAACTACTCATACTCTTGCAACAATCTCCTTCAATTATAAACATCAATGACAACACAGGCTTGTTGAAATCAATGACAAAACCAAATACTCATACTTGCAACAATCTACCTATTTTTCATTAACAGAAACACATGATGTGAAAAACCATCAAAGGCACAATAGATATACTCCATACCAATTTCCTTTTCTCTTTTTCTCCCCCTTTGTATCTTCTCTTCTTTACTTTTTTCTCTCTCCCTGAATGTCGTATGACTTTCTCTCCCACTTATTACTTATTCTTTTTCACATTTTTCTCTCTCCCCCTTTGACATCAATGATAAATGGAAAAATAGTTGTATTGTTTATTCTCTTCCTTTGACATCAATAAACCTGCTTACTATTGTTCTACAACACTTTTCCTTTACTACTTTAAATACTCCTGTTAGGATCACACACCAAATTATACCAAATCAACATACATATCATTATAAAAAAACAAATTCTTTTGGCTACAACAATCAACAATGTAACTACCTACTCCCCCTGAGAGGTAGCCACCAACACTAGTCTAGAATAAAGAATGAATCTTGAGATGCATTGGACTGATGCATCTTCTTATGCATCTAGTTCAAGAAAGGAGGAGTAATAATGCCCAACTTCTCTTAGTGATACTCAAAAGTATCTTTAGGAAGAGCCTTAGCGAGTATATCATCAATCTGATCCTTTGTAGGTACATATTCAAGCTTTACTTCATTCTTCACAACTTTCTTTCTCATAAAGTGATATATGATTGAAATATGTTTTATCCTTGAATGCATTACTAAGTTCTTTGAAATATTGATTTCACTTGTATTGTCATAAAATATAGAAATAGGATAATCATACACTACTTTTATATCCAAGTCAATGTTTTCCTCATCCACAATACTTGTGTGCAACAAGATGTTGATGAAACATACTCAACCTCTACAAAAGATAAAGAAACTCAATCATTTTTCTTACTCATCAATATACAAATCTACATCCAAGAAAAAATGCACCAAATTGTATTTTTTTATAATCAACACAACTAGCTCAATATATATCTATTTAAGAACTCAAAGTGAAATTAGTATCCTTTGGATACCACAAGCCAAGATCTAGAGTGCCCTTTAAGTATTTGAATATTCTCTTTACTACTATAACATGTGACTCTCTAGGATCTTCTTAAAATATAGCCACAAGACAAACAAAATACTTGATATCTAGTCTATTCAAAGCTAGATATAGTAGTCCACCAATCATTGATCTATACTCTCTTTGATCAACCTTAGATGATTCATCATTCTTTCTCAATTTGCAACCAGTAACCATAGGAGTACATACTAATTTGGAGTCTTCCATTGCAAAATTCTTCAACATTTATTTGATATACTTTTATTGTAAAATGAATATACCTTTGTTTGTTTGATTGATTTGTAGTCCAAGGAAGAAATTCATCTCCCTAAACATAGACATCTCAAAATATTTTTGCATTTCTTTTACAAACTTCTTACACGTAGCTTCATTTCCTCTAAAAGTTATTTGATCAACATACACAACCATAATCAAAATTTGATCTTTTTGAACTTTGAAGTAAATATTACTATATGTGGTACCTTTATTGAATTCTTGTTGTATCAAATACTTATCCAACCTTGCATACCATAATCTGGGAGATTGATTCAATCCATATAATGCCTTTTTAAATATGTAGACCATATTAGGTTTTTTTTGATAACTAAAATTCTTTTGGTTGTTCCATGTATACTTCTTCCAATTATCCATTCAAGAAAGAAGACTTCATATCGATTTGATAAACTTTGAAATCCTTGTGGGCGAAAAAATCCAAAAACATCTTGATAGCTTCCATTCTTTCCACCAACACAAATTTCTCTTTAAAATCTATTCCTTCAATTTGTGAATAGCCCTTACACACAAGCCTTGCTTTGTTCCTTACCACTTCTCCATTCTCATTTAGTTTGTTTCTAAACACCCACTTAGATCCAATTAGGTTCTTTTTTGAAGGTCTTGGGACAAGTTCCCAAGTCTAATTCTTCTTAATCTATAGTATTTCTTCTTCCAAATAATTCATGCAATGCAAATCTTTGCATTCCTCAATCAATGTTTTAGGTTCAAATTCAAAAAGTAAATTTTTTGTGCCTCTTCTTCATCAAATTTCCTTCTTGTTAGTACACCTTTTCTTTTATCTCCAATTATCTATTCTTTAGAATTATTCCTCTACACATACTTAGGGGTTTTAGGGTATTTTTTAGAGCTTCTTCATCCTCAATCACAAATTCATTTCCCTTAGCCTTTTCTTCTTCTCTGCAATCAAGTTCATATGATTCATAATCATCTATAACCACCGAGTTTTGAAAATCTTCATCAATATTGACACTTTCACTTTAAATAATATTTTTGAGCCACTTATTGTAGCACTGATAGGCTTTGGTCTTAGTACTAAGTAGTATATCCAAGGAAGATTCCTTTATAAAACTTTGCATAAAAAATTCCTAAGTTTCATCATCTCTTCTGATATAACACTTGCTTCAATACACTCTGAATTATTTGATAGTAGGTATCCTTCTATACAACAACTTATAGGGAGTCTTTGTGCTATTTATGTTTGATTCAACTCTACTAAGTATGAAAACTAGTATGAATTGCTTCTCTCCTTTAGAATTCAGGTAGGTTATCTTGTTTCATCATCATCCTTGCAGCTTCTTGACAAGTCCTATTTTTCCTTTCAACCACTCCATTTTCCTGAGAAGTCCTAGGGGTATACAAGTCCCTCTTTATGCCATGATTCTCACAAAACATATTGAGCTCATTAGAGGTGAACTCTCCACCTTTTTCAGGCCTCAAACATTTTATCTTCATATGTTTTTCATTCACAACCATAAATTTATAACCTTTGAACCTATCTAGGGATTCAAAAATTTCTTTAAAAAATGTAACCCATGTCATTCTATAATAATCATCAATAAAAATCATGAGATACATGTTACCTTGAAGACTTATTATTCTTGTAGGACCATAAATATTTGTATGAATCAATTCTAGTAATCCCATAGAAGATTATTCTTTTCCTTTGAAACTTCTTATTTTCTTTCCAATCTAAGAACCCTTGAAGACAACATTGATAGGCTTTGTAATCTTTGGCAGATCTCTCATTGCATGAACTGAAATGATTCTTACCAAGTTATAAAAATTAATGTGACACATTCTCCTCTTCCATAACCAACTTTCATTAATTTGAGTCATAACACAATGACCACCGACAAACTTAAGATGATATAGATTTCCATATATCCTTCTACCAACAACAATCACAATTTCAGACCCTTTTTTGATCTCACATCCATCATCCTAAAACATAAGATTGTGAAACGTAGAAAATTATTGCTCTATATTTTGGGAGATAGAGCTAAAAGGGGGATTAGGGTTCCTCCACCAATTTTCCTCAAGTTTCATTCAAAGAAACCCTAGAAATCTCAATCTAGAGATACAAATGAGGGAAAGACATCTACAATAGGGTGTATTAGGGGTGTGATTAAATACTAAAAGGGGGTTCACCACCAAGCATAGGCTTGGAAAAGGCATTGAAATGTAAATGATATGCAAAACTTGAGTATATGACCTAGAAAGTGAACTTAAATCAAAACAATAAACTGGAGATAAAAAAAGGTGCACCTAAAAAATAAAGAGCCTTGGATGAAGGTATAAAATCTTGAAAATTTTGATTTTTGATGCACACTAGGACTCATATTCCAGTAGGGCGATTTAGTCCTAGTTTAGGGTTTCGAGTCGAAAACAAAATCTAGAACTGGTAAACTAGGATCTACAAAAAATGCCTGAAATATGGTATACTAGGACTCATACACCACGACTGATGATTTAGTCCTAGTATCAAGGTTGATACGAAATTATGATATCCTCTAATTTTCTCCTGAATATTCCCTCCTATCAAATCTATGAGTCTGAAACACTGAATTGGAACATGTAAGTGACTTTTTGTGATCTTGCAATATAGATGACAACTTTGACAACTTGAAAAATTTCTCCAATCTTTCTCTTCAATAGATCTTCAACCTAAATATGAAAATCACACATCAATGACAAGGAAAAATATTGTTTTGTTAGTGGATAGGGGTTTTCTTGGTCAAACCCCATTTCAATAATCAAACCTTGAAATGAATAGAAATAGAAACAAGGAATGGTGAATGAAAAAATAAGCTATGCTGCAACTCACCAAACCCTAGGAATAAGTTTTGCAATCTTGTATCTAATGGCTATCATGAATTTAGGTCTTGACTCGATTGAATGTTTTAGATCTTGACTTGAATGCTTGCTTGAATCATAAGAACTTGTATCACAAATGTTATCTCAAAAGAAAACATGATGTATGATGACTTTGACATGATGCTTGAATCTTGAATAATGTTCCAAAACACTTGATAATCAGCTCTTGAATGCTCTTGAATGCTATTTTAATCATAATTCTTTACTTAGGAATGCTTATTCAACATTCCAAGTCACTTGTAAACTTGCTAGGATAAAATATGTGAAATAACATTGTATTTATACTTATTTATGCCAAATTTATCTAAATTACAAAAATACAAGCCGACATTAGATCTAGGAGAATAAAATGCCATGAAGAATTTGGATTTAAATTAGATCTATAAGCTAAGCATGATTCATACACTAGTTGGGGCGTATGAGTCCCAGTAGGCTAAGTTCAGGACACAAATTTCAAGAAATTCTTAGTTTTATGCCAAATTCAGGTGTAGTTCCTGAAAAAATACGTGGGACCCATATTCCCAAGGTGGTTTATGAGTCCTAGATCACTAAATATAGGCCATACAAACCTAAATCATTGAATTATGCTTGGTCATTTGATGTGTGTTGGGATTATCCTTGGAAAAATTCATTAATAAAGGCTTGTGGATGCAAAATAGGACCAAATAAGGCTTAAAGAAGCCTAATTTTAGTAGGGAGGGCCCAAAAAAGTGTGTAAATGTAAAGGGATACATATTTATACACTACATTTAGTCCCCATATTAGTGAGAGGAGTAACTTGCTTTAAAATCATACTAAAGTAGATAAACACAAATCAAGAGGAGTCCAAATGTACCAATGCTACTAAGATAGGACAACAACAATCAAGAGGGATGATCAAGACCCTAGGATCAAGATTGTATGGAAAAAAATATAGTCACAAAATAAATTGCATTAAAATTATATAAGGAGCAACAATAAGATATCAATAGACATTGCCAAAGACAAAGAAAAATAAATACAAAAATGGGTGGATCAATTTTTGACCATTTGTCCCACACACTATGGATCAGATCTATGCTATTTGTCCAAGAAATTTTACAAGTGGAACATGATGTCCACTATGCAAACCAAAAAACACTCACAAAGGCTAGTAGAACCTCAGGCCATCCACTAGGTGAGCCCCTAGTGAGACACATATGCATGTAGTCGATATGTGCTCACACAAACAAGCAAGTGGCTATGGGAAAGTCACGCCTAAAATTGTCTCCCATATGTACAACCATACCAAAGATATACTTCTTGATAAATTTGATAAATTTCCACACAACATGAACAATAGGATTCATGAGGCAAGCAAAGCTTTGTATGCTTGACACCCATGAATGAAAAATATGGCACCACAGGCAAGTAAATTGTATTATGCAATGTGGCCATATAATAAATGTAAATGCAGATTAGTGTAAGATATGTTCAAAGGATTTTTGATTAGTTCATGTAAGTTATTTGCCTATGGAACATTATGTCTAATGTCTGCAAGAGAGTACCGATCAATAAATAGAAGATTCACAACTTAGGGGATGCAATGTGTTGCATCAACCCACTAAAAGGAATATAATATGCTAAGAGACATCACACTCTTGAGGGAAATCACACCCAATGTCACCACAAAGTGAAATACACATCACATGAATTAAGAAAAATACACAATGAAACATTAATTTTCAACCACCAAAAACATGAACACAAGAAGGGAAAGAGGCTTCCCTAATGATCTTCTAGGGTTTTTCACCCTAGAAGCTAACATGGGATGAATGGCTCTCTTTCACCTTAATGGTTTTGGTGTTTTTGGGTGTTCATTCAAAGAAGGGGTTTTTGATATGTGTGTGTGAGTGTGTCTAAATTCAATAAACTGAAAATCTAAACATTTTATGAATGCTAAACTATGGAAATGTAAAGTGCTGGAAATCACAGTGATGTATGCAAACATATACAAGATGAACTAATAATATACACTTAACTATACAAATATTAAGGAGTTAGAATTTGTACACTTGGAAATAGAAGAAGGAATTGATGAAATTCTAGAGTGTTGTTGGAAATGCTACAGAAGCTAAGAGGGACACTTGTGCCAATCTAGGTGACCTAGTCCCAGATTCCTGAAAAAACTGGTCTAGAGCCTATTTCTGCTAAATGGGTGTCCAAAAATGTCTAAAACAAAAAATTTCCTATCTATAGGGACTATGTCACCATTCTTGGTGACTTAGTCCTCTTCAAGATTTTTGGAGTTTTCAAAGAGGAAACAAAAGCCCTAGGTTTGCACCCTAGTTCTTCACAGTTTCTCACTTCTAAAACTTTGATATTCATGCCTGAGAGTGATTTTTGGTGGATGATTTGACCTTGCATGCAAGGGTTTGCCTTCAACAAGTCTTCAATGCCTTCAATGATCTTCAAAGTACTTGGATGTACAATCACACAAGACAAGAAAGATTTTTTTTTTGATTATTAGGGATATGGGTGCTTGCCTTGGTCAAGCCCCTTTTAGGTAACCAAACCAAAATGAGAAGAAAGAATGTAATGAAACATGGAAAAATCGAGTGAAAGAGTTGTTACCTTGGCTTTGACGATTGATCTTGTGTTGTTGTAGCAATCAACTCTTGAATGCTTCATAAATGATGTCTTGTTGACCTGGAGGATCAAACCCTAGCTTTCTTGAGAGGAAGAAGAGTTGAGAGAGAGATGGAGAAGAAAATGGATGGTGCATAATGAGGGTACCTAATGAGAAATTAGGGTTTTTGAGGTTATTTATACAGGTTATTCCCTAAATTTCTTGAAATAACTTCATACTGTCTGACCTTAGGGTTTTAGAGACCTAAATCCCGACATAAATCAACTTAAAATTGAAATTTAAGCCACATGGGACTAGGTCGCCCAAGGTGGTGACCTAGTCCACCTAGGAATTTTTAAGCATTTCAGTAATTAAAATATTATTATTTGTGTTTGTTGGGATTGTCTTATGAAAACTCACACTAAAGTACCCCAATGGAGATGGAAAACAATGACAAAGAAGAAGAACGAGAAAGATGAAGGAGGTGATCAAGCCCCCAAGGATTTGAGATTCTAAGTCAACTCAACATCAATGCAAAAGACATTCAACGATGAATGCATTACACCAAAATGAGATACATGATCATGCAATGACAAAGTTTAGTGTGAAGAGAATGGAAAGAGTGAAAAAGATGTGCTCACTCTGGGGCCATAGAATGTCGGATCATCCATGGGGTGAGTTGTCCCAAAGGTGAGAAACATACACATGATTGGTATGTACTCACAATGGTGGCTATGGGGGAAGTCATGCCGCTTGTTGGGTTTCTCGCTCAAACCATACCAAAGTTATACATTGTGATAACTTTGATAAGGTGCCACAAAATAAAGTGATGTTTTTCAAAGGGATTTTACTTTTTTCATGTGATGTCTCATCTTAAGGAACATTATGCGAGATGTTGCTAAGAGAGGCAAAATGAAAGTGTACTCATCTTGTATGCAAGAGAGGGAAGGGCTCATCTTGTATGCAAAAGAGGAAAAATGTAGATGTCTCAAACATGAACAAAATTGTGTGTAATGTTTTCAAGAGAAGGAATTCCAAGAAAAAGGAAGATCACATAGTGAAATGTGAGTGGTGATGTATGCCCCCACTTTAAAGGAATTGTGAAACATCGTACTGTGAGAAATTTATTTAAAGTAGAGAAGAAGAGGACATGAGAGCTTGTTTGGAAAGCCCTATGCCGAGTCATATGGTTCCGAAAAGATGCATCATGAAGAGGAGTGTATGTCACATGGGAGTCAACTTAAGACATGTCATCCGCATCCCAAGATTGCTCTTATATGTTAATGAAAGGTTTATGAAAATTCATAAGAGACAACAACAAGTGACATACGAGGGAGAAAGGCTAACTAACCTCTTCCCCCCACTTAGTGCACGGAAAGAGTGAGACGAAAGGAATTGAAGGGATGAAATGGAGGGTGATTTTGTATCAAATAGAGGATTTAGGTGCCCCCATAGATGGAAGAACACCAAAGGCCTAAAGATTCCAGAGTTTGCAACTCAATGCCCTTGCACTCATTGGTGGAGTGGTCGTGAACTCAGTGGTAAGCACAAAAGGAATTTTTTTGGAAACATTTCTTTCGAGTGCGAGGAGGAAGGGAGATCAAGTGATCTTGGAGGAGTCTCAACAAGATACCCTCTTGATCAAGGGGAGAAGGTGGTCCTTGGGTTTGAAACAAGGAATGGGCTTTCTTAGTGGAGGATGTCATACCTACACAAGGCTCTATGGATTGCGATATTTTGTATACTCCTTTGGAGGAGTGTGTAATATCTGAATCTAGAGGAGGGTGCGAGATGATATCAACATTAAGCAAAGAGTACTTTGTTGGTTTCAAAGGATTAATTTGGAAGATTGGGTTGGAAGGGTGAGAAGGGATAGAGTTGGTGTTGGAGGAATGTTTGATTGGGTGAGAGGTCATTGTTGCATTGGTGGCTAAAAGAGTTGAGGTGAATTCTTTCGAAGGATCAACCGAGTCTTGTGTTACCAAGACCATGTATCCCTTTGGAGAATCCTTGGTGTTGGTGTTGGTTTCTCCTAGTAAAGGGGGGGAGAATTTTAAGGAACCCCAACCATCATCAAAGGACTTTGGTTGTACGGGTGGCACATGTTGGGTGGGTGTAATGGTGAAGGGTTTGGATTTGGTTTTCTAAAGGTGTAAGACATTGTAAGGTTTAGGATCAACGTCAATTGTGTACACTTTGTTGTTGTAGATGTACTTCATGTTTTGATGAAGTGTGGAAGGAACACTATTCATGGCATGAATCCATGGCCTAGCCAAAATGAGGTTAGATAAAACATCATTTGGCATAACATGGATCGATGTGTTTAATGTGTCCACTCCAACTGTAAGAGGAAAAGTGATCACACCAAGATACTTTTTTTTTGATACTATCAAATCTAGTGAGGGACATGGAGGAATGTTGGATGGTTGATCTATCGATATGGAGCCTATCCAAGAGATTGACACTACACACATTAACTTAGGAGAAATTATCAACAAGTGTTTTCTTGATCCCTATGATGTTATATTGAGATATGATCATGAAGGATTTAACTTTGTTTTGCACTTCCAAATGAGGGAGCTCACTTTGGTGGAAAACAATGTCAGTGTTTAATCCTTGAATCATAGCTACAATGTCATTTGTTTGTGCATGAGAAGGGACATGATTTTTTTGTAAGGCATCCTACATCATGTTGTGATAGTGAGGAGAGGCTTGGATAAGGTCCCATAAAGATATTTTAGTGGGAATATTCCTTAGTTGATCAACAAGGTCATACTCCCTAAGGAAGGAATTGAAGCGAGGGGTAGCAAGAACAATAGGAGGGAATGAAGGTAAACGTGTTGAGTTTTATGGTTGGGATCACAAAGTGTTGTGGGTGTAATGTGTATGAGAAATGGTATCATGACTAAATTTATACAAAACATTAGGTTGAGGTGGGGAGAGAATGAATTCAGGTTTAGAAGGTGGGGAAAGGATGAGTTGAGGCTGGATAATATTAACATCTCCTTGGGAAGGAGATTCAATGTTATCCTTGGCTTGCATCATGATATCCACCCTAGAAGGAGAGTGTTTAGGAGGACTAAAAGCCTCATGTTCTTGACATTCAAGGCTTGGTTCTTCTAAAGTATCTACATCAGTAGAAGGGGAATGATCAAGGATGGGGTAGGGAAGAGAGGGATGGATAAGAGGGGAGTCTATTTTATTTTCAAAGGTCTTATTCACTTGTTCCATACCATATATCTTAGTAGGAGAGCATGGAAGTGGTTCATCACATGATTCATCACAAGGGAGGGAGGCATCAAGAGAATATCAACTATGATTGTCAAATAGATTACCCCAAAGGGCAGGACCATGAGGGAAGGGGGGGTCAATAGTCTCATGACCCTTGGGCAAGGTATTTTCTAACACCAAACTATCCTCTTTGCATCGAGGAGAGGTATTAGAAGAGGGGAAAGAGTGATCATCATAGTTAAGGAGACTAGGTAAGGTAATGGTTAAGAATGTGTTTATAATTTCATGTTCTTGTGTTGAACTATCTTCCCAAAGGGGATGAGGAGAAGAACAAGAAAGAACAACATGGTGCTCAATGATTGTACCTTCTCTTAGCAAGATACCTTCGTCTCTAAATGAAGAGGTATCAAGGGAGGAAAAATTATGATCATCATGATTGTTTTTGTTTTTATTTTCTTCTCACACATCATCCTCACAAATAGGAGAGATAGAAGGTAGTGTATGTTCAAGACAATTATAAATGTTTTCATTTTCTAGACTCTCATAACAAGGGAATGTATTGAAAGAATCTTTAACATGTTTAAAGAGTTTATAAAAAATATAAAGAAAAAGGGAATATATGAATATGTTTAAAGAATTTACAATGAAAGATAAAGGAAATTCCATTTTCAGATTGCAAAAAAAGGCAATGTGTTGATTACACTATGAATGATCTGGAAATGAAACATTGGAAATGCAAAATTGAAAATATACAATGTAGGAATTGAGATAAATTATGCTAATTTTAATAAAATACATGTAACAGAAACACAACCTATTGACACAAGTATGTAAAGGCACTAAACATAAGCTCAAAAATAGGGTTTTCATCTCTGTAAAGGGAAGTTTCAGAACCTTGAAGGGACTAGGTCACCCAGAATGGTGAACTAGTCCTCTTGATGATTTTTTTTTAGATTTTTGGGGAGTTCTGGGTTGGCACAGGTGGTTTTTGTGTTGTATAGTGCAGGTCTAAGGATAAAATGCAAAAAATTCAGCCATATTTAATGTTTTAACATGCAAAAATGCAGCCTAAATGCACTTTTCACTAATGCAATGTTGAAAACCTCAGGATGCACTTTCACTAATGTAGTATGCAATGAAATTTAATCCTAGGAAAATGATGGACTCTAAACCAGAAAGCAAGGATGTAATGACATCAAGTTCACCAAAATGAACCACCAAAAACATGAACACAAGAAGGGAAAGAGGATTCCCCAATGAGCTTCTAGGGTTTCTCACCCTAGAAGCTAACTTTGGATGAATGGCTCTCTTTCACCTTAATGGTTTTGGTGCTTTTGGGTGTGCATTCAAAGAATGGGTTTTTTATATGTGTGTTTAGTGTGT
Source organism: Sequoiadendron giganteum (assembly GCA_007115665.2). Taxonomy (NCBI): domain Eukaryota; kingdom Viridiplantae; phylum Streptophyta; class Pinopsida; order Cupressales; family Cupressaceae; genus Sequoiadendron; species Sequoiadendron giganteum. The sequence continues at coordinate 305,692,656 of CM021104.1, read as the reverse complement.
CTAAATGCAATAAAATAAAAATGTAAATGTTTTATTAATGCTAAACTATGCAAATGTAAAGTGATGGAAAATACAGTGATGTATGCAAACATATACAAGATGAACTAATAATATACACTAAACTATACATAAATGAAGGAGTTAGAATTTATGCACCTGGAAATAAAAGAAGGAACTAATGAAGGTCTAGAGTGTTGCTGGAAATGTTGCAGAAGTTGAGAGGGACACTTGTGCCAATCTGGGAGACCTAGTCCAGGGTTCCTGAAAACTATTCTAGAGACTGTTTCTGCTAAATGGGTGTCCAAAAATTTCTAAAACACAAAATTTCCTATCTAGAGGGATTAGGTCACCATTCTTGGTGACTTGGTCCTCTTCAGGATTTTTGGAGTTTTTGAATAGGAAACGAAATCCCTTGGTTTGTACCCTGGTCCTTCACAGTTCCTCGCTTCTAAAACTTTGATATTCGAGCCTGAGAGTAATTTTTGGTGGATGATTTGACCTTGCATGCAAGGATTGGCCTTCAACAAGTCTTCAATGCCTTTAATGATCTTCAAAGTACCTTTACTTGCAATCACACAAGATAAGAAAAAGACAAATGTTGATTATTAGGGATATGGGGGCTTGCCTTGGTCAAGACCCTTATAGGTAACCAAACCAAAATGAGTAGAAAGAATGTAATGAAACATGGAAAAATGGAATGAAAGATTTGTTACCTTGCCTTTGATGGTTGATCTTGTGTTGTTGTAGAAATCAGCCCTTGAATGCTTCAGAAATGATGTCTTGTTGACTTAGAGGATCAAACCCTAGCTTGCTTGAGAGGAAGAAGAGTTGAGAGAGAGATGGAGAAGAAAATGGATGGTGCATAATGAGGGTACCTAATGAGAAATTAGGGTTTTGGAGGTTATTTATACAAGTTATGCTCTAACTTTCCCAAAATAACTTCATACTCACCAACCTTAGGGTTTTAGAGACCTAAATCTCGACAAAAATTAACTTAAAATTGAAATTTAAGCCACATGAGACTAGGTCGCCCAAGGTGGCGACCTAGTCCACTTGGCTATTTTTAAGAGTTTTTTGGTAATTAAAATGTTATTATTTGTGTTTGTTCGGATTGTCTTCTAAAATCTCACCAAGATAGGATTTGTATGAGGATTAAGGGGTCAATTTGGCATAATAATGTATTGATTAAGTGATGACAAGCCCAGGAGAGTGTGAAAATGTTTTGCAACACCTTACAACACTTCATCACAAGGTTTGGAAATGGGTGAAAAAAGGTTGAAAAGGGGCCAAGATCCATAGGAAAAGGTCCAAATGAGTGAAAATTAACAAAGTCCTCACTTTTTGGTGACACAAATTGAAAAAGAATAATGGCAATGTATGCCCCCACTTTACATAAATTTCTAAACACCATGTTGTAATAAATTACTTTAAAGTAGTTGTAATGATATAAAAAGGTCCCCTTAATATGGCCTTGATTTAACATTGTAAAATTCCTAACATATTCACATTAGGTCTTGGGCCCTTGTGAACTAATGGATTTTAATGGTACCTTTCTAAAGTGTTGTGAAGTTTTGTAACACACTTTCACACTTTTCTAAGGTTTTATTAATTAACTAAACTTAATAAACCTATTTTTAATAACACACTTTCACACTTATCTAGGATTTTCATTAATAATTGGGATTTTTTATGCTTTAATTGGACCTATTTTGCATCCACAGGCCTCATTTATTGCATCTCTTTGAGGATGATCCTGACACTAATCATTAGCCAATCATAATTCTAGTGTTTCAAGTTTGAATGGCATAGATTTAGTGATTTGAGACTCATTCACCACCTTGGGTGAATGAGTCCCACCTAGATATTTTGGTCCTAAACCTAAATTTATACATTTATAGGCATTTTTAAATTTGGTCCCAAAAATTAAGCTTGGTGGGACTCATTCACCACATTGGGCGAATGAGTTATGTGTGGTCCAAAATAAAAATTAATTCAAATTCTTGGTGGGATTTTATTCTCCTAGATTTGATGTCATCTTGTAGTGTTCTAATTTTGGGAATTCTTGCATAATTGAGTATAAATACAACGTTCTTACACTCATTTTCACCTAATACTTTTGTGAGAGCATTCATACTAGCAAGTTTTAGTTTAAAAAAGCATTGAAGAGCATTGAAGAGCATTCAAGGGCATATTATCAAGAGTTTTAGAGCATTCTTCAAGAATCAATCATCATGTCCAAGACTTCATGCATCATGTTTTTTATTGTGCTAACAATTGTGATGTAGGGTTTATGATTCAAGTTTTTCATTCAAGATCAACATCATTCAAGCAATGATCAATAGCTACATCCAATGGAACCATCTCAAGCATATTTACAACACTTTCTTGAAGGGTTTTTGTGAGTTGCAAAATTGTCATTTGTTCATTCATCATTCTCCATTCCTATTTGATTTCCTTTCAAGGTTTAATTACCAACAAGGGGTTTGACCAAGGAAAACCCCTATCAACTCACCCAACAACATTTTTCCCTCTCCTTTGTTTGTGATTTGTAGGTCTAGGTGGTAGATTTCCTAAGGAGCAAGATTGGAGAAAAGTTTCAATTCACTCAAAGTTGTCAAAGTTGTCATCAAGTCTGAGAGAACCTTGGAGAAGACCTACATGTTGCATATCAGAGATTTGGATCTGGAAACCAATCAGGAAGGACATATAAGATAGAGAACAAAAGGATCAACTTTTGAAGCTTCAGAAAAGCTCAACTAGTCTTACTCACCACTTTTGGTGAAAGTGTCACAATTTTAGTCAATTTTTAGATTTCTACATATCCGGATACCGATTTGGTAGAATCCTATTCCTACATAGTTTTTGAGAATCTAGACTAATTTACCCATCTTGGAAAATGATTACTAGTCAGCATTAAGATCAAATTTTCTAGTTTTCCAGAGCTCAACTTAGCCATCTCTAGATTCCCAGGTGCACACATTTAGTTTTGTAGTTTTCTATTTCATATCATTCACTTTTCTAGGTCATTTAGTGGTACTTTGCATTGAATTAGGGTTTTGTCATTTATTCTTGTATTTCATTATCTTTTCCAAGTTCTTACTTGGTGGTGAACCCCTTCTTATTTTTTATTCAACCCATAGGACAACCCTATTACAATATTTCTTTGTCTTTTGCATTGAGATCTTAAAGGTTACCCTTGAATGAAATTTGAAATGTGGGTGTGCTCTATGTCCTAAAACCACATGCTAGCATATATCCCACAAATTCATCATTTCAGTAGCAAATGATAAATGCTAACAATACAGAGGACATGCAAGCTTATTTGGAAAGCCCTATGCCAAGTCATATGTTTCCAAATAAAGCTACGTCACGCAAAATGGGTTGCCCCCAAAATGAAATCCCAAAATTACATAAGGGATCCAAGGATTCGAGCTTAGTATGTCATTGCTACAATGTTGTTAGAAAGCTTGGAACTATCATCATTTCCCAAATACTCATGGAACATGAAGAATGACACAAAGAGATTGAAAACAAAGAAAATCGTGTAGGTCAACATGGAAGAGAACTAAATGTCTTGATGCCTTGCATCATCCACAAAAGGAAAACATAAGACAACAAAAATATAAAAGTTTTACAAAATAGAGAAGAAAGTAGGTACAAATAGAGGAATTTCACAAAGAGAGAGGCACATCAAACAAAACAACATGGGGATATCACATTACGCACATGCAATCACACACATAACATGTAAATAAGATAATTCAAAAGACTAGTAAGCCACATCCAAGTAAACTTATTAGCAGGTCATCTGCATCACATATTGTTCATTGTATATAGAAGGTGGAAAACTAGCCAAAGGGACAATTAAAAATGTGCTAATAGGACAAGGCTACCTAGCCCCCCATGCCCCCACTTAGCACAAGACAAGGGTGATCCAAGGTGATTGATGAGAAATATGAAAATCAGTATCAATTAGAGGAACTAGGTGCTTCAACACAAGGAAGAGCACCACAATCCTTAAGATGTTGAATTGGGTTACTCAAAGCCTTACATTCATTAGTAGAATGACCATGACCTTTTTGATATGGACAAAATGAATTCTTGTAGTAAAATTTATTTCATGCTCTTGGAGGGAGAGATATCAAATGATCCTAGAGGAGTGTCAACAAGATACTCTCCTGATCAATAGTAGAAGATGTTCCTTTATTTTGTGGCAAAGATATCTCTTTCTTAGTACAACGTGTCATACTTACAGAAAACTCTTTAGATGGTGAGATTTTGTTCTCTCCTTGAAAGGAGGGTGTAAAATATAATGAACTCCAATTGTTAGTGTTTTGTGTGATGGCATTGATATTAAGTGAAGATATATTTGTTTCTTTCAATGGACAGTAATGAAGACCACTCATGTCTACCAGTTCAGGATGCACTAATGTTATTTTTTTCTTAGAGGAATCTTTGTAATAGTATCGATATTTAGTGAAGGCATGTTTGTTACTTTCGAGGGACAATAATCAAGACCATTAGTTGTTCCTTGTGTGTTAGGATCTATAGAGACACAAATACCTTGTTCTCTAGCACCACATGCTTTTCCACTATATCCAAGTTGTTTCATAAGTTCATAAACTTTTCCATAAATATTTTTCATTTATTTTGGAGTCAGTGGTTCATAATCAACTTCATCAATTTTTTTTTATGTAATTTTATTCTTCTTCTAAAGTGGTTGCAGTAATTATTTTCGAAGGGTCATTTGAATTTTGTGTTGACATTACCACGTTTTCTTTTTCTTTTTCTTTTTTCTGATCATGTATTCACCCATGAATGTTGTGAAATCTAAGGAACCCCAATCATTTTCTAATATATTCGTGACTTCCTCAATATGTTTTTCTTTGTATTTATGCTGCATGGATACCACTTGTGTAGTCAGTGTCAATGTTTTCAAAGGATTTACCTTATTTTTTTGAATGTTTAAACAACTATTTGGTTTAGGGTCAAATTTGTGTGTATACACTTTTTTGTTGTAGAAATACTTCATTATACAATGAAGATTAGAAGGCACCCCATTCACTGCATGAATCCATGGTCTTCCTAAAAATATTATATGAAAGATCGTGAGGCATAACATGGATCAATGTTTCTAATGTGGCCTTTGAAGCTATAATAGGCAAAGTGATCACACCAAGTGGTCATTTTCCCATGTAATCAAACCGACTAATAGATAAAGAGATAGGTTGAATTCTTGATTTATCCACACCAATTCTATCCAAAAGTGTCACACTACAGACATTAAGAGTTGGGCCATTATCAACAAGTGTTCACTTTATTCGTGTTCTATTGTATTGAACTATTACCATGAAAGCATATATTTTTTGCACTTTAAAAAGGAGGGAGCTCACTTTGGTGGAAAAGAATTGTCAACATTTATTCCTTGAATCATGGTTGCTATGTCATTTGGTTGCATATTAGAAGGGATAGGAACTTGTTGTAAAGAACTTTGAATCATGTTATGATGATGAGCAGGGGATTGAATAAGGTCCTATAATGATATCTTAGTAGTAGTATTCTTTAGCTGTTCAACAAGATTATACTCCTTTCCACTATGTAAAGGAAAATGAGGAGGACTAGGCAACATAGGGTTAGGCAATGGGAGGGATGTTGAAGGCGTTTTTCTTTGTTGCAATTTTTTTCTAGTGTTATATGTATGAGCAATGGTGTTGTAAATTGGCTACTATGCAATATTATTCTTAGGTGGCTCGAGGATGAGGATGGGATTTTTTAAGTTTTTGGTCATTGTGAGGGTGGGTAAGGAATTATATGATTCTTAGGATGTCCCATAGGGTATTTAGGAGGTCCAATAATCAAGGGGGATCTAGCGGACACTTGCGCATTCATAACCTCAGTGGTTTCAGTTCTTTCTAATGAAGGGAAATCTAGTCTCATCTTTTCACCATTATCTAAGGGAGTCACAATGTTCTCATTTTTGTGCACCATGATATCCTCTCTAGGAAGAGAGTTTTTAGGAGAACTACAAACTAGATGTTCATGACATTCAAAGGTTGGTTCTTATAAAATGACTTCATTGCAAGTAAGGGATTCATCAATGGTTTGATTGTATTGCTTATCAGTGATGGAATTCTCTTATTCAATAATGTCTTCCCTAGGGGAAGAGAGGCAACTACGATTCTAATGAATTTCATCAATCAAAGTATCTTCTTCACTACTAGGAAAGATACTAGGAGAAGAACACATGTGATTTTAATGATTGTCCATAATTTCATTCCTTTATCCCATAATGTCTTATAAAATAGGATAGGTAGGGGAATAAACATAAAGGGGATTGCTATAGATCTTAAATACTTGATCATCTAATACCAACATATCCTCCTCATTTATAATTGCACCCTCTTTCACTAAAACATTGTCACAAATAGGAAGGATGTTGGTAGATGAATGTAGACTAGTTGAAGTGGTATTTAGGGAGGTTTCAATCATATCTTATTATTGTGTTATATTATCATCATGATTACGTATGGTTGTGTCTTATTTTTCAGCAATATCTTGTTCAATAAGAGAGGTAAGAGGAGAAACAACTAGGTTTCTCAAAACTCTCATTGCTTGGTTCTTCTAACATGAAAATATATTCTTCACATGTAGGAGAGAAATTAGGAGAAGAATGAATATGATTGTTATCATTTCCCAAGGTTGTATTATCTTTCACTAGAATAATATTTCTCATAAAAGGGATATTGGGAGAGGGATCAATGACGAAAAAAAAGAGAGGGGAGAGGACTTCATATTCATATGCATATAACAAAATTTTCCTATAGTACACAAAAATATTTGAAAATAGCACATGAGGTATGATAAATATAGATTTTTTCAATGAAAAAATGATGTAATAATTGTCCTACAAAATTGAAATGCGATAATGATAGAGCAAACATGCAAAAGAATAATGCAATTTTCAGATTTAGAACATGATAATTGACTGATTATGCTATGTAACAATCTAAAAATGAAGTGTTGTAGATTCCATTTTGAATTTAAGCAATACAATTAATGAATAAATTAAGCTAGATCCAATGAAATGAATGAAATAAAAACTCAGAAAACCGAAACAGATAGCTAACAACAACAAATAGAAAGAATTTTTTTATTTTTTTTAATGTTGTAAAAGGTACTTTTAGGTCTGATCTTGGATTAATTCACCTAGAGAAGCATTTGATTCCCAATCAAGGTTTTTGAAGGGTCAAAATGTTGAGAAACAGTCAACACAAAATACCCATAAATTAGGCAAAACAACTTGTACTGGGACTAAATTTCCTAGAGGGGTGTTTAAGTCCTAGATTAGGGTTTTTGCATGAATTTCAGAAAGTTATGAGTGAATATTATGTTTCTAGTTTGAGTAATGTCTAGAAAATTTTTAATTACAAATTCGAAGTGAAAATCAATGATGTAAGATGCAAAAATGCAACCCATATGGACTTTCACAAATGCAAAGTTTAGAAACCCTAGATACAAATTAACAAATACAAAGTCAATGGAAGCTAGATCTAGGTTTATGATGCACTCTAAAAAAAAAAAAGGTGTTCTAAAGGATAGGTTCACCAAAATGAAATGTAGAAAATTGTTGGCCTATGTTTTGGGGGATAGAGCTAAAAAGGGGATTAGGGCTCCACCAATTTTCCTCAAGTTTCATTCAAGGAAACAATAGATTTATCAATCTAGAGATGGAAATGACAAAAATAGATTTGCAATAGGGTGTCCTAGGGGCCTGATTAAAGACTAAAATGGTGTTCATTGCGAAGCAAATTGTTGGAAAAAACAATGAAATGTAAATGAGATATAGAACTTTAGTATATGACCTAGAAAGTGAAGTTAAATCAAAATAGAAAACTGGAGATAAACAAAGGTGCACCTCGAAACTGAAGAGGTTCGATGAATGTCTAAAATCCTAAAAAAAATGACTTTTGATGCACACTATGATTCATACCCTAGTAGGGTGATTTAGTCCTAGTTTAGGGTTTCACGCCAAAACCAAAATCTCCAACTATTAAACCAAGATCTACAAAAAATTCCTAAAATATGGTATATTGGAACTCATACATCACAAGTGGCGATTTAGTTCCAGTATCAGGGTTGATCCAAAAAATTTATATCCTCTAATTTTCTCCAGTAGATTCCCTCCTATCAAATTGATGAGTCTAAAATACTGAATTGCAACCTATAAGTGACTTTATGTGGTCTTGTAGTGTAGATGACAACTTTAACAACTTGACAACTTTCTCCAATCTTGATCTTCAATAGATCTTCAACCCAAATGTACAAATCACACATAAAAGAGAGTGAAAAATGTTGTTTTGTTAGTGGATAGGGGTTTCCCTTGGTCAAACGTCATTTTGGTAATCAAACCTTGAAATGAATAGAAATATAAAGAATGAATGATGAATGAACAAATAAGATATGTTGCAACTCACCAAATCCTAGGAATAAATGTTGCAATCTTGTATGTAATGGCTATCAAAATGTAGATCTTGAATCTTGATTAAATGTTGTAGATCTTGACTTGAATGCTTGCTTGAATTATAAGAACCTACATCACAAATTCTAGCACAAAAATGAACATGATGTATGATGAATTTGACATGATGTTTGAATCTTGAATAATGCTCCAAAACACTTTATAATTAGGTCTTGAATGCCTTTTTATGCTCTTTTAATAAAAAATCTTCCTTAGGAATGCTTATCCAACATGCCAAGTCACTTGTAAATTTTCTAGGAGAAAATATGTGAAATAACCTTGTATTTATACTTGTTTATGCCGAATTTGTTGAAATTACAACACTACAAGCTAACATCAGATCTAGGAGAATAAAATCTTACCAGGAATTTGAATTTAAATTAGGTCTAAGCTAAGCGAGACTCATACGCTAGTTGGGACATATGAGTCCCAGTAGGCTAAGCTAGAGACACAAATTTTAAGAAATGCTTAGTTTTATGCCAAATTCAGGTTTAGGCCCTAAAACATAGGTGGGACCCATACACCCAAGGTGGTGTATGAGTTCCAAATAACTAACTCTAGTCCATACAAGCATAAATCGCTAAATTATTATTGGTCATTTTATGTGTGTTGTGATTATCCTCAAAAAGATGCTTTAATAAAGGCTTGTGGATGTAAAATAGGACCAAACTAGGCATAAAGAAGCCCAATTTCAGTAGGAAGGTCACAAAAAAGTGTGAAAATGTAAAGGATACATATATTGAGACTAAAAATTATATCCTTTGTTGCACATTTATCCAACACTCAAGAGGCTATTCCTTAAACCTTTAACATATTAAAAATCTTCAGTATTATGCTTGCCATAAAAAATGATTGAACCTATTGCACATATCTTAGCACCTGAATCATCACAAAACCAAACAAGTCATCCATCATACTTTTAAAGTTTAAAAAAATCACTCTTTTCTCCATTCATATAGTTAGAGTAACCACTATCAATGATCCAATAGTTCTTATCTTGTCTACCATGAAAAGTAGATACTACAGTACCTTCAGTCTTATCCTTTTACTCTAGAGGAAATTCCTTCACACATATTTTAGAGTTAGTAGGAATAGATTCATCATCATCATATCCATAATTAGATTCATCATCAAAAATACTTGCATCGTCTTTAATATAGTGGCTTTCCTTAATCATATTACCTTTGTTTTCCTTCTTTTTGTCATTCACAACTTTGTCTAGACATCCTAAAATGTAATGACCTATCTTTCCACAATTCAAAAATTTGAAAGGAAACTTACCTCTATACTTAGCAGTACCCTCTCTCATTCTCCTCAAAAATTTAGCCTCCATATCATCAAGATCTTATTGATTTGGTTCTTTGGTCTTCTCTATTTTTCTATCCTTAAAAGCAGTCTCAAATTTTTCACTATTACTTGTCCCAAATTCTCTCATTTCAAATTAGTTAAAGATACATACAATTGATCTCTATAATACTAATCTATATTTTGAGATTGATCAATAGTAGAAACTTTATGACTATAATATTTAGGAAGGGTTCTAATAATTTTCTTTACCACTTTTGGTTCTTTAAATTTTCCTCCAAGACCTCTGATGAATCTGACCACTTCATCTACCCTCTGCATATAACTTGTAATGTATTCATCTTTAAAAATCCGTAGGTTCTCAACTGTGGTCTTTAAATTCTACATCTTAGCTTGTTTGACCATATCATCTCCTTCATAAATACTTTCCAACTTTTCCCAGTTTTCTTTACTAGTTTTCAAGTCCATAACTTGCACTAACTCATAATTTGTAAGACTAATCAAGAGATCATAGTTTGATTTACTATTTCTTTCATAAGCATTGAGTTCAGCTTCGGTGCTCAAATTTTTTGTTGGCATAGTATATGTATCCTTAATTGATTTCCATGCATCATATCCCAGATTCTCTAGAAAGCCTTCCATCCTTGTCTTCTAGAATGCATAGTCTATTCAATCAAAAATAGGGATCTCCTTCTTGTGTGCCATCCTAGATCTACCCTAGGCATTTAAGATTTCTTCCAAGGAACCTTGATCTAATACCAATTGTTGAATCCACAATACAACTAAGAGGGGGTGAATTAGTTGTTCCTTAAAGTATCAAAACCCTCATTAAAATTCAGATCCACATTCATTCATTAAAACCTTAAATCTGTTATGATGAATTAGGATGAAAAGAAAATAACATAAACTAAAACAACATCACACACAAGAGAACATCAAATTTACATGGAAAACCCAATAAGGGAAAAATAACGATGAGGATTAGCTCACAATATAAGTAATATCAACACCAAATACAATAGGGATCAATGTAGGTATGACTCATTTCCCAAAGAAGAATGACTTACTATCAAAAGGCTCATTTCCAAATCGCTCACTAGAAGAATAGAAAATAAGATAGAGAATGAATGTTACATAGAGAAAAGCATCTCAATACAACAAAGAACCCACCACAATGACATCAATGCCTTTGCAATCTAATTGAGGACTTGTAGCCACCTTCTACTCACTACATCCAATAAACTAACACATGGAAGCTCACACTACATTAATAAATTTCACACTTAAACACACTACACTTTAAATCCTTCCCATCTCTTGCATCTATCTTAACATCTCTCAATAACTCAACTCCTACTTATATCGTCTTCAACCTTGAAACCTTATCCAAGGTTAGCTATGCACCTCAAACATGCAAATTCAAATTATTTTTGCACCAAAACACTTCCATGGTAGGTAGAAGTGAAAGCAAACCACATCAAACCTTAATCGGGACCCAAATTGTAGCACCCCTCCACTTTTGGTCCTTCACGGCATGTGGGTAAGTGGTTTATTTGTGACTTGTGAGGTCTTTATGTTTTATCGTCCAAGTTAATTGGTTAATTAAAATCTAGATATAATACATGATCTCCCAATTTGACTAGATATATCAAGAATTAGATATGAGAGAGATCCTTCAAACTTCCACCCTCTAAATGAGTCACATATGTGCATAATATTTGTTATATGAACATTGTAGGACATGTTATAGAGTCGATCTTATACTATTTTATTAATTTTATGATTGGATGTTTATATGCATTCTTACGCTTTATTTTATCTATATTCTAGTGTATATACGTAGATAATGTAACAATCCCAATGATAAGAAATATACTTGTATATAATAATAATTAAGGAATGCATGCCGAGAATCATGATAAAATTAGTGTAAAATCGATCATTTAAATAAATTAATCAATCACATGTTCTTATGTGGTTAAATTATTTGACCCACAAGTAATTGAATCATGAACTATGATAGTATTTATAAATAATAAATATTAATCACACAAAGTTCTGATATATTATATATATATATATATATAGTATGTTAATTCCTCTCCTTCTAATTATTCTAAATATTTTACTTATATTATTTAAATTTCAATAATTGAATCAAATTTATATTGTAAATAAACTAATGACAATAAAGTTAAATTTAAATTAGAGGTAATGTGAAATTTAATATATTGCAGATAATTTAATATTCACATTACCTTTAGACGAGAAAATAAAAGTAAAAATAAATAAAAATCTATTCTAATGCATATGTTGCAGTTGCTGTGTTGAGAGGAGACCACGTTTGTTTGAGGTGTTCCATCTTCAACACACGTGCCTTGTCTGTACGTCCACATTTTTGCATGCTTATTTACGTGGTTGCAGGCGAGGGGGTCGAGGGAGGCTGGTGGCACTTCCTCCAACGTGCATTTCTTAGGGGATGCCCATATTTTGTTGCTAGGCTTCCATTTCGTGGGGGAGGATGATTTCCATGGCAGAGAAGATGCTGGCAATGGTGTTGCCACTCCAAGCTCTTCCCCTCTGGTATTATATTTCACTTTCCCAATTTGGCGTAATTGCAGCCTGAAAATAATGCTTTGACGAAAGTTTTAGAATATGTTTATTAAAGAAAGAAAATTATGGCCAAGATTCTAATAAAACGTACATTTAGGGTTTTACGTTTCAGGTTTTAACATTACAGACATCCTTTATCATGTAGCTGCACTCAGGCTTGGAATTTGATGGTCTATTTGATCGTTTTTGACATTTTAAACCGTATATTACAACTCTAAAATTTATTAGACCGTATAAATTGACTTGCTATATTTTTATATAACCGTATATATGACAGTTTAAATTATTATTAAACCGTAAAAAATATTATAAGTATATATATAATAATACCATATATAATATTTATTATAAAAATATAAATTAGTTTAGAATCTTTTTAAAATGGAATATAATTCTTTCTAATTTTTAAAATATTTTTAACAATAAATTTAAGATATTTTGAGATTTTTACTAATAGTTAACATTGCTTTATATTAATATATGGTTTATAATATTTATTATAAAAATATATATTAGCTCAAAATCTTTTCAAAATAGAATATAATTGTTTTTTAACTTAGAATATTTTTAACAAGATTTTTTTTAATATGAATTTAGAAACCTCTTGTTAATTGTAAAAGTAAATTTAAGATTTTTAAGATTTATTTCTAATTTTACATCATTTTATTAATATATATATATAGGATATCCATATGACTAATAACATAATAAGAATTCTTTTTTTTTTTCTTTCAAAATATAGCGTTTGTGTGTTTTATAGGTGATTGGGAGCTTTCAATTCTTTTGTAGATTTAACTTTTTTCTGCTTGTAGATTTAACTTTGGAGAAATTTCAGCCACCCATTCTCAATTTGTCCATATCTTTTGTCAAAATCTCCACATTGTGGCATCAAAATTCTTAGTTTAGGATTGTTATTTTTTGTTACTCCATGAGCTTTGCACACTATTTGCATTGTCTATGTTGTCCCTCTCCTTGGAATGTATCTTTGGACTATATTCTTTATCTATAAATGTATTTAAACATGTTGAGTTAATATAATGATCTTTAATTTATTGTGTTGAACAAATTTGTGCATTTCCTATATTTTCTTGTTTAATCACTTCTTCCTGCAAGTTGTTGTTTGAGAATCCATTTGTGCATGCATGAGTAAGATAGCTAGTGTTAGAATAACATAAATTTTAATTTATCCATTTATTATATTCATCATAACCTTTTTTAGATGTTGCATGCTTGTAAAATATATGAAATATAGAAGAATACAAAGTCAAGAAGAGCTCTTGACCTTTGATAATATTTGTTCATTAATTTTTGCATTTCAATTTTTAAAAAAATAAAAAAATAGTTCATCTCTTTGGAAAAATTATTTTTTGTGTTTAAAATTAAAAAAAATATATATTGAAGGTTTATATCAGATTATTATATTTTTTATTATTTATTGGTATTTTTAAGAATTGTGATTCTTATAAAAAAATACTTAGTTAATTTATATGATACATAATAATATATTTTTAAAAATAACCCTGCATTACTTTAAAAATAGAATTTTTAATTATTTTTTCATATTTAATATTACTATTAATAAAATCACTAAAAATGTTTTAACATAAAAAAAAAAATTATAAAGAAAATTTATAATTAATTTGTTTTGACAATTTATATTTTTGATAAAACGTCAAATGAAAAGCACTTAAATGATCAAACCGTCACAAAATTTTATGTGACAGGTAGGGGTGGCCGTCAAATTCCAGGCTTGGCTGCACTGATGTTGGGAAGGGGCGTGGAATTTGCCTTTGCACCTGCCGATTACGTTTGCTTGAAAGTTTATTTCGCCCTCTTTTGTCAATCCCTTTGTGCATATCCTGCAATCATTGCATTCCATGAGACTGAATTTCTTTCTCTCCCTTCTCTGGTAATCCATCGCTGCTGCGATGTTTGGATTGTGGAGGGTGTATAAATTTAAATAATCTCCTTGATACCATTCGCAATCTGTCACAGCAGCAACACTTGAACATAGAAGACTACAGAGGCGTAAATAGCCTTCCTGATTCCATTGGCAACCTGTCACATCTGCAGTACTCGAAAATAGAATGTTGTAGAAGTTTAAATAATCTCCCTGATTTCATTGTCAACCTGTCTCAGCTGCAGCGCTTGAGCATATTAGGAAGTTTAAAAGTTTAAATAACCTCCCTAGTTCTTGTGGCGTCACCTGCCAATTGCATTTGCTTTAATGTTTCTAAAGCTTTTTTAACAAATTCATTTTGTACATATCTTGCAGTCATTGCATTCCTTGAGATCACATTTCTTGAGGAATTCTGTCAAACAATTTTCACACCTTGTCTGTGCACCCACTTTCTGCCCTGCATGTAGAAGAGGATAGCTTTTCTTTAGGTGACAAAGCAAAAGGAGGCTTTTGGTCTGTGCAATACTGTCAAAATTTTAAGAAAAACTTTATCGCGTAAAGTGGAGAAATTTGGGGAAGGAAACATGAAAAGTACGAAAAGTCATAAAATCCTCACGTAGCTTTTTAAGGCCTCTTCCTTACGATCTTTCAAAAGGAAATAAAAATAAATAAAAAGAAAATGGCTTTAAAATGAAGTTAGAAAAGTAAGATGGAATTTTGGTTTGAAAAGAAAAGAATTTGTTCTTTTTTTAAGATTTTCTTTCTTTTTAGATAATTTTGGAAGCTACTTAAAAATATGGAAGGTAGGGTTAATAATATTAATTTATGATTTCTTTTATTAGAGTAAAAAATAAAATATATATAATAATAATAATAAATAAATAAATTATATATATATAGAAGTAAATAAGTAAAATTAAAATAAATGAGATTTTATATAACTTTGGAAATTAATTAATAAGGATGAATTTGATAATCTTTTAAAATGTAGTGATGAATTATACGTTCTTGAAATTTATCATTTCAAGGGTATCCTCTTTATTTGACATTAAATTTGTGATTATGATTAGTTTAAAATAAATAAATATCTTCCTATAAATTAGATTTATATATAGGAGTTTTATATAAAGGAATAAATAAACAATTAAATAAATAATAGTTAAATTCAATCCTTGCCTCTGCATTGAATATATTATCTAAAAAGCCTTCGATTATATATTTATAGCTAAGTGTAATACATGGGCAAGCTTGCCATTACATGAATTGGAATATAGCATTATTTTGGAATATTATATATATATATATATATATATATATATATATATATATATATATATATATATATATATATGTGATTATAGTTGAAATAATAACAATAATAATAATATCTATATATTCTTGCTTATGCGAGTTAATTGGTTACATTAGATTAATGGATCTAGAAATCAAAATAGAGAAGTTGATTTTTTTTTGCACCGTGTTGAAATATTAATAAGTAAGCATTTAGATAACCATGGGAAAATTAGTTAAAACGGATGAAGTTGATTCTCTAATAGTGAATTATAATGAATACATCTAGAATAAGGTAAAGAAACATTAAAGTTTATGCAATTCGATATCATGTAGTTTGTAAAATCAAATAAAATGGATCCAGTAAAGTAATTAGTGATTTTCACTTAATAGAATAATAAAATGATTGATTGTGTATAGAGGTTGTGTAAGTTGATTTATAACTAGTGATACCTATTGAGATAATATGTTTCATGGTTCACATTGTTTTAGGGAAACTAGACCAATTAGGTAGTTGAAGGAATTAGTTTTAAATTTGAAGGAGATTAGAGTAAGTAGAAATATTTTATATGTTTTATTATTATTGTTTAAGTTAC
Organism: Sequoiadendron giganteum; assembly: GCA_007115665.2. NCBI lineage: Eukaryota > Viridiplantae > Streptophyta > Pinopsida > Cupressales > Cupressaceae > Sequoiadendron > Sequoiadendron giganteum. The sequence continues at coordinate 305,676,434 of CM021104.1, read as the reverse complement.
TTAATTATGTGAAGAAAATTGTTCTTATATAAAGAGATATATTCTAGATAAGGGTAGAGCATCATTTAAATAAATAGTTTGAATTAGGTAGCTTAAGGTAAATGATATTATAAGGGAGTTCGTGGATTAATGGAAATTGAATTCATATCTTGTTTCTTTAGTTGAGTTTTATTTCATTAAGGAAATTTGCACTTAAGATAGAGTTTGAAGTTAGGAATATCATTAATCTATTGGTTTGTATAACTTATTAATAGTTAGTTGAATTAGTGATCATTGCAAGTAATTAAGGTGTTACTAAATGTAGCATTAGGGTACACCATAAATGATCATTGTGAACTTTACTTTCGTATAACCCTTAAAGCATCAACGTATAGTGAAACTTTAAAAACTAGGGTTTGGGACAATTTCCTCATAGATGATACAGTTTCCTTGAAGTATCAATATATAATATTTTAATTTGATCAAGTAGCTTATTTTAATGATGATCTCATTTGCAAGCTTGAGTTTAAATTCATGGCTTAAATGGTATTGCTTGTTGGATGTCCAGTCATGGCTCTTTGGATGTACTGTTGATTAACTTGACTTTTGGTTGTTGTGATTGGTCTTGTATAATGTTGATAATCTTTTGAAAGTGTTGGCTACTATTCCCATTGTGATATTTCCTCCTTTACTCTGCACTTGTTGTTTTTTGATTGTTACTTAGTGATTATATGGTTTCATGATGTGAGTCTTCTTTTGCTGTTAATTCTGATTGAGGAGTTTTTATGCAATGAATTTCTTGTACTCGTATTTTGAGATGGTTGGGAACCCAAAATAGTGCATTTCCTTTAGTGAGAATTTGTGGATTTTTGGTATTTTAGGCTTCCAGAGGCAATGGAGAAACTTGATTTATGATGATATTCCTTGGTGGAACCTTTGTAATCCATTGATCTTATTTCTCATTTTGAGTTCTTGTGGGTGTTACATTGTACCATGGTGTTGAATTTGATGTGGCTTTGAGCAAGATGGTTCATGCCTCGCACGCGTGCTCGTTTTGTGACTTCTATGTTTTGTACACCCCTTGTTGTTGTGAGTTTTGTTTTGGAACTATTGGGGAGGGTGGCTCTTCATGGGGGCCGACGCACAAAGGGGCAGTCAGGATAACCCATGAAAGTGTTGGTTAAACAAGTGAAAACCTAATAAAATAAACTAGTGGGTTTGGGTAGTAACACATTAATTAAGATAGTAAGATTCCTTGTCCACACCATTAGTGCTCTAGCAAACTAAGGTGGGCTAAGAAGGCCGTGGTTGGCAAGATCACTACCTCGTCCTCATGAGAGGGTAGTGGTTCTACATGTGTCACCCTATGGGGCCGATGCCTAGTGAGAGGTAGTCAGGATAACCATAGATGGGGGTCAGCGCCTATTGTGAGGTAGTCAGGATAACCCATGATATGACCATGCAATGACACTCTCCCATAGTATTCCTTTTTTTCCTTTGTATGCCTCCGAAAGCAATCACCTTGTAAGTGGTCATTGAGATTGTTGTATGTTATGTTTTGGTTGACCTTGTGAGTTGGTCTTGTGATTGTTCTACTTATCTGTCTTGGTCGTGGGTCCTTCCTTGTCATCTCCTAGCACAGGGAGTGGACCTTTGGGTCCACACGGTCGGGTGGAATGTGCTATGCACCCCATTGGGTTCCCAAGTTATGTTCATGATGCAGAAGTAGATGCAGTCTCCAGAGCTTCACTTGGTTCAAGACTATCCCACATTTTGTACCTTATTGTCCATTATGTACCATTCTTGTACTCAATTTACTCTTCCCATTGATACAAGGGAAGCATCATGTAATGTTCGGTTGAATCCATGATATGTTGTATCTATGGAAATATGCTCCACAATTGTAATATTAAAATATGAATTGAATTGTAATAATATGATGTATGCTTACTTCCTATTGTTCATGGTTGGCTGCATGTACCATTATTTTATCTTGTGATTGTGTTTATCTATTGTTGTCTTCTTGGCATTATCTTTAACGATATTGTTGGTATGGGTTTTACATTTAGTAATGCTACCACGTGTACCCCAGAGGATGTAGATGATTCTATAACTATAAAATGGCTTTCCATGTAATGTATATGCATATTCATCTTATGAATATTTCTCTTTCAAAAAGTAAAAATAAAAAAAATAAAAAAAATAAAAAAAATTGTGCGGTGTTTGTTGTCCTTTGGGGTTCACACTATGGGGCATTACACAAATCAACAACACTACTCAACCATACACTTCCTCAAACAAGAATTATCCATCGCATGTAGTGTAAACACCAAGTCAACCATTACCTATGCAAACACCATTAAACATTGTAAGTGCATGCTTCCTCAAACCCAAGGATGACTTGTGAACCTTACACCATTCTTGAAAATGATCTAGAATATTCTTCAAACACACTAAAATCCAAAAAAAAATACTTCACAACAACTTTCGCCTCAAGAATGTACACACCCAATACATTCAAACTTCACTCCCATACAATCTAACTTAGAAAACCATATTTCAAAGAACAAATCCTCAAACCCTCTTGATTGAGGTAAAATATCATAACCATCAACACACCTTCAAAATTCTAAGATCTAAAACACAACTATGGAGAAATGTAAAGTAAAGACGTTTCTCCTAGACACCTCTTTAATGCATAGTCACACACTAGTGAACACAACTTATTTTATACTATGATCCAACTTACTGACTCTTGAATACACCACCTCTTAACATATCTCACCAAAATATCCAAATCTTATAGGTATATCTTCAACCTAGAAGAAATGCAAAGCAAAACCAAAATACAACTCTATCACCAAAAATACCACTGCAACACATGGTTTCCTCTTTTTATCAAATTTTCTCAAAATCACTTGGAAACTAAGCACCAAAGACACATCCTCATCATATTCATTACTTCCTCATCCATAGATAGAAGCTTATAAAATAAAAAATAGAGGTTGACACCAATAGATTTACTAATAACAACATAATGCAACTAATCAAAGCATCAACTTCTCACTTTTACAACAATTTCCTTCAACTATAGACCACACCAACTACTCATACTTGTAAATTTTTATTAATTTGATTTTTTTTTATGTTGGAAGAATGAAGAAGAAAACCTTTGGTGTTTTTCCATTGATGCCAACATTCTTTGGTGGCAGTTTTGTCTAATCCAATAAATAGTGTTTGTGTTACCCTAATATGACAATTTGGTCTGAAATTTCTCATATTAGAAGATCATCCTATGTGGTTTTAGTATGTTATTCAAGACTATTAAATACATCTATGAACAAGTTTTTAGTGATTTTGGTGGAATGGGCTGAAAGATACAAGTGATAGAAGTTTGGCATATAGCATTTTGGTCAGAGCTATGCATAATGGTATGAGTTATTTGGTATGCATTACTCTGATACTTTGATCCAATCCTTATGAATTTGGGAGATGATATATAGGTGTCAAATCTACTTGTATTCCAAAGGGATCATGCTCATATGATCATTTGGCTGATTGATGTTAGTCAATTTGGTCTATTTGTGTGATCAAGTCTTCTTCTGGCTAACCCTATACTTGAAAAAGTGGTATGAAGATTAATATGTTTTTGTGGATGTCAAAGAAGATTGTTTTTAAGTCTGTTCTAACCTAAATCATGCCTTGCACATTTTTTTTGTTGAGATGACAAACTATTTTTGAATTAAGTCCATGTACATCTAATTAGGCTAACCTAATTGATGTGTGTGGATGTAATAGTATATATATATGAAAAGAAAATGTATTTAAGATGTGACATGCAATAAGTGGAGATGTGTGATAGTGTGATATTGTGTGAGCTTGTATAAGTTCAATATCAATGTAGTGTATGTTGTGAAACTATAAACTAGTGCAAGATTTAATATTTTAGAGTTTAATTGGAACTAAATTTAGCACATGAAAGGTGTATTCCATAATTCCACCTTCTAGCAGTGAGCCACACTCTATTTTGTAATAATTTTAGGTTGTGGGCCTTTTAAGGATAGTGTCTCCTACCTATATTCCCTTGTAATATATTATAACTAGTTGTAATATAGTGTGAGCTAATCCTCACCATTGTTTTTTCCTATTTGGGTTTTCCACATAAAAATCATGGTTTTATGTGTAATGTGGTGTTATGATCTCTTTCATGTACTTACTTAAAATTGCAGTTAGATATGTTTTAATGTTTGGATGGTTTATAGATGGATGGTTTAATAGAATACTAATTCATGCCCCCTCTTAGTATTATTGGTGTTCAATAATTGGTATCCGATCTTGGTTCCTTTAGAAAAGCCTAACATCTTGAGGAAGATCTTGGAGTTTTAACACATGACTGACAAAAAGTGTCCAATTCTTCCAGAAGAAATCTCTACAACTAAATCCATACAAGATGACTGCATAATTGACAAAGAAGAAATCAATGTTAGTCTTGAAGATCTAGACAAAGTTGAAAATGAGAAAGAAATTATTCAGGAGAATTTAAAAGAAGAAAATCAATGCATCAAAGAATTAAGAGATAAAATCAAGAAGTTCAAGGAAAGGCATAGAGAAGTTAGTTATGAATTGAATAAAGAAAATGAGGACATCATCGAACTAAAATTGTAGGTGGAAGAAAAGAAGAGAATTGAGGACTGCTAGAAAATTGAAATTCAAAGTAATACTGATGAATGCATCAAGCTTGAACAAGAAATAGTAACCCTAAGATTATATCTCGAGAAAGTAGGAGATCATGAAGACAAACTGAAAACAAGTTCTACAAGGCTAGATGAACTAATTGCAGGTGTAGTGTACAAAAATGTATCCCTTTCCATTCTCAGACTTTTTTGGGCCCTCCTTGCTAAAACATGACTTATTTATGCCCTAATTGCTCCTAGTTTACATCCAAAAGCTTAATTAAATGCATTTTTCTATGGATATTCCCGACACTTAGTAAATAACCAATCATAATTCAATGTTTGAGGTTGTTTTTTCTTGATCTGGTGATCTGGGACTCATATGCCATATTGGGTTTATGAGTCACACCTAGATCTTGGGACTTGATTTAAAATTTCACATTGAACAAGACACTCTTAGAAATCGGTGTACCAAGTTTTAACTATTGGGACTCATATGCCTCAACCAGTGTATGAGTCCCACTTTAACTTGGACCTATTTTAAACCAAATTCTTGGTAGAATTTTATTATCCTAGATCTAATGTCGACTTGTAGTGTTGTAATTTCAAGAAATTTAGCATAAACAAGTACAAATACAAGGATATTTCACTTAATTTAAACTAGAAATTTCGAGTTAAGCATCCTAAGATTTCACAACAACATTATAGAGTATTCAAGATAATTCAAGGGAAATTTTGTAGAAGATTATTTCAGAAATCAAGATCCATTATCATGCCAAAGGATTTATAAATTATGCATGTGGTTTTGAGCTAATGTTGTGATGTATTGTTCAAGATCAATTCAAGTATTGAAAGGCATTATTTTAATAATGAATCATGATCAAGATCTATATCCATTAAGGCTAATTCATGCTTGTTTGCATATCTACAAGGTGTTGGAAGAATGGAGAAGATCAATATTTATGTTGTCATTGGTGTCACCATGTCGTTTAAGGTATCAGATTGGTTTGGTACCCTAAACCAGTATGCAAAACAAGTTTACATCCTCCAGTGATTGGTATGGTATTTTTGTCCACATATTCCATCTGGTGATCATCATTTTTTAAGGTTTTGGGAAATTTTTTATGGTTACTAGAAGCGTGTATGTATGCATTCCTGTATGTTCATATGATTGGATGGTGAGTTGACATCAATTTAGTGATTGCACTTCATTATTAGGTTTATTCATGGATGACCTAATAATTAGTTAATAGTTTAACATGTATCATGGATATATGTGCAACCTAGCTTTGGTCCCAACCGACATAATATTGCATTCCACATGGTTGAATTAATTTTGGAGAAGTTTTTATATGAAGATGACAGTTACCTTTTTGTAAATATGTAATGCATCTAATCAGGCCGACCTAATTGATGCATGTGGATATATTAGATATATATACAAGATGGTTTGTAGATGATTTGAGGAAGTGTATGTGTTGGATATGTGAATCATGTGAGTAGAAGAGTGAATATTAGTCTACTGGCATGTGAATACTTTGAGCATCAAAGGAAATTAATCTACATTTGTGGTGTAACCCTATCAATTCACAATCTGACTGTAAGCCATTTTGTTTCTATTATCTTTTGTAGGTAGTGAGCCTCCCTAGTTTTAGAGTGAGTCCTTGTAAGTAGTGAGATTTTGTAATTTGTAGTGAGCCTCTTTTGTATCCAGTTTTTGAAACAACTATATATATATAGTGAGCTAATCCTCACCGTGGTTTTTACCTCATTGGGTTTTCCAAGTAAAATTTTGGTGTTCTTTTGTTGTGTGATTTCATGCTTTGTTCTTGCTCTTCTATGTTTTATGCATTAAAGTAAGTGATGATGTTTGTTCAATAAAAGAAAGAAGGTATTAATTCACCCCCTCCTCTTAGTATCTTGAATATTCAACAATTGGTGTTAGAGCTTGGTTCCTTTGGAAAAGCCTAATAGCTTGAGGGAGATCTTGAAGAATAAACAAATGGATAAAGAAGAGCTCTAGACTTCCCTTGAAGATCTTGACAAGGTTAAAATTGAAAAAAGAGATCTAAAATAAAATCTTGATGAAGAAAATGATTGCATCTAGAAATTGAAAGATCAATTAAAAAAATTCAAAGAAAGACATAAAGAAGTGAGTGAGCAATTGAAAAAAGAAAATGAAGAGATTGCTAGATTAAAGGCCAAAGTGGATGAAAAGAATAGAGTTGAGGCTCATGTCTAAAAACAATGATACAAATTAAGTCTCATGTATGCTCAAGGCTTGAATTGGAAGTGATGAATCTGAAAGCAGAATTAGAGAAAGCAAAAATCTGTGAAGATGATTTCAAGACAAGCACCACCAAGCTTGATGAATTGATAGTAAGATAGAGAGCTTATAAAGACAAAGGTGTCTTATGTTATGAATCTAGTGAAAATATGCAAAAATCAAATCTTGTAAATAAATAGAAAACTCAAGATAAAGTGAAGCATAAAAGAAATCTAGGAAGGAGACCGCCTATCAGACAACCAAATGCTCAAAGGTACTTGTTGTTCAATGGTGTTTTTTTTTCATATAATAGATTTGGTCATAGGGAAATAGAGTGTAGGAGTAGGATGAATCAATTTTCTAGTTCCTTCTTCAAACAATGTTATACATACAAAAAAAATGGACATAGAGCTATTGAATGCAAATCTCAGGTAAGGATGATTAGTCAAGTGATGATGAATAGATTTAATGGAGGATGGATGAATCAATATTTTGATGGCTATTGCTATACCTATAACATGTTTGGGCATAAAGAAAATCATTGTAGAATAGAGATTGATGGAATTCAAACAAGACAGAGAAATGTTGTCTGCTACAATTGAAAAAAACCAGGACATATTTCAAAACTATGTAGAAGTAAAAAGGGAAAGTAGTCTGCTCTGGTAAAAGATGATGAACCCATGAAAAAGATTGACAAAGATGAGGTTAAGAAAGAAATGAGCAAGATATGGAAGAAGAAATAAGAATCAGAGACTACTAATGTGTTTTTACCCTCATTCAATGCAGACAATTCTTCTGAGAACTAGACCTAGCATGGTCCTACGGGAAGTTTTATCAAAAAATTTCTTGAACCCCCTTGAAATACGGTGTGTTAGATGATAGCATGAGGATATGTTGTAAGGAATGGACTGGACAAATGTGATGCAAAATAAATTGGAAGAAAAAGTGCCAGCATGCTCTTTTGCGAAGTCAATTAAGGTTTCTCAGTGGAGTGGAAGAAAGTTTTTGTCAGCTTTTTACAATTAAATTGATTTAGGGAAAAATGATGGTGTATAAAGAAAAATTTGCAAGTCATTTTGATTTCCTATGCACTTGAAGAATTCAAAGAGTTTCTTGGAACTATCTTGGAACTTTTATGAAGCAATTTGGAGCATCTGTGAGATATTTTTGTGAACATTCGAGAACACTCGATGGAAGTTTATCTCTCGTGGTCACAGAGGAAGGTAAAAATATAAATTCCCATTGAATTTGAAGAATTTAAGTGCTATGATGGAATCTTCTAATAGAGGATCAAGTGGAAATATCCCACTGATTCTAAAGGGAGTCGAACTGGATGAACTCGATCATCAAAAGATAAAGAAAATGGAATTAGGGTTAGAGTCAAATGACTTACATAACATAAAAACCCTAGGTTTGGATTTGTGGGGAGAATTATCTTGGATTACTAATAGAGAATTCATCTTGTTTCTTCGGAGTAAATTCAGAGAGGACAACATTGTGTTGGATAAATCCTATCTTGTTATGAAGGAAGGGATCGAGGCTGTCACCGGGTTATGTAGAATTAGAGACCTTCCCAGAAAGAAAACCATAAAATACAAGGAAGTAGAGGAGTTGACAGGAACTAACAAAGACCCTTGAGCATTGTTGATAGATACTATTGTTAATCTCATTTTGAGGTACATTGCGTATGGAGTTTCCTATAAAATTTATTTCATAAATTGAGATGGGTCTACTTCGGCTATTGCCATGTATCTTGCATATAAAATGGTAAGGGAGAATACACAGTTTGATCTGTATGGATTGATTTTGGAAAATCTTACCAAAAATGTATGAATTTTGTTGGTAGAAGGATATCCTTTCCATTTAAGGTCGTTGCATACATGTACGGTATTCTATTTTTTGGACTCGCTACCGAGAAAGTATGGTGTTATATGGGAATCCAAGATTCCTATCGGAAGACAAATATAAAGATACTTAAAAGGCTTGGAAGATAAAGTAATTTCTTTTAAGACCTTTTTCTTATCTTTGCAAAAAGATATGTTCTCTGGCATGGTTATGTCTAATCGATTTGAGGAGGACTCATCCTCCAGAACAAAAGAATTGGAAGTTTTCATTAGTGATTCCCCTCCCGAATCCAAGAAAAGAAACTTTATCACCAAAGACATCATCGCCATTCTAGAAGAGAAGGAAAATAAAGAAGAATCTCAGCCTAGATCTAAATCCTCTTATCCAGATGACATTTGGTCAATGTTAGTTAAAGGCAAGATAAAGAGAATTGGTGAAGTGTGGAATGCATCCTCTCTAGTGGATAGACTCAAGATTGACGATGATCTAGTTGAGTATCTTCTTAGAAAAGGTATTGATGTATCAATTGTTTATGACTCTTTGCCAAAAAATTAAGTTGAGCTTGTTGAAGAAAGAATGTTATTGGAAGGTTTGAAAGGATGTATGCTAGAAGCCATTGTTGAAAAGAGATGCACTAAAGCTAAGTAGAGGTTATCCGAACTTGTCAATGAGATGAAGAAATGCATCAAACAAATGTAAGATATCTACAAGTACTATCTCCAGTGGCCTGTTGTGGTTGACAATTTTATGAGTAGGATTGAAGTGATTATTTCAAAAATCAAGATCCATTATCATGCCAAAGGCTTTATGAATTATGCATGTGGTTTTGAGCTAATGTTGTGATGTATTGTTCAAGATCAATTAAGTATTCAAAGGAATTATTTTAATAAAGAATCATGATCAAGATCTATATCCATTAAGGCTAATTCGTGCTTTTTTGCATATCTAGAAGGTGTTGGAAGAATGGAGAAGATCAGTCTTTATGTTTTCATTGATGTTGTCATGTTGTTTAAGGTATCAGATTGGTCTGGTACCTTGAGCTGGTATGTAGAATAGGTTTACATCCTTCAGTGTTTGGTCCAATATTTTGGTCTGCATATTCCATCTGCTGATCATCATTGTTTAAGGTTTTGGGAAAACATTTATGGTTACTAGAAGTGTGTATGCATGCATTCTTGCATGTTCATATGATTAGATGATGAGTTGGCATTGGTTTAGTGATTGCACTTTTTTATTAGGTTTATTCATGGATGACCAAATAATCAGTTAATAGTTTAACATGTATTGCAGATATATGTGCAACCTATCTTTGGTCCCAGTCGACATAATATAGAATGCCACACAACTGAATTAATTTCAAAGAAGTTTTGTATGAAGCTGTCAATTATCTTTTTTTTTAAATTTTTAATTCATCTAATTAGGCCGACCTAATTGATGCATGTGGATATATCAGATATATATACAAGATGGTTTGTAGATGATTTGAGGAAGTGTGTGTGTTGGATATGTGAAGTATGCAAGTAGAAGAGTGAAGATTAGTCTATTGGCATGTGAATACTCTGAGCTCATCAAAGGAACTGAATCTACACTTGTGGTGTAACCCTATCAGTTCACAGTCTGGTTGTAATCCATTTTTGTTTCTATTATATTTTGTAGGTAGTGAGCCTCCCTAGTTGGACTGTGAGTCCTTGTAAGTAGTGAGATTTTATAATTGGTAGTTAGCCTCTTTTGTATCTTGTTTTTGAAATAACTATATATATAGTGAGCTAATCCTCATCATGGTTTTTCCCTCATTGGGTTTTCCACATAAAATTTTGGTGTTCTTTTGTTGTGTGATTTCATGCTTTGTTCTTTCTCTTCTTTGTTTTATGCATTAAAGTAAATGATGATTTTTTTTCAATAAAAGAAAGAAGATATTGATTCACCCCCCTCTCAGTATCTTGAATATTCAACACAAGGTTTCAAATAGGGTTCTATTGTTTCATCTTATGTTTCATGTTTCATTTCATTCATGCTTCATTTCTCATTAAGGTTTGATTACCAAAATGGGGTTTCACCAAGGCAAACCATTCTCTAAAAAAACAACACTTTTTATCTCTCTATGTCTCTTTGTATGTTGTAAGTTTATAGGTTGAAGAAAAAGTGGATTTGAAGCCTTCAAGAGTACAAAAAATAACAAAGTTGTAAAAGTTGCAAAAGTTATCAAAAGAAGTTGTCAAGGCTCACAGAAATTCAGATCTAGAACAAAATATCCAACTTATGTACATGAAACCAATGGGAAAGTGCTTATTTAATCCCTCTTCATCAAATCACAAAGTTTCAATTCAAAAAAATTCTCCTAGAACACTTCGTGAAAAATCAGGACACTTTGTAATAGTCTATGCATATGAGTCCTAGTACACCATTTTTCCAGTCTTTTGTAGATCTATATTAGTCACTAGGAGATTCTAGACCTTGCCCAAAAATCCTATACTGGGACTAAATTGCTCAGTCTAGCATATGAGTCATAGTGAACTTTAAAACAATAGTTTTCATAGTTTTAGAACTTTCTTGGACTCCATCATTCTTTTAGGTACTTCTTTGTTTATCCTTAGTCTATAATTTTGATTTTTAGTTTCATTTTCTAGGTCACAAAATTATATTTTCATATTACTTTAATTTCTTTCTTTCTAAGCAATTTCTTAGTAGTGAATCCCCATTTTATCACACCTAAGGAAACATCTCTTGTCCTCCTAGTTGGGTGGGAGTTTCTAGAGTTTCCTTTAATGACCTAGAGTGAAATAGGTCATATTCCCTAGTTCCATCTCCTAAAATTTGGAACCCTATTTCCTACGGTTCATTTTGATGAACCTAACCTTTGGACACTTGCATTTTTGGTTTGCAGAAAATTGTATTCCTAAATCTAGGTTAACTTTTCATTACATTTGCATTAGTTGAATTACATTTAGGACTCTTAAATATTTCATTAGTGGAAAAGTGCATATAGGTTGCGTTTTTGCATCTTAGATCATTCAATTTCACTAAAAATCTATAATTGAAAATAGTTAATTCAATATTCAACTTAGAAACATTAGAAAAAACTTAGAGTTTGTTAAATTTGGTGCAAAAACCCTTATTTGGGACTCATTCACCCCTCTTGTCAATTTAGATCCTGTATAAGTGGTTTTTCTAGATTTTTTGGGAATTTTGTGTTGACTATTTTTCACAGTTTAAACCTTTCAAAACTCTAACTAGGATTCATTCACCCCCTTGGGCGATTTAGTCTCGTATCAGGCTTGAAAGTATATTTTATTACATTAAAAACTTCATTTCTATGCTTCTATTTTTTGTTGTCAGATCTCCATGTTGAAATGCACAAGACAACTGAGAGTGGGGGGTGAATCAATTGTACCAAAGCACTTTACTTCTAAAATTAATCTTTTCAGTTTAACTTCAATCTATTATTAATTGTAAACATGAAATGTAAATAACATAAAGAAAACACCAGAGATACCAGATTTACGTGGAAAACCCAATCAGGGAAAAACCACAGTGAGGATTAACCCACAATATAGTAGTAATGCAATATCGAATACAAAGGCTCACTACTAGAGGGCTCACTACCCAGATACAAAGGTTGATTGCCTAGATACAAGGGCTCACTGCCCAAATACAAAGGCTGATTGCCCAAATACAAGGGCTCACTACCCAGATACAAAGGCTAATTACCCAGATACAAAGGCTGATTGCTCAGAAAGCAGGCTCACTACCTATAGAAAATAAAAAGAGATAAATGAAGATCCACCACTAGGGTTCCACACATTCGCAACTTGATCAAAAGATTGTAGACACCATCAATTCACTGATTTCAAGAATCTAACACCTTAAAGTAGGATTGCCTCAATTCGCTCTTCCAATCTTTGATTTTTGTATGTGTGCACACACTTCACTTACTTTCTTGATTCGTGGATGGATGGATATCAATTTATCTACAACTTGATTTTCTTTTATACCATCTTCAACCCTAGAAACATTCTCCAAGGTTGGCTTATACAATTTCATTTACAAATTCAAACATGGTTGGCTACTCAACTTTCTCCCAGTGGATAAGAATGAGATAGGACCAATTAAATATTAATTTATGACCCAAACAACATCTTGGATCAATCACACGCTTCTTGAAGTTGATGCAAAAACTTAATGTAGTGTGTACACACTAGGTCGACCAACCCTAATGAAAACACTAATGATCTTTGAAGTAAATGCATCTCCAGCAAGGTAATCACACATGGATCACTCAACATGCTTCACCAGATATTTTACCATCTTTGAGAATGCCTTAGATACATCCAAAACAATTAGAATAAACTTGATTCATAGAGAACTCTTCACCAATCCATCCAGACCAAGCAACAAAACACAGGAGCTCTGGAGCAGGTCTTCTAGAGTGCCAAACCATAAGAAAATTTGTCCTAACAAAAAAGCCATCAGAAAGAGACATCTCCTAGATCCGCAAGATCTGAAACCAAATATTAAAAGAATATGAAGCCAAAAAATTTCTCCCAGTCCACAAACAAATAGTTCTATCAAACCAGTTCACACACTGGTGAGCACATCTTTTATTCTTCATCTAACCAGAAGCCAAAACTCAGGATATAATATCTATTGAAGCTTATGAACACACTTATAGATCCACACATGCATAGGATAAACATAGAAGAAATGCAAAGCACAATATCAGAGCACACTCAGAACACACACTTAAACATTGCCTTAATTATTTCTCAAATTTTCTCAAAAGAACTTGGAAAAGACACAACTAAAACTTCATAAATATAGCTCCATGCAATTTAAGAATTTCTATAGTATCTCAACTATACAAGTACCATATGTAATCAACCTGAACTATGTTGACATCAATGAAAAAATTAATGCCAACACCATCAAACACATCCATACTTGCAACAATCTCCCCCTTTGTCATTGATGGTAACACATGATGTGAAAACCATCAAAGACAACATACATGATTTTTAGAAGCGACAACCTTCCAAGCATAAAATTTTCACATGATTCTCTCTCCCCCTTTGACATCAATGGAAAAGGAAATTATTTCCCTATAAAGCTCTATTCACTCCCCCTTAGGAGTACATCTACATCACATACTGCAACAATGCACTTCTCTACTCCCCCTGAGGAGTAGACCTCAATCATCAGTCCAGAACAAAATAAGTTTGTGGATCCGCTGGACTGATGCACCTCCATGTGCAGTTAGTTAAAAGGAGGGGTAGTAACCCCTAACTTCCCTCTAAGATACTCAAAATTATCCTTCAGAAGGGATTTAGTGAATATGTCTACAATTTGTTCCTTGGTAGGTACATATTCAAGTCTAACTTCATTCTTCAATACCTTCTCCCTCAAGAAGTGATACTTAATAGATATATGATTTGTTCTAGAATCCATCACTAGATTCTTTGAAATGTTTATAGCACTTGTATTGTCACAAAATATAGAGATGGGTTCATCACTCACCACACCTATGTCCATCAAGGTTTTCTTCATCCAAAGTACATGTGTACAATAGGATGTTTCTACAATATACTCTGCTTCTGCAATGGATAAAGAAACTGAATCTTATTTCTTGCCCAACCATGAAACTAATCATCCTCCAAGTAATAATGTACTGCAACTTGTAAGGATTTTCTCAAACTTGAAACTAATCATCTTGAAAGAAATTAGTTTCACATTTATTCAGCAAATTTCTTACACATACCTTCATTTCCACCAAAGATGATGTCATCAACATATACCACAACTATCAATATCCTATTTTTCTCAACCTTGAAGTAAAGATTGTTGTCTGCAAACCCTTTGCTAAATCCTTGCTTTGCCAAGTATTTATCTAGTTTTGTATACTAAGCTCTGAGAGCTTGTTTAATTCCATATAATGCCTTCTTTAACTTCCAGACCATGTTCGGTTTGTCTGACAGCTAAAACCTTCCAGTTTCTCCATATATACTTCTTCTTCCAGTTCTCCATTCAGAAATGTAGACTTGACATCCATCTGATACACTTTGAAGTCTTTATGAGCTGAAAATTCCAAGAACATTTGAATGACCTCCATTCTTTCTAAGGGTGCAAAATTTTTTGCAAAATATAATCCTTCAACCTGTGAATATCCTTTACATACAAGTATTGATTTATTCCTTACCACTTCACCATCTTCATCCAACTTGTTTCTGAATACCCATTTTGAACCAATTAAATTGTTGTTTGCAGGTCCAGGGACTAGTTCCCATGTCTCATTCTTCTCTATTTGTTGTAGTTCCTCTTTCATTTCTTTAACCCAACTTTCATCATTACATGCTTCATTCATAGTCTTAGGTTCTATCTTAGAAAGTAAACATAAGTTTACCTCAACCAATTTTCTTCTTTTCTTCACTCCTTCACTTATGTCTCCAATTATCTGTTCCCTTGGATAATTTCTCTAAACATATTTAGGAGCTTTAGGTGTAGGTTCTAAGATCTCTTCTTTTTCATCACTTTTTCATTTCTCTTCCTTTTCTTCTTCTTGTATTTTCACATAGATAGGATCATCAGGTTCAACTTCATTTATTTTCAGTAGTCTATACATAGCTTCATCAACCTTTACATTAGCACTTTCAATTATTTTCCTTAGTCTGTTATTAAAACATCTATAAGCCTTGCTATTATTTGAATATCCAAGGAAAATTCCTTCATCACATCTAGCATCAAACTTTCCAATATTTTCACCATCTCTTCTAATGTAACATATACTTCCAAATACCTAAAAGTATTTATCAGTAGGAGTCTTACCGATCCACAAATCATTAGGGGTCTTAGTGTTGTTACCTTTGATCTAAACTTTGTTAAGAATGTAAATAGCAGTGTGGATTGCTTCTCTCCAATACACATCAGGAACATTTTCTTATTTCATCATAGTTCTTGCATCCTCTTGAATAGACCGATTCTTTCTTTCCATAAATCCATTTTGTTGAGGGGTTCTAGGAGAATGATAATATATTTTTATGCCATGCTCTTCACATAATGAATTGAAATCACCAAATGAGAATTCTCCACCTCAATCAGACCTTAAGCATTTGATTTTCAGGTTTGCCTCATTTTCTAATCTTTCCTTAAACACTTTGAATATATCAAGATCCTGAGCCTTTTCTCTAATAAATGTAACCCATGTCATCCTAGAGTAATCATCAATCAGGAGAATAAAGTACCTGTCACCATTTAGGCTTCATGGTTTTGTAGGACCACAAAGGTCTTTATGGATTAATTCCAGAATTTCGGTAGATGATTGATCTTTTCCTTTAAAAATATTTCTTGTTTTTTTTACCAATTATAAACTTCTGCAAATTGAATTTGAAGGCTTTATGATTCTAGGCACGTCTCTGACAACTTTCCTAGATCTGATCTTGATAAGATTATCAAAATTCACATGTCCCATCCTCTGGTGCCAGAGAAAACTCTCGTTAATCTGAGAAACAAAACACTGAACATCACCACCCTTAAGTTGATAATGTTTCCATGATTTATTATTCCAGTTGGTACCACAGTTCCAGATCCTTTAATGATCTCACAAGTTTTATCCTGAAACACAAGCTTAAAACCTTTGTTGAACATTTTTCCAACACTTAAGAGATTATGCCTTAAACCCCTTACCTAGTAAACATCATTTGTATTATGTTTTCCATCAAAACTAATTATTCCTTTACCAGCAATCTTAGCACCACAGTCATCTCCAAACAAAACTATTCCTCCATCATACTTCTCAAGTTTATTAAACTTACTCTTATCTCCAGTCATATGATTTGAACATCCATTGTCAATTACCCAAAAGTCTTCATCCTATGTAGCATGAAAATAAGTTACCCGAGTATCTTTTGCTTCATCCTTTTTTTCTCTCTAGAATATATTTTTTTGCATATCTTCCATGGTTAGTAGATAGAACTTTATTTACCTAGGCTAGAAACAAATATTCATCTTTATCTTCTCCAAATTTAGATTCATCATCATAAATTCTTGCATCTTCTTTGACATAATACAATTTCTTTAACTTCTTATCCTTATTATCTTTGTGATTATTGTTATTGTCCTTGTTATTCTTGTGTGTAGCTCTATTAGGAAATCTTGATGCACAATGACCAATATTTCCACAAATGAGACACATAAAAGGAAACTTACCTTTGTATTTACCAGTACCTTTCTTCAATATCCTTGTGAAATTTTCTTCTAAATCTTCTGAATCATCATCATCTGAGTCATCTCCTATCTTCATTTCTTTAAACGATGTTTGAATATTCTCTTTCTCTCTTTCAAGTTTTATCATCTTGAATGTAGTTAGGACACCAAATAGATACTCCTTAGTAAATGTCTTTGGATCATATGATTCTTCAAGAGAAAATACTTTGTCATTGTAATTATCTGGTAAGGTCATCAAGATCTTCTCAATTATATCTTCATCTGACATGGTACCACCTTGATTCTTGATTTCACTTGCAATACGTTCAACTCTCTAATAATAGCTTACAATGTCTTCTCCATCTTCCATTCTAAAGTTATCAATTTTTTCCTTAGTGGTTAGTTTCCTTGACAACTTTACTCTATCATTCCCTTCATAAATTTCTTTCAATTTTGTCCATACTTCATAAGTAGTAGGTAGATAAATAACTTTTGTCGTTTCAATTTTAGATAAAGCATTGAAGATAGCATAAGCAATCTCATTAGCAGAAGAAGGACCAACTGCTAGTATCACATACTTTGTCTCCAAAGCTTTCTAGGTGTTGAAACTAAGTGAAATTAGATAACTTCTCATTTGTTCTTTCCATTCACTATAATCAGCTCCATCAAAAATAGGAATCTACAACTTGTGTGCCATTTGATCTACCTCAAGTGGTTAATCTTTTCACCAAGGAACCAAATATCTAATACCAATTGTTGAAATGCACAAGACAACTAAGAGGGAGGCATGAATCAGTTGTATCAAATCACTTCACTTCTAAACATAATCTTTTCACTTTAACTTCAATCTGTTATTAAGTGTAAACATGAAATGTAAATAATAGAAAGAAAACACCAAAGACACCAAAATTACATGGAAAACCCAATGAGGAAAAAATCATAGTGAGGATTAACTCACAATATAGTAGTAATGCAATATCAGATACAAAGGCTCACTACCAAAGGGCTCACTGCCCAAATACAAAGGCCCACTGCCCAGATGCAAGGGCTCACTGCCTTCAAAGGACTCACTATCCAGAAGGAGGCTCACTACCTACATAAAATAAAAAGAGATAAATGAAGATCCACCACTAGGGTTCAACACATTTGCAACCTGGTCAGAAGATTGTAGACACCATCAACTCACTACTTTCAAGAATCAGACACCTTAAAGTATTGTTGCCTCAATTCACTCTTCCACTCTCTAATTTTTGTACTTGTTCACACACTTCACTTAATTTATTGATTCATGGATAGATGGATGGATATGAAATTCAATACAACTTGATTTGATTTTATACCATCTCCAACCCTAGAAAAATTCTTCAAGGTCATCTTATATAATTTCATTTACAAATTCAAACTAGGTCAGATACTTAACATTCCCATGGTGGATAAGAGTGGGAGAGGAACAATTAAATATTAATTTAGGACCTAAACAACCTCTTGGATCAATCACATACTTCCTTAAGTCGATGCAAAAACTTAATGTATTGTGTAGACACTAGGTAAACCAACCCTAATGAAAACACCAATGATCTTTGAAGTACACGAATCTCTAGAAAGGTAATCACATGTGGATCACTCAACATGCTTCACAAGATATTTTACCATCTTTGAGAATGTCTCAGGTACATCTGCAAAAATTACAACATTCACAAAGAACTCTTCATGAGTCCAACCGGATCAACCAACAAAACACCAGAGCTCTAGAGAAGGTATTCTAAAGTGCCAAACCATAAGAAAAATTTTTAGAACACAAAAACCATCAGAAAGATACATCTCCCAGATCCACAAGATCTAAAACCAAATATCAGAAGACTACGGAGCCAAAACATTTCTCCCAGTCCATAAATAGATGGTTATGTCAAACCATCTCACACACCGGTGAACACATCTTGTATTTTTCATCAAACCAAAAGAAAAAACTGAGGATATACTATCTATTGAAGCTTATCAACACACTTATAGATCTGCATAGGCATAGGATCAACATAGACAAAATGAAGAGCACAATACCATAGCACACTCAGAAAACACTCAAAACACACACTTCAACACTGCCTTCATTATTTCTCAAATTTTCTCAAAATCACTTGGCAAAGACACAACTAAAACTTCATAAATATAGTTGCATGTAATCTACGAACTTATACAATATATCAACTATACAAGTACCATATATAATCAACTTGAGCTATGTTGACATCAATGAAAACAATAATGACAACATCATCAAACACATCCATACTTGCAACACTCTATTCCAATTTGTTGATCTTTTGTTTCATTAATTTCATTAGATATAGCTTAATTTTCTTCAATGGGATTTATAAGAATCCTTGTTGTTTCTCTCCTCCTACTTGTCTTATTGCACAAGAAATTACTGAAGAAGAGGACACAACCATATGTAATCATGATGATCACATAACACAATAAGAAGAGACCATTGAAACCTACCTAAACACCACTTCAACTAGTCTGCATTCATCTACCAAGATATCCCCTAGTTGTGAGAATGTTTTAGTGAATGAGGATGCAATTGTAGGAAATCATGACAATCACATTAGTTGTGAAGAGGATATGTTGGTGTTATATGATCAAATATTTAAGATCTATGACAACCATATTTATTTTTCTTCCCCTACATCTCCTATTCTAGAAGACATTATGGGAAAAAGAAATGTAATCATAGATAACCATGATAATAATACTTTTTCTTCTCCTAATATCTCTCCAATTTGTGAAGAATATATCTTAGTGTTAGAAGATCTAATAGAAGAGAGTTAGGAGGGTACTATTTGTCTCTCTTCTCCTAAGAAAATCATTATTTAGCAAGAGAATTTCATCATTGTTAAAAATGAAAATCCAACCATTGATAACTCCCTTACTTGTGATGAAGTCATTTTAGAAGAACCAAAATTTGAATGTCATGAACATCTAGGTTGTAGTAAGGGAGGATATCATGGTGCAAGAAAATGAAAAAATTGACACATATCTTTGAAACAATAGTTATGTAACATCCTTAGATGAATATGATGAAGTGACATTAGACTCCCATTCACTAAGAGATCATGAAAATAAGAATAAGTATTCTAAGGTTATGCAGATTTGATATCCCTTGAAGTACTCTCCTAAGCCTGAACTAATCCTTTACCCACACTCACAACAACCGAAAACTCAAAACAAGCCCTTCCTCATCCTTGAACAACCTAAGAATAATATGTCATAGTAGCCAAATAATAATACCATTTCTCATACATATAACACTAGAAAAAAATTTCAACCAAGAAAAATAAATTCAACCTTCCTCCCTTTTCCTCAACCCATATCTCCTAGTGCCCCTCATTTGCCTTCACATGATCTTCTTAAGAAACTGAAGAATACTCCCACAAAAATATCCCTATGTGCAGGTGTTTTTACCTAGTCTAAAATGCAAAACAAAAAGAAATGCAAACAAGGAAAACACAAAAAACACCTCAAGATTGGCCTAAGTTGAACTTGAACAAAATGAAAGATAAAGAAGTTGTATACCTTGTCCAAGTTCATTGGTTAGTTGGCCTTGTTGATTGCTTCATTTGTGTGTTCCTTTCAATGAAAAATATCATGAAGCTAGATGCAAAACGATGTGGATGAGATGAGGAATGCAATGGTGCAAGTGGATATTTGGATAGATGCTTCGTTTGGATGCAAAATGAGCTCAAAAGTTGCAGCAATGGTGGATGCTTGAGGATGCAAGTCTGCTTGAATGCTTGAGTGTTCAAAGTTGCATGTGTTGCAAATGAGGTAAAATCCTCTAATTTAAGGGGAAAGGCCACTCAACAATGGATGGTCAAGATCCATCCACCTTGGACAAGATCAAGGGTTAGGGTGAGTTAAGAACTCACAAGCCCTCACATATTGACATTTGGTGGGTGAGGTGTAAAGAAGGACATGAGGTGGAGGTACTTCCTTATACCTTGGGAATGGACAAGATATCCTTATAAAGGAGGTCCTTTTCCCCATGTGGGTGATGAGACATTTGAGCAATTAAAAATTCCTCAAAAGATCTTGGAGAAATAAATGTGAATTAAAAATTCACATTGGGAAAGGGTTGCCTTCTCCAAAAGGAGAAAGCATTTAATAAAATATGACTTGAGGGTATGCCATAAATGGCATAAAGGGTTAAGGTGACCTAATCAAGTAATTAGGTTGTGCAAAGAGGTGATTAAGATGGATAATGAAGGATTAATACAAGTGGGCTATGATGGAGGACGTGACATTAATCTTGATTAAGGGTGTGCACATCCTAATTAGAGATTAATTAAATTAATCCAGATTAAGGAAGAGTTATGGAGGATGGGACAAGGAGAGAGAAAGTAATGAATTTAAAATTGATTTAAATTCATAAAGGCAAATGACTAAATTAAATAAATAGGAGTACTTATTTAATTTAGAGAGGAAAGGGGACAAAGGTAAAGTATTTAATTATTTAAATTAAATACCTTAGGAACATTAGGGAAGGGGAAAATATTAATTAAATAAATAATTTAATTAACATTGATAGGAAAAGTGAGATACGAGAATGAAAGGGATGAATTTGACCTCCTGGAAGAGGTAAAATTTGGATGTCTACAATCCCTATGGGATCTAATTCAGACTTCACCTAGCTATCATACTATGCTTCAAACAACCTTGCAACAAGTTATGGTTCCCTCTAGTGCAAATCCAAGTGATGTAGCAGCTCTATTTTAAGGAATGAATTCGGTTAACATAGACATTACTGTATTAACAAAAAAAAAATCCCTTTTTCCTTAATTTAGGAATAATTAACAATAAATGAGCCTAACATTGGCTTGATTTAGTGTTGTAATGTGTTTTACACATTCACATTGAGTCTAAGGCCTTGTCTAATAAAATGTACTTAATAGTGCCTTATTTAGGGTGTTGTAAAGTGTTTATTTAAACTTTCACACTAACCTAGGGATTTAATAATTAATTGACATTTAATTTTCTTTAATTTGCCCCGTAAATTCAAATACAAGCCTATTTTATTGCATTTTCCGAAGGATAAATCCTAACACTCATTAATAATATTTGACAACACTTAATTTGGCAAGGTTTGAGTCCTAGGCTAGTGACATGTGACCCATGCACCACCTAGAAAAGGGTCCTTCATAGGTCCTAGGACCCCCTTTTTACATGTTTTCTCATGTCCCCAAAGCATGTCCTAGTTGACTGTTCTAGGACCCATTCATCCTATGGCGAATGGGTCCTCCTTAACTTAGGACACCCATTTTTGAGCTTATTCTTGGAAGGATTTTAGAGATTTTGAATCCTAGATCTAATTTCATCTTGTTCTATTTGAATTTTGGGATTGAATTTTAAGTTAATTATAAATATCAGATTAATTCACATAGTTTTGGCTAAGAAATCCTAGCAACTTCAAGTATTCAAGCATTACAATAATTTTATGATCAAGAGAGAATTCGAAAGCATTTTCAAAGGCATTCAAGGGTATATTATCAAAGTTCTATTACAAAAATAAAAGGTCATATCATCGTATCAAAGGCATGTATGTTGTTGGAGCAACCATGTTGATGTAGAGTTCAATATTACTTCAAGAATTCAAGGACATCCTTTTATATTATTTTTTATGATCAAGAGCCACATCCATGGAAGCCACTTCATACTAAGCTTCAGATTTATCCAAGGTTCAATTGAGGATTGGTGAGTTGCTACACATTTTTGTTCATTCATCTTTACTTTCATGCATTATTTCATCACAAGGTTTAATTACCTAAATGGGGTTTGACCAAGGCAAACCCCTATTCCATAACAAACAAAAAAATTCTTCTCTCTTGATGTGTGATTGTAGGTTTTAGATGGAAGATCAAGTGGAGAACAAAATTTTCAAAGTTGTCAAGATTGTAAAGTTACCAAAAGTTGTCATCTTTATTGAAAGATCAAAGAAAGTGCTCTACAAAATTTATTTCCAACTTTCGAAAGTTGAACATCTAGGAGTTGGGAGTGGATACATTATAGAAAAAATCCTAGAAATTTTTTTTTTAGAACCCTAGCAGGGACCCATTCTCCACTGGGTGAATGAATCCTCAATGAGGCCTGACACAACACTTTTTCATAAAGGTACACATTATTTCAGCGTCTTAAAACCTTCCTATTTTCTGTTATAATAGTTAGGATTGATTTTTGATTGTTATGCATTTTACCTCTCATAATTGAGTAAAATAATAAGTACAAGTAGGTTCCTCCATTTGGTTAATCTTATTTTTGATATAACCTAATTTTATTTATTTCATTTTGGTAAACCCAATGTATTGAGCATTGTAATTTTCTAATTTTGGAGTCTTTCTTTTTATCCTAGGTTAGATCTTGCATTCGTTTGCATTGAATTAGATCTCATTTAGGGTGTCTTATTTTGCATTTAAATTTACATCTCATCTAGGGTTTTAGAATTGCATTGTTGGTATTCTTTAAATCTGAAAAATACAAAAAAATCAATCATTTTTCATATCATCTTACACCACAAAAACTTACATTTTAAATCAAAGCAAAATTATATATCAAACTAAGTCTTGTAATTCATCATTTTATCACATTTTCATTTGGCATTTCACATTGCATTTACATAAATCTGAAATAGAAACTTACGGTCACAGATTTGAATCTTAAACAAATTAGAAAAGGCTTAAAAGTTAGAAAAAATCAGTTTCAAAACCCTAATCTAGGACCCATTTTCCCTAGGGCGAATGAGTCCTTGATAAGACCTAAATCTGCTTTTTTGGAATTTCAAAAAAAATATTTTATGCTTTTATTTTTTGTTGTTACATATTTGTTTCAGCTTACTCAAATTCTATTTCATTCATTTCATTATATCTATCTTAATTTGTTTCATTTAGTGCATTATCAAAATAAAAATATATATTTACAATATTTTATTTTTTGATTATTGCATACTATAATCAACAAATTACCTTGTTTAGAATCTAAAAAATGCATCTCATTCTAGCTCATTGCATTGCCTTCTTCCATTTTAGGTTTGCACACTAAGTTTGTAAAACTTGTTTGAGCTTTACAAGTTCTTGTCCTATTAGTAATAATATTGTTAGACATAATTTGAGGAACATTTCATCCTGCAATATACCATTCACCGTGGATGTTGGGTTTTCTAGATCTCTTCCTAATATTGTTGATAATCAACCCCCTATGGATTATAGTTTTCATAATTCATTTCCAATGACTCCCATATTTACAACCATTATGCTTAATGTTAACAACACCATCCCTACCATTACTAGTTCCACTCAAGCTATGGGGTGTATCCAAAGTCAAGGTGGAACTTCAATAACTCCTACTATACCCATTCAAATTCCTACGTACAATAGTGCTCAACCTACCACAAAAATTCAACCTACTGGAAATGTGAACACTTAGGAATTTCCATAGGGAATCCTTCTATCTTTGTGCATTTACATACAATATCTCCTCAACCATCCTCTCTCACAAACTTACAATTCACTTGCTCTCTACATACATACACCTCTCCACCATATTCCCCTCTATCTTATAATAATAATTATTTTGTCCTTAACACACTGATGCAAACCATGTCATCCATTCAACAACAAGTTTTAGAACTATATCAAAATAATAATTGTCAACCTTTGCAATAAATCAAACAAATTTTGTATCCCTAGATATATTGAGAGAACAAATGCCACAAGATATAAAAGTTCCTTGATTTGAGAAATATGGTGGGAAAGGAAATCTCGTTAGCCATGTTTCTACTTTTAGAGATTTATGTAGTGATTTCTTCTTTGAAGATAAAATGTTGAATAAACTATTCCTTAGATCCTTGAAGGATACTACTTTAGTTTTGTTCTCTTTCTTACCGAATAATTCAATCGATTCATTCAATGAAATTTTTAATGACTTCTACAACCACTCCCACATTCACATGGGTCCCAAGATGACCTTAGTTGATTTAATGATATGTAAACAAAAGGATGATGAGAAATTGATTGATTTCATAGCAATATACCAAACACTTTATGCACAAGTAAACATTAAGATTCCTGATTTTGACCTTCAATGAACTTTAATTGCTAACCGACAAAACAAACTCCAAAACAAACTTGAAATGTTGATATTTTCATCCTTTATATAGTCATGTACATCTTGTATGCACACAAAAATGGTCTAGAGCATATATTAATTAAATAATTTCTATTTAATTAATATTCTTAATTCATCTACTATTATAAATAAATTGCAAGATTTATTTACATAGTTCATTATCTTATTTCTTCTTTTCCAAAATTCACTTTCTTCCTAAATTAATTAAATGGAGAAATTAAATAAATTTGTGATTTAATTGGTTTTTCCTCTTCCACTTAAATTTGAATTTTAAAATTCAAATTGGCCTCTAAATCATATTCTTCTTAAATTGGTTAAAATGCACAAATAAATTAATTTGGCATCTTTCTAATTTACCATCTCCACTTAAATTGAATCTTTAATTCAATTTAAGCACATTTATACATATTTCCTCTAACCACCTCCAGCTCGCCTGCCACCTCATCATGTGTCTCATAAAAATGATTTTTCTAAATTTAAAAATATGAATTATCTTCAACAACTTTGCAACGAATTTGGAACTAACTGAGACACATGGCTCTTCCTTCTCTGTGATTCCCTTTAACACTTGGAAAATTGCTTTGGTAAAGGGAACCATCTCCCATATTCTCTCTAACCTCTGAATTATCCACCATTGATGCCGCATGATCACCATCCCGATGGTCCATTATTTCCACATCACCTTGAGCCTTAGAAAATATATAAATAGGACTCATTGCTACAACTTTTCAAAAAGTAGAATTTGATAATCTTATGCTATTGAATTTTAGTACATTTTGAGAGAAATTTGGAGAGCTTTGTATTTTAGCTTTGCATTAGTTCATATAGAGTTATAATGGAAATTTTATCTTGGATAGTTTAGTTCATTTCATCTTTCATATAGCAATTCCATTAGATCATCATTATCAATCTTAGCAACATTTGGATTTTAGTATCATCTCATCATAGGATCATTTAGTCTTGAATCATCAAAAATTGAAAATACAAAAAATATAGGCATGTAGACTCAGCATAGCATCTCGTATCTTAAGTTTTCAATCTTTGTAGGTTCATGTGCAACACTAATAAGATCTGAGAGCATGATTTCTAGGGGTCCTTGAGATTAGAGAACCATGGAATGAATTAAGAGGATAGCAGTAGCTTTTAATTCTGCTATTTAGATTTATTTTTATGTAATACATTGCATGAAGGTGTGTTTGATTTTTTCATTCTGAACCACATATTTCAGCCACACATAAATTGGTGCCCACCATTGGGCCGAGTCCCATATTTTAATATGCTTTCTATTGAGTTTTATTTTGAAAGTCTCGTCAAATTTTTTGAAACGGCGCATACGAATTTTTCTCCAACACATCTGGCTTCTATTTCGGTGCATTTGGTTTCCTGTTTTGGTGCATTTGGTTTTTCTTTCAACACATCTGGCTCCTATTCCAGCACATCTGGCTCCTATTCCAGCACATCTGGCATTTGTTTTAGTGCATTCAGATTTTATTTTGATGCATCACGAAGTCTAAACTTTATTTTGTCATTTTCCAGTTTCAACGTATTTAGTTTATCTTTTAGCGCATTTAGTTGTTCTTTTAGCACATTTAATAGTTTAGCGCATTCAGTCTGAATTTTAGTCATTCGGTCTCTATAATGGCACATCTGATTTTTACTGTAAATTTTCTAGATTCTTGAAACTAATCTATGTTTTTTTGTTGCAGGAACTCAATATGCAGTCAGAGACTTTGCAAAAACAATTAAAAGAATGCTGTCAAAGATTAAAAGCTGAAACTACTAATATTTGGTTGCAAGGATTAAATTATTCATTTCCTTTGGTTAAGGTAGGAATATAGCTTAATTAGAAGGAATAATTTACACCATGTTTGTTGTGTTAAGAGTGGTAGGCGAGTAGGCTCTCCCCTTAACTAGGTGATCAAAAAGCTAGACCCATTCATTTCTTTTTATTTTCACCCTTAGAGGGCCTGCCTTGGTGGGAAAAGAGGTAATCACCCCAAGGTAGCGACCCAAACTGGTAACAGGTTAAGGCCGAGCCCTTCCATCCAGTATAAAATAGAGACTTGAGGAAAGTTCAAGGACCACGAATGGTTGTGCCGACAAGTGATTCCCTTAGTACCTGTGAGGTACGTAAAAACCTATAGAGCTTAACCTCTATAGGTTTGGGGTCCTCCTTAATGGAGATAATCTTTCCATATGTATAGCCCACCCATAATGGAATTCCATTACTAAAAACCCATTTTTTGTTGTAAGCCCAATTACATTTCTATTCTTTGGTGCAACAAAGGTCATTGCCAAGACACCCACATTCTCGTAGGTTTTTAGTAGAGGTGAAAAAATTGCCATGGGAGATTCATGGGAGTTTGAAGCTTGGTTGGACCAAGAAGTGAGTGCACTATAAGGGGGAGCCTATGCGGCCAAGCTTCTAAGTCACCCACTAAAGATAAGTGCGGTTCAAGTAAAATCCTTGTGGAACCCAAAAAAATATTTCCTTACACAAACTAGGATTATGCTTGTTTGACGTGTCTTCACCTATGCATTTTAAATCAAAACTCAACCAAACACAACACTCTGAAATATCCAACCGGTGATTTAAAAGACAATTCAACCAAACAGTTCAAATTCACTGTAAAAAATTAGAAATTTTTGTCAAACTGTCGGTAACCAGAATTTTTTTTCTAGTTCAGCGCATCCAATGCCTGTTTTAGTGCATTCAGACCATTCTCCAATGCATTCATTTTATTTTTCAGTGCATCCCACTTATATTCCCAGCATATGCTCTTTCAACACATCTGTTTAATCCTGCAACATAGCCAGACCATTCTCTAGTGCATCCATACCCTATTCTAGCACATCCAAACCTTCTTGCAACACATCTAAACCATTCCATAGTGCATTTGGACATTGTTTTAGTGCTTCTGGTAACTTTTCAAACAAAAACCAAAATTTGACCTCCTTTCTACCAATCAGCATCCAATTCGGATTTTCCCTCTTAAACAACATCTTGTCATAGTCCTAAAGTTTATGTTGAGGGATTGGAAATCAACCAATTTTTTCAAGAAATCTCTTACCAAAAGAATCAAGAAACCAAAGAAGCACCTTGGCTATAAGAAACTTTTGAAAAGGAGACACTTCTTGTATCAAAGTAAGAAATTCTTACTTGATTATCGAACCTTCATCCATAGGTATCGCGATTTTGATAGAGGATATATTGATGATTTTTCTTTAGAGCCTTTATCTTCGTAAGCTTATTATCAATGAAGAGTTCTTTCACAAAGGCATAATCATAGTCAGCCAATTTTTCATTCCTTCATTCCTCAATGAGAAATTCAATATTCCAATCGTCACAATCAATTTCTACAATAGATCTCAATCTTGTTGAAACTAGCATTCTCAAGTGAAAATCCCTCATCTAATCTTTGATCAAACATCTTAACGTGCCTTTCTCATGACATCGATTTCTAATTTAGCAGCTATGTTTCACCATCATGATTTATCATCCTTTATCAGGATTCATCATCCTTTATCCTGAAATAAAGCTCGCTCAACTAGATTTTTAACCAATCTCTTTTGGCACTTCCAAACTTTGGTCAAATATTTAGAACATTATCCTCACTTGTATGCCCTTCCAAACAAGATCCGAAATGATGAAACTTCAACAAAAAGGAATTGGAACCTTAGATACCATGGCTGAACAAGAAGAGAATCCCTTTCATAATATCCACTAAACTGAAACTGATGAGGTAAATGAAGAAGATGTCCAACAAGCCCAACAAGACCCAAATTTCCATAAATTATTAGAAAAGGTTTTCGAAATGGATGGAGAAAGATACCTCTTAATGTTGGAAAGCAAAGGAGTCAAGTTACCCAATGATTTTAATGTTACAAAATTGAAAATAAATCCAAAGAAAATGGAAACTGACACAAATTGAATCGAACAGTGAAATGAAAACCAATGATCCCATGAACGTTTTGAAACAACAAATCCAAACTCCTCAACAAAAAATGTAGAACATGCAAACTAGGAGTACTAAGAGATACTGCATACAAGATATATTTCCCTACCCATTCGATCAAAGAATTAACATGATACCATTCCCTTAACATTGTGAATTTCCCAAATATTGCAAGTACAATGGGAAAATTGATCTGATAGATCACATAAGGGAATTCCAAATGACGATTCTTGAATTTTCCCATGAGGATACATATTTGATGAGATTATTCCCATGTAGTTTGGGAGGGAAATGCATATAGTGGTTCTTACAATTACCACTGGGGATCAAATCTTTTGAGGAATTGGTAATCAAGTTCATTACCAAATATTCATATAATATCCAACATGAGATCATGATGAAAGATCTTTGTAATGTGAAAAAAAAAGGAGAATCATTCATCATATTCTTACAAAGATGGAGAAGGTTATTTGTAAGTTATCCTCGACCCATACCAGAAAAAGAGAAGATAGAGGTGTTCATTGATAACTTGAATGATCACATGAGTTATAGGCTCGAATTCCAATGCCCTCCAACTTTTGAGAAATTGATCAAAAATGAAATCAAGATTGAGGAGGCTTTGGTCAAATGAGGAATATTGAAAATCTATAATGAAAACAATTCATCTAATTCCTCCAACAGTGATAAACCAAAATTTTGGCAAAAGTGTAAAAATAATGACAATGATACCTCCGTTGAAATGTGCAATACTAAACCGGTCTTCAATTTTTCAGGAAGTTCCTCAGATACCAATCAAAATACCACCCAAAACACCAACCAAAACAAAAACCAAAATACCAACTCAAGTAATACTCAAACCAATCAAAATAACACATCATCCAAAACCCTGCCCTATCAAACATTGAACAACCGTGAAAAGTTTACAATGCTGGGTAAATCACATGAATCCTCCTTGAGGGAACTTATTATGGAAAATATTATCACCCTACCTAAAACCCGAGGTTTCAAACCCAAAGTAAAATCATCTTGGTGGAATGAAGCCCATTTTTGTGAATTTCATCAATGCAAAGGTCACCTCACCAATATTTGCATGCAATTGAAACATAAGATACAAGAATCGATTGATAATAAGATCATACGAATAGAAGAGCCTCAAAAAAACACTAACCATGGAGTATTCAAAAACCCTTTGCCAAATTATGACAAGGGAGAATCTTCGAACAATAATGGCAAAGGAAATAATGTAAACTATGTTCAAGATACCGTCATCCTTAATATTTCAGTTGTTGAAGATCATGTAAATGAAATTGAAATCAATAACACACCAGATCATGTCGCAACCAACCATCCAATGAACAACACCAACATCATTTCTAATCAAATCGTTGATGTCCTGTAGGACATGGTTGTAATGGATAATCAAGTTAATGTCATCAAAATCAATGCAAAACAAGACAGTGTGCCCATAAACGTAACCACAAGGGCTCAAACTAAATATGTTTTAAAGGGTAGTTCTTCCAAACCGCCTGCTGCTACATCTCATCAATACAACATTGTTGGTCAGCTCCATAAAATTCCCACGCAAATATCAATATTGGAGCTCCTTAAAATCTCTCCCGCTCATAAGGAGATTTTGGGAAAAGCCTTAGTGGATACAATAGTGCCGAATTATCTAGAATTTTGTGCTTTCCAAGCCATGGTGGGACATCTAGTTGCACCTCACTACTTATCCTTTTCAGAAAATGATGATGTATCCCTCACTCATTCTCACAACATGACCCTTCATATTGAAGTCTTGATCCATAAAATTCGTGTCAAGAGCATCCTTATAGATAGAGGATTTGGACTTAATATTTGTACTTTAAAACGTGTCCATGCACTAGGGTTCTCTAAAAATGTAATAGATCCAAGAAAGAAAAACATAATCAAATCATATGGTGATGAAGAGAGAGCTTCAAAAGGCTTGATTATATTGCGCATTCAGGTGGGGCTAATTCAGAAAAATGTGGTTTATCAAGTTTTGGATAGGGATTTGACATATAACATACTCTTGGGTCATCCTTCGATCCTTGAAATGCAAGTCGTGCCTTTAAAATATCATCAATGCCTAAAGATTCCCTGCAATGGCTAATAAATCACTATTCCTGCTGATTCAAATAGCCCTCAACAATGCAATGCCCTTAAGGCTGTCCAGGATGTATTTATGCCTCATAACCGTAAAGCTCCCAATTCCCCTCCTGATATCCTCAATGGTTCTAGTCAAACTAATCCTTTAGCCATGTCCTCCCATGAAGTAAATCAAACAAGTTCATCATCCAAACAACCAGAGAAAAAGGAAGAACCTAGCCCTTCTACATCTACCAATTTTGAACCCTAGCTTAATACCATGGCCAAAAAATTTGAAGAGAAAGTCCAAGTCAAAGACAATGGTGTTGGGGAATACTCAATTGAACAATCCCTTTGCCTCTCACAGTTAATGTTGCCAAAATCCTATGGTCAACCATCAACCTCGTCCCAAACATCCTAACAACTACTCACACTTTTTGATGGTCGATTCATAAAGGCAAGCAGCAAAGCAAAGGAATCTGATGACAAAGATGTTTTGAATTGGCTCTACAAAGATGAAACTGCTTCTCAAGTTGCAACAAAAAATGTCCAAACCACTCAGTATGGAAAAGGATTCTTGATCTTGGAGAAGATGGGATACGATAGATTGGGACCAATTGGAAAAAGAAAAGAGGGTAGCATAGAACCTATCCAAACCATCATAACCAATCCAAAAGATAAAAAAAGGTTAGGATACAAAGAACATCAAAAATATGAAGAAACAAAAGAAGACCTAAAGCAGAAGGTTGTTGAATGGATCCTACAACTACAAGAAAGTGATTTCTATGAGTCTAATTCTAATAAATATGAGTGGGATTCATTTTCAAAAGAATCATGTCACGATAAGAATGTTTATGTAATACATAAGTATACTCCCACACTTGAGGAGGGAGAAGGCTTAGGTTTAAGACCATTCGAATAAGGATCACACAATATTGATGGTTCAAGTGAAGATGATCAAACTCATAGCGAGAGATCTCTCAAAAGAGAGAAACATTATAGATCTTGACTTGGCCATAGTATTGTTTGATGACAAAATTTCCATTAGGACCCTTACATCCTTTGATCTAAACCCATCTGACGATCTCGTGCCATTAGACTATCCTAAACTAATAGATTGGGACCAAATCGAACCTATCAATATCCCCAATTTTTTGAACAATGAGGCCATCGTAAAATTCCTCTATGCTAGTAATCCTAAAATAGTCTCCACCATTGAACATCATAGTGGAGCTTCACAACAAGGGAGTGTCAAATTTCCCAGCTGCAAAATAAATGAAACAAAAGAAATATCTGATGGTGAAAACCATTCCATGGTAGTATTAGATCAAGAAATAGTAAAAATAAAGAGCACATCCGATGGTGAAAACCTCTCTAAGGCACCAAAAGATGGGAAATTTGACACTCTCCTAGAGCACTTCTAGGAGAGATAGAAATTCCTAATTGAACCATCATAGTCTATCAATATAGGCAATGCATAGATAGTAAGAACTCTTCATCTGGAAGAATCATTGACAAAAATAGAAAAAGCTCAACTTTATCAAGTTCTTTGAAGAGAGACAAATCAAATTTTCCTGGTCATATGTAGACATGCCAGGGATAGATCCAAACCTCATCATGCACCATTTATCCCTTCCTTCAAGAATCCAACTAGTCAAACAAAAGTTGAGAAAAATGCATCCACACATTGCCCTATTGGTGAAGGTTGAACTAAATAAGTTATTAGATGTCGGATTCATTAGGCCTATTGACTATGCAGAATGGATATCAAATATTGTGCCTATTTCAAAACTTCATGGCAACATAAGGATTTCTACTAAATTTAAAGATCTCAACAAGGCTTTCCCAAAAGATGATTTCCCCTTGCCTAACATAGAAATCACTGTGGACTTAATAGTAGGACATGGCATGTTATCACTAATGGATGGATTTTTGAGATATAACCAAATCAAGATAGCTCCTGAAGATCAAGATAATATAGCCTTCACTTTCCCATGGGGAACCTTCTACTGGAATGTCATGCCGCTCGGGTTGAAAACCGTAGGGGCCACATACCAAAGAGCTATGCCAACCATCTTCCATGACATGATGCATACTTTCATGGAAGACTATGTGGATGATTTATTGGAAAATAATTACACTAGAAAAGGACATCTGGAGATATTAGACAAGCTATTCACTCACCTAGAGAAGTTTAATGTTTGTCTCAATCCAAAGAAATGTGTATTTGGGGTAACATTAGCAAAAGTACTTGGGTATATAGTGTTAGAGAAAGGTATTGAGGTAGACCCTGCAAAGGTGAAAGCTATAATGGAGATTCCAGCCCCGAAAAACATCAGTGAGTTAAGGTCCCTCCAAGGTAGATTCCAGTCCATTAGAAGGTTGATTTCACAATTGGCTGACAAGACCCATCCTTTCACTAATCTATTGCACAAAAATGTTTCCTTTCGATGGGAAAAAAAGTGTGAAGCAACTTTCAACCAACTAAAAAAATACCTGATGAGTCCACCTATTCTAGCACCTCCAAAAAATGGGAAGCCTCTTTTATTGTACATTGCCTCTATTGGCGGATCATTGGGATCCTTGTTGGCACAAGAAGATTCAATGGGAAAGGAGAGGGAAATTTATTACATTAGTAGAATCTTGAACATTTATGAGATCAATTATACATCCATTAAGAAATCTTTTCTAGCTGTAGTGTTTTCTACCCAACAATTGTGACACTATATGTTGACTCACATAGTCAAGCTCATAGCCAAGATAGATCCACTGAAATATCTCTTAAGCAAAGAAAATCTGTCAGGAAGAATGTCCAAGTGGGTAATGGTACTCAGTGAGTTCGACATCCAATATGTCAACAAAAAATATATCAAAGGGCAATCCATCACTAATCAACTAGCTGAGGCACCAATTCATGATGATCATCCCCTCCATATTGAATTTATAGACGTAGATGTCCTGGCAGTAACAACGAAACAATGGGTGTTTTACTTTGGTTGTTCCTTCACTCAACATAAATCAGGAGCAGGGATCCTATTCATCACTCCCCTAGGGAACACCATTCTAGAATCCCATCGCTTGATGTTTCCTTGCACCAGCAAAACCACCGAATATGAAGCACTCATTATCGGAATCAAGATAGCTATGGAATGTAAAATTATAGAGTTCCAAGTTTATGGGGATTCTCAACTAGTCATCAATTAGGTCAGTGATGATTATCAAACCAAAGATGACAAGCTAATGCCCTACAAGAGAATGATTGATGACTTCAAGAAGTACTTTGTTGACATCAAATTTGGTCAAATCCCAAGGAGTGATAACAAAGCTTCCAATGCTATGGCTACAATTGTTTCCTTATTGAATATTCCAAAACAAATGTGGCTGCTATGAGTTCATGGTGGAGCAATTGTTTACCCCCGCTTATGATACCTCTGAGTCCCAACTTATTTTCCAACTAGACGATGCTAATACCTCCATCTATAGAAAGATCTATGCTTACCTAAAAGAAGATATTCTTCCTCCTGATATTTCCCAGAACCATAAATGAAACTTCATCTGCCAATCTACCTATCAGACCCTTATAGTGGATTCACTTTATCGTCGAGGTATTGATGGAACTCTCTTACGATGTCTAGAAAGTGACGAGTCTAAAAAAACTTTGTGCAAAGTCCATGAGGGTATTTTCAAAACTCATTCAAGTGGTTTAACCCTCGCTAAGAAACTCCTTCATCTAGGATATTACTGGTTGACTATGAAGAAAGAATCCTTTGAATTTTTCAAGACATGTCAGAAATGCTAGATCCACAAAAATCTCATTCATGCACCAACACGAGAATTGCAGCCCTTTGCATCAACATTGTCATTTTGTCAATGGGGGTTGGATCTTATAGGTAAAATTCACCCATCCTCATCCAATGAACACAAGTTCATCATCACAACCACATAGTACTTCATGAAGTGGGTTGAAGCCATGCCTCTAATCACCATCACAAGGAAGTAGATCTCATTGTTTATCTTGAACTACATCATCTGTAGGTATGGTATTCCTCAATCCATTGTCACTGATAGTGGAAGACCTTTCAAGAATCAAGACGTATAAGAACTTTGTTAAAAGTTTCATATCCAACATCAATTTTCTACACCCTACTATCCTCAAGGAAATGGCCAAGCTGAGGCCTCAAACAAAACAATCCTAAACATCTTAAAATAAAACCAGCAACGATGTTGGACATGACTAACATGTTGAACTGAACCCTGCTTTGTGTGCCTATCATACAAGCATCCAAACACCCACGAGAGTCACACCATATGCCCTTGTCTATGGATCTGAAGTAGTACTACCCATCGAGGTTGAGATACCATCACTATGGGTGTCCTTGAAAGGTCTCATTATAGATGAAGATTATCATGTGGCTAGACTGCAGGAGCTAGTATTGTTGGATGAACGTCATCAGCTGGTAGTAGATCATCTAAAATTATATCAGCAGATGTAAAGTGCAGAAATCTTAAATCAAAATTCGACAATTACTTAAAATAAATTCCATTATATTCCAAATAAAGTCGTCATCTCTTCATTCATTCATCATAAAACAAGTCGATTACATACAATGACATAAAAGTCAAAAAGATATCTTCATAATAATACAGTCTAAATCTTACAAGTGTCAAAATACACATTTCAAATAATAAATAAAATGGATGATAACATATCCAGTTCCAATTCGAGACTTAGGCATTCAGTCGCCATAAGCTTGTCATTACATACATCATGAATAATAAAGCATTTAAAAGAAGAATCAGTCAGTCGATCTTCCCTCCATAAGCAAATCTTCAAAACAAGACGAGAACAAGAATCGGGCGCTTTTTCCGCCCAATCTTGAAGCTTACGGTTCCCCGAAATTTCTTAGTCAATCAAGAAATACCCGACCTTGCATGAATCGCTTAGCAAAAAGCAGTCTATGAGCAAGATGGAATCTGGTGCAAGCCTAGTATAACTAGTAATACCACAAGCATTTTCATTTTTCTAATTTAGTTAAGAAAGAAGCAAGTTCGATACTAGGATATGGTAGAGAGTTCAAATAATCCATCTATTTCAATGGTACAAAAATTACTTGGCCAAGTAAAATGTCATGCACGACAAATAAAAGTAGTTTTGGAAAAGCAAAACTACACTCTCTATTAACCCATATTCGGCACCCATCCCAGAAGGTAACTTTCCCAAACACATCATTTGTAGAATTATCTATCATTCATGCATGGTCTAATTAATCAAACACAATCTTTTGCAATCTTACAATCATTAACTGAAAACATCGTTTAAAATGAAAATAGTTTAACAAGTACTTCTTTTCATTGTTCCAATTCGTAAAAGGTCATAAAATCAATATTTTAATTCAGTAATTTAAATAATCAATAAAGTTTCAAAAACGAAGGTGTATCTCCAGTGTGTCAAAAATACATATAAAACGTAAATTAAAAGAGCACACATTCAGTTGTTTCAAACTCTTATTTAATTTAAGTTATTTAAAAATTCATTCGGATAGTTTACAAAAATTGACTGAAACTCAAGTTTAAGCATTTTGATTCAAGTTCATCCTATTTTCAGCGTTTAAATGTCCATCATTTATCAAATTTATTCTAACTATAAAATTCTGAGTTTTGATAGTTTTCCTAAAAAAATGAAATATTCAATTTTCCATAATTCTCATTTCAAGAATAGAGTTAAAATTCCAAGTTAAAAATTCCGTTTTTGAGTTTTTCTGTCAACAATCTCTGTTTTCCGTCAGTATAATTCAACTAATTTGTATCAGCATAATTTCATTTTTCTCAATATTGTAAGTTCATTTCCAAGTTTAATATGGTTTTCTAATTTTTAGTTCATTGTTCTATGAACGATTTAAATCAAAATTTATCTAATTCTCAGCATAAATAAATTAAATTTCTTTTTCTAATCTTTCTTGAATTCTAAGAAATAAAACACAGTTGAGATTTTTCTACCATGAGGATTTTATCTATTTGATTTTACGTTTTAATCCGTGTCTCAAATTTTGTTTAAATTCTTGAAATCAATCTTAATCAATTCTATTTTCAGTTTTAACAAAATTGCAAGTATAATTTTTGATAGTTATAGTTTTTGATTCTCTCTTTTTCCTAAATTTAAACAGTCATGTTCATCTACATATTCTGATAACCATTTCCAAAAATGATTGAAATAATATTAAAAAGATCTAGTTTACAATTTAATTTACAAATTCCTACCTGAATATTCATAAATTTTGTATGATGTTTTGCCTTTTCTGTGTTTTTTATTTGTGACTGTC
The DNA here is from genome assembly GCA_007115665.2 of Sequoiadendron giganteum. Classification (NCBI taxonomy): domain Eukaryota; kingdom Viridiplantae; phylum Streptophyta; class Pinopsida; order Cupressales; family Cupressaceae; genus Sequoiadendron; species Sequoiadendron giganteum. The sequence goes on along the minus strand of CM021104.1, from coordinate 305,638,921 downwards.
TTTCCCTGACTGCTGTTGGCACCCTTGCCTTGGTTGAAAACTTGTGAGGAAATAAATCTGGAGGTGCTTTGCACCTTAACTGCCTGGCTCCCTGCTGTGGCCGCACCTTGTCTCTCCTTGGCCGCACTTTGCTCTCTCCCAAAACTCCTTCCCTTTTCCTTGTGCATGGAGTGGATGGCGCAGACAGGACATTCACACTTGGCTGCGTGTGAGTAAGGCTCCCTTGCTGAGGCCTGCGCTTGGAGGAAGAGGAGTCCACTTTGCTGCTGTGCGTAGACTTCCACGGGCTGTGGAGGAAGCTTCCCTTGGCCGCACCTTAGGTAAAGACCACACCTTCTTACCTGCTGCGTGAAGAATGGAGGCTAAGGCGTGGGGTAAGAATGATCAGCTTGTTCTACGTTTGAATTTCTTAACTCGTAAACACAAAATAAAATCCTCTGTTCAATTGATTTTTACTCCACAATAGACAATTTTCTGTGTTTTTTTTTCTTAATTTCAAAATTCTGCAATCTCCCAATTTTCCTCCATCCTCAATTTCAGATTTTCCATCCCATATATTTGTTTTCTCATGCATTCATGCATATCTTAGATCCATAAATCTCTCAATTTGATCTTCAGATCAAATTTATAACTTTTAGTTAAAGATATTTTAAGATATTTAACTCTTTCAATTTAGCTGAATTTAATTTTTGATAGCAATTTTCAAATTCGAATTTTTGAACGGAATCAATTTGTATTTGATAATTTAATTAAATTTAAAAATGAATCTATTTGTAAATATTAAAAATCATTTATTTTCACTATTTCCAATTTAAACATTATTTAAATTTAAAAATAATTTTATTAAACTAAATTTAATCAAAGTCAAGTTTAAAACTCTATTATATTAAATTCTTAGAATTTCCACTTTATATTTCAAAAATAGGAATAAAATATCAAACATTCTATTAATTTAATTTACATTAAATTTCATCACTTAACAAAATCATCATCTACGAAAATACATTTTTACAATTTTTAAGAAATCACACCAAAATTAAATTTTTCGATTCGCAAGCATAATATACGCACAAGACATTTAAAAATATTAATCTACTTGAGTGTATGAGATCCCATCTATTCGCAAACGTCAATTGGCTAAACAACTCTACCTGATCGTTGTTCTCACCTTCGACTTCGTTCACCTGTTTCCTACGTTCATTTGCACTCGATTTATCATTAGTAATGACAAACCCCAAAATAAACGTAAATACCAATAATTTTCATTTCAATTCCAATTCAATTTCATCTTCATTTCATTTCAAATTTCAATTAAACCATCTTTTTAATAATCATTAAATAATCTAAATTCGACATATAAAGTAATGTCTGCATTTAAATATGTAAGTGAAAAATCCAGACGTGACAGCAGAGAATTTCCACAAGCTAGAATCACAAAGTCAAACCTAGGACATTTCAAGTAGGTGATCTGGTATTGAAAGAAAATCTTCATAATCAATAGGACCGGGAAAAGAAAGGAAAATTTGAACCTAATTGGTTAGGTCCTTTTGTTGTGGTTTCAATCTTTGGATCAGGCGCATTACAATTATCTACAGTAGAGGGGGATCTGTTTGAAGAACCGACGAATAGTCTTCACCTGAAGAATTTCTACACATAATGCATTCAGTGCATGTTAAAATTCCTGAAAAAAATCCTAAAAACTAGAAAAGTCCTAAAAAATTTATAAAAAGGACAAAAAGTCCTGAAAAAATCAAAAAAATCAAAAAATACAAAAAAAAGTGAAAAATAAAAGAAAATGGTTGCTTTGATGAAAACTTGCAAAACATGCATCTTGGTAACATCAAAAAAATCATGAAATCTGAAAAGTGCAATAAAAACAAATGGTGAAAACCTGGTAAATAGGTGCTATTTGTGATAGGTTGGCTTCTCCATCTATTCAAGCCCGTGTTGACCATTCACTTCTGCCACCACTGTGCATGAACACCTATGTCTATATTTGGCTAATGCAGTCATCCCACCTTGAATTTGTTCTCATTGTACATATCCATAATAAATTTGGTTTGTTCTCACTGGGGGCAAATAACCGTTGAGCTTCAATTAGCAGGCAAACAATCAACAAACTATAGTATCAAAAGAAACAATCACAATATCCATCAAAATCTGAGCATCAAACGTTAATCATCCAAATCAAATCAATCATCAAGTCAAATCAAATCAACTCATCACTGGCGAATTATCTTCCGAATCATGGTTGGATTACTTTAACACAAATGTTCAATTGACGTATCTTGATTTTTGTTATCATTTCTCGCGAGTACCTCAATGATGTCACAAACTAGCTTCACTATGATCAAAAATGATATTTTTATTTATCTACTGCTTGGGAGTCAATCATTAATACTATGCAAATTGTTATGGGACATGCTCTACAAAGTATCATTGATGACATTCTGAATTTGCATAGAAACATGATTAACTCTTGTATGTTTACACAAGTGATACTCAGGTCATCTTGGTCTAATTATACCTAGATTCTTGTGTTATCTTGCATTATCAAATCTCAACGGTTGTATGGAAGTTATACTTAGGTCATCATGGTTTAAATTATACAATCGATGTTTGTACTAACTTTCAACATAATAAAATTCTCAATGATGACAATAAGCACAGTGAATAAGATGACAACATTGCATAGATAGAATTACATTCATTTTAGTCTACATTTTCATTGTAGATTTTCTAAGCTGGTAATTCTCAAGGCTGATGTTATTTCTTACTACAGGATTGAGTATATTTGACATAACAGAAAAGTAATTCATTTGCAATGGAATTTCCATTCCATTTCATTAGAAAGCATTATCATACATTCACTATCACAAATCATTCATGCATTCATTATAATATTTGCATCGTGAAAAATTCCAAAAATAAAACATAATACCTTAATTAATATCATCACATCAAGGTCATAATAAATAATTCATCCATATATCCATTCATCATTCATAATAAAATCATAAGTTCATTCAACATCATAATCCATTTGCATTCATGATCATAATCCATTTCACATATTTGCATAAAAAATACCAAAAACATAGAAAAGAGCATTACATTTAGTTTGCAAAATAATATTCATAGTGGCATAACATAAAATCATAAATTCATACATTTGCATGTATCACATTTTCATCCATAAACCATACATCTAAAATCCATAATAAAACCATTTGCATCCATACATCGATATATACATATCAAAAATTACAAAAATCACATTTCATATCATTTGCATCCGTGTCATCCATCTCATAAACATATAAAAGAAAATCATCATCATCCGTACATGCATCCATAACATAATCATTTAAAACATGGCATCATCACATAGAACATAAATTAAATGCATCCATCCATAATTAAACATCAACACATAGATCATTGAATTCCAATGCATATCATATAACCTCATAAAAACATGTCAAGTATACAATAATATCAACTAAGAAATGATACATAAAAAATGTGGCACAAAGCTGAGTCTTTGAATCAAAGTATACAAAATCAAGCATGTCTGTGGGATCCTATAATGTTGCCACCTAATGTGGCAGTCATCTATCCAACACCTCGTACCCCTGATGGTCCTGGCCCTACTGGCCTTGGCCCTGGTGGAGGTCCACCTAGTGGAAGTGGTTGTGTGACCCCTCTACTAGTTGTGGGAGAATGTGAGTGCCTGGATCAGGATCTGGAATAACTAACTCGTGCTCTGCTGGTATAACCTCATGGTACCTACCTCTATAATATTCCACCTCCTTAGTAGACTCGCTAAGCTCTCTAACTAGATCAACGGTACAAGTACCCCGAGCCACTGTCTGAATCCAATATGCCACTACCACAACTTATGCCTCCTGCCTCCTCGCAACATCTCTCTTTGCAATAAGAGTAACTAGTTGGGCCTGTAGCTACACCATCTACCCCTAAATTTGCACCAGTGCTAGAGCCTATGCCTGAATCTAAACCTAGGCCTAGGCAAGTTGTGCTTGTAGTGCCTGGATCTGGCCTTGTAGTGTCTGCACCTGACCTTGTAACCTAACTATCTGTGTCTGTTGTCTCTAGGAGGGCATTTGAACTATCAGTGGTCACTGCCTCCCTAGTGTTGATCTCCTCCTCTTGGGGATAACCCCAAAGTTCAATGCACCACCACCATATCCTCCCTCATCTCCACCTCCCCCTCCTCCTCCATCACCCCCAACCTCTCCCTCTACCTCTGCCCCACTGCCATCTCTCGGTTGCATGGTCGACTCTACTCTCCTCCCTACCTCCAAAGTCGGTGTTGGCTCTTCCAAAACGGAAATCCATGGAAAGGGATGCATGTGAAAATACTTAGCATAGTCAGTTGTCATCTAGGCATCCACAACCTCAGGATGGTATTGCCAATATATTGGCTACATGTCGTAATACTCTGTACAAGCTACATCATAGTAGAGGGTTGGCCCCCACTCTGGTATATCCTACCTACACCTAGCATAATGTGATACCCCCTGTGGAATCCCCTAAATGCGGTTGTACGTTCTGTAAACCCTACCAAAAATAAATCACTCAGTGATGTATGGTGTCCTCCTAATTAGGTATCTACTGCAAAAATCATATGGCAACTCAGAACCATCATCTTCCTAGGCCTCACAATTAGGGTAGGGTTGCTATATCACTGTGTCTAGGTCATCTAGGACCCACCTCCCACTGTTCGTATGATAGCTATGTGCTCCCACGCCTAGAGTTGTAACAATGTGCAACCTATTGTGAGACTGCTCGCTTGAAGATAGACAACCTAGTGCAAGTCATGGTATAAATGTGCTAGCATGCATGATCCCCAAGCATACCTCATGCCATGAGAAATCATGCTATCCATAAATCATCCCCATACCACTGAGAAGCCCTTTGACCTATAGTTAGGGCAGATAAATACTCCAATGAATCTAGCTAGAACAAAGGGTAAAGCCCGCCCAAAAGCAATAAACTCCCACCATGGAATCTCATATCGAAGAAACTGGTCATCATGAAATATCTGACATATGGCATTTGTGCCCCCCTACTCCTCATGATCATAAATAACTAACTCCCCAATAACTGGTATCCTCAATATCCAATATACATCCTCTGGGGTCACTGTCATCTCTCTAGTCGACAAATGAAAAGTGTTGTGTTCACTATGCCACCTTTCTGCAAGTGTTATCAATAGCCCCTGGTTAATCTGGTACTGGGACATCTCTATCAATGAAGTAATACCACACTGATCAATGATGGCAAGATTTGTCGGATTCAACTATGGGATCATGTCCCATGTCCCAAGAAAGTGCTCATGAACTTGAAGGTTCCCTAAGCCAACCTCCTAAAATAAAATTAAAGCATCAAGTCAGCAAATCAACCAGTCAGCCTATCAATCAACACATCATCTAATAAAATCAGCTCACGTGAGATTCTAATCAAATCTCAAGGAGCACCTATCCAATTACTCGACTCTCATTTGTCATGAGATCAATCAACATCAATCTATCATATTCATCGTTCCTCGCCTATCATGAGGACAATCATCAATTAATCAATCAATCAACCTATCATATTCATCATTGCTTGCCTATCATGAGGGCGATCATCAATTAATCAATCAATCAACCTATCCTATTATTTTTTCTTCGCCTATCATTAGGAAGATCATCAATCAATCGATCAATCAACCTATCCTATTCATCGTTCTTTGCCTATCATGAGGACGATCATAAACCTATCAATCAACATCATCCTATCATCGGCAGACGTGATCATCAATCAACAAAATATAGGAGGAATCTATCAAAATCATTAATTTTGACTGGATGTGCTAAAACAAAGTTTCTATGCGTTGATTTACTAGATGTGCTAGAAAAAATATTGGATGCATCGGAATAGAGTCCTAATGCACCATTTCATGGATGCAATGAAAAATGGATCGCATGTGTTGGAACAGAGTCTCGGTGCACCATTTCCCAGATGCACTACTTGATCAGTCCTATGCGTGACTCTATCCTATGGATGCGCTAATTACCATATTTACTAATCTATTAACCTAATGCATTGAAGTGGGTTCCAAATGTGATAGCCTAGTTTTGGGGTCTTAACCTAGCTGGATGCGCTACTACAGTACTTCTATGCACTAAAGCGGGTACCTTATGCACTAAATATCTATCCTAATGCGCTAAAACATGAGAATAATTCAAAATTTCAAAAGAAAATTAAGTGAGAAAATTCAAATTTTGAAATTCAAAAAGAGGTTTTTGGGGTACATACCAAAGGTCCATACGTGGTTTGACCCTGGTGGCAGGGAACGCACTTGAATCTATGTGTGTGGCATTCAACTTTGTCCATCTTTTCTTTGCAGGCTCTCAGTTCTCAAAATTCTCAAGTTACAAATGAACTTATCTTTTACCCTTTTTGACCTTTTAAAGGTTAATTAAGGGGTAATCATGGTGGCATTTTATTTAATTTTTCAAATGGTCTTTTCATCAGCTAATGAATAGTATGGAAGAAGTCTTCATCATTTTCGAGAGATAAATTAGGTAACCCTTATCAAATATATCGATCATCAACATATCATAGAAAATCATTTAAATCATCAAAAAAATTCAAAAATCATCAAAAATTCAAAAATCCTTGATTTACCTCCTGAGGGGGCAACCTTTCATCATCGTTGCAAAATCAGAGTCTGGGGCATGTCAAAAAATTTATCATCGCGGTCGGGAAAATTTATTCTTTGAAGCAATGCGTCAGCACACATCACTTCAAAGAGGGGAAAAATATATGCATGCAAAAATGGTCTGGAGCATATACTAATTAAATACTTGCTATTTAATTAATATTCTTAATTTCTCTACTATTATAAATAAATTGCAAAATTTATTTACATAGTTCATTATCTTATTTCTTCTTTTCCAAAATTCACTTTCTTCCTAAATTAATTAAATGGACAAATTAAATCAATTTGTTATTTAATTGGTTTTCCCTCTTCCACTTAAATTTGAATTTTTAAATTCAAATTGGTCTCTAAATCATATTCTTCTTAAATTGATTAAAATGCACAAATAAATTATTTTGGCATCTTGCTAATTTAACATCTCCATTTAAATTCAATTTTTAATTCAATTTAGGCACATTTCCACATAATTCCTCTAACCACCTCCAACTCACATGCCACCTAATCATGCGTCTCATAAAAATGAATTTTCTAAATTTAAAAATATGAATTATCTTAAACAACTTTGCAACCAATTTGGAACTAACTGAGACACATGACTCTTCCTTCTCTGTGATTCACTTTAACACTTGGCAAATTGTTTTGCTAAGGGAACCATCTCCTTGATTCTCTCTAACCTCTTGATGCTCCATAGTTGATGTTGCAGGATCGACATCCTGACCATCCATTATTGCCACATCACCTTGAGCCTTAGAAAATATATAAACAAGACTGATTGCTACAAATTTTCAACAAGTAGAATTTGATAATCTTATGATGATGAATTTTAGTGCATTTTGAGAGAAATTTGGAGAGCTTTGTAGTTTAGCTTTGCATTTTAGTTCATATAGAGTTATAATGGCAATTTTATCTTGGATAGCTTAGTTCATTTCATATTTCATATAGCAATTCCATTAGATCATCATTATCAATCTTATTAGGATTTGGATTTTAGTATCATCTCATCATAGGATCATTTAGTCTTCAATCATCAAAAATTTAAAATACAAAAAATATAGGCATGTAGACTTCATCATAGCATCTCGTATCTTAAGTTGTCAATCTTTGCAGGTTCATGTGAAACACTAATAAGATTTGAGAGCATGATTTGTAGGGGTCCTTGAGATTAGAAAACCATGGAATGAATTAAGAGGATAGTTGTTGCTTTTAATTCTTCTATTTAGATTTCCTTTTATGTAATACATATATGAAGGTGTGTTTGATTTTGTTATTCTGACCCACATATTTCACCCACACATATCCCTTCATGATTATGAAAATATGACTTATGGTCATGATGTGAAAAATCCCCCTAGCCATCCTAAAATATCTAAATTGGAAAATCAAAATAATTACCAACCTTTTAAGAAGAAAAATAAAAGCTTTTCACAACTAAACTCCCCTCAACCAAGTCAACAAACTAATAACTAGGTGGCTGCTATAAAAATTACAACTCATTTTTCCTTTCGGGATAGGAATAGAAACTTTACTCCTCTACTTGATACTCTTCACAATATTATGTTGCAACTTATTGAAAAGAACATGCTCTCCTTAACTCCTATAAAAGAGTGTGATCCTAATCTACCATTTCTTGTAGGATTTTAATGAAACTCTTATTGCCATTATCACCAAAAAAATGGACATGGTATGGAATATTGTAAGTTTCTTAAACATCTTGTGCAATACCTTATCAATTATAATCATCTACAAATTGTAGGTTTGAATGATCAAGGAAATAAGTTTGTAGCTCCTCATAACCAAAATTTACAAATATTTACAAATCCTATATTGAAGCACACTATTTCATTTGTCAAAGCTAGTGAAACAAAGAATGATGTGATGAATATTGACACAAATGATGAAAATATAAAAGATAAAAATGAAGAATAATGGATTAGAGCAGTAGAATTAATTGAATCTAAACCTCGTAAGGGCTCAATCAAAAAGCCTCTTGATATTCATTTTTCAGAAAAATACATACTTGAACATGCACACAATGGTCCCCTTTATATAGCTGGAAGAATCAATAACAAGCCCACTAATTGGATATTATTCGATCTTGTCTATGTAGAGAATGTTATCACTGAATAATTTCTATTTGTGCATGAAATTTATCAATTTACATATGACAAACTGAGAGCATGGATCAAGATGCATAATGGTTTTTCTTGTCCTATGATTGGTTCAATAGATCTCCCTTTAAAATTTGGATCAAAAACATTAAATGTTTCATTCACCATTATCCCAGACTCAGACCAATTTTGTGTGAAGTTAGGCTATCCATGGATTTGCTCCATGAATGTCGTCCTGTCAGTTGTGCATATATGTAACATTTAAGGTTTCCATTTGGAAATGATATATTTACTATGCCTCATAGCGGGTTAAGTCTTGTCTTCTCGAGAGAATTTTCATTGGATTTATTTTAGCCAAAGCCTATTGAACCTATTAGACCTTGAGAGGATCTTTTTAAAAATCATATCAAAATTTCAAGGAAAAGCATACAGCAGAATTATCCCTTATAAACATGCTTGAACCCTCCATTGAGCAACCTATCCTTGATGAAACTATTGGAAAAAGAATGATAGACAACTGAGAGGGGAGGGGGGGTGGGGAGGAGGGGTGAATCAATTGTTACACAATTTCCACTTATTCAACCTTAATCAACCTTTAATTATAGATTTGATAATTAATAGTGAAAGCATAAATCAACAAAACATCAGAAACACATGAACACCAAGATTTTATACGTGGAAATCATGTTAGGGGAAAACCATGGTGGATGTTAGTCCACAAGATTATACCTTGTTAGAAGTATAATGAAATAAATTAATAGGGAATGCACATGCATTCAAGCACACTGCCTAGACCTCACTGCTCAAATGGAAGGCTCACTGCCTTACATAAAATAATCAGATTAAATCCATCTGATGAGGTTGGATTGAAGAATTATCTTCTACAAAAACTTGATGATAGTTCTGGTTAGGCACATAAACACTTCACACTTTGCTCAATATTCTTCACAGTCTGCTCTGAAATCAAATGATTTTATCTTTATTCGCACATTTCACATATACACCACACACTCACACTTCCACACTTCTTCCAAAATGAAGAAACAAACATTCTTATATATCCGCTACATGAATTTACATGGACTCTATCGGCCATAAATAAAGAATAAATTACAACTGTTGGCCTTAATACATGAACAAATCTCAATGCACACCAACCTAAGTCAGTCACAACATAGTGAGGACCTAAATCAACATCCTTGAATATGCCCAAAAATACAAGATTAATCCATAAGGATCTGCAAGATGCTACCATTATCATGTCGGCCAAGAACATGAAAACTCAAGTACACAAGGGAAAATATTCAATCATGAAAACACTGATGAATTCAGATGTACCACATTGATAGAGAATGATCTAGAAACATCACTGAACATCTTAGGAATGTATGCAACAACTCAATTCATCGGAATTGCAATCACATCTTCCAGAAACACCTGCTATAGTAACTGAGTAACTATAGAAAGACAAAACTTTGTAACTTTCTCAATTCTTGATGTGCACCTCTAAATTCTTTGAAAAAAATACTAGATAGGCTCAACAACAAACCCTTTAATGTGTACCTTTTGATCATCAATGTACAAAAATTGCCATCGCTCTTACCTTATTAGCTTCACAAACTACCTGCAATATATTTATTACAATTTATTAATATCCTTGACATATACAACCTTCATAATCATCAATGCTAATAGTGTTGACATCAATGACAACCACATATCAGCAACTCAACCAAAATATCCATCAATCTCCCCCTTTGGCATTGATGGAAACACATGATGTGAAAAATACCATCAACACAACTAGCACTTCACATAGTACTCTTCTCCTCCTTTGTTCTACACTTATCCCCCTTACACTTGCACTTCTCCTCCTTTCTTCTACAAAGGTTTTTCACATTAATCTTCTCCCCCTTTGAAATCAATTGAAAAGGTACACAAGCTCTGAACCACATATCACCCGAATAATCTGACTACTCCCCCTGAGTAGCAACCACCACAACATCAATCTGAAACAAGATCTAACTGTAAGTCCATAGATTGATGCAAATAATTTCATCTTATTTCAGATTAGGAGGGAAAATCACCCCTAACTTTCCTATGAGATACTCAAAATTATCCTTAGGCAACCCATTTGGTAAAGATATCTACAATTTGTTCCTTAGTGGGAACATATTCCAATTTGACCTCTTTATCACTCACCTTGTCTCTCAATAAGTGATATTTTATAGATATATGTTTTGTATTTGAGTGTAGCACTGGATTCTTGGAAATGTTTTTGGCACTTGAATTATAAAAAAATATGGAAATAGGCTCATCATACTCAACTCTGATATCTCTTAGCATTTGCTTCATCCAAAACACTTGAGTACAATTTTTTGCAGCAACAATATATTCTGCCTCAATAGTAGATAAGGAAATGGAGTTCTTCTTTTTACTTAGCCAAGACACCAACTTCTTCCCTAGGAATAATGCACCACCACTTGTAATTTTCTTGTTATCCACATCTCCTACCCAATCTGCATCTGTAAGGGCATTCAAAATAATATCATCATCCTTAGGATACCAAAGACCAAAATCAACTGTTCCTTTTAAGTATCTGAAAATTCTCTTTATTGTAGTCACATGTAATTCCTTTGGATCATCTTGATATCTAGCAACCATTCACACAAAATTTATGATGTTTGGTCTGGTCTGAGTTAAATATAACAATCCACCAATCATTGACTTGTATATTGTTTGATTAGCCTTAGGAGAGTCATCACTTTGTGTTAGCTTGCATTTGGTTACCATGGGTGTACCAACTGGCTTTGAGTCTTCCATGCCAAATTTTTTTAGTAACTCTCTTATATATTTGGACTAAGAAATAAATATTCCATCATCTAACTAAGTAATTTGCAATCCTAAAAATAATTTCAGTTCTCCTATCATTGAAATTTCAAATTCACTTTTCATTTCATCAACAAACTTCATACATAAGTCATCATCACCTTCAAAAATAATGTCATGAACAAAGAATTTAATAATCAACTCTTTATTGTGATCCACCTTGAAATACAAATTGTTGTCAGTAGTACCTTTATTGAATCCTAGTTTCAACAAGTATTTATCTAGTCTAGCATACCATGCTCTAGGGGCTTGTTTGAGTCCATATAGTGCTTTCTTCAATCAGAAAACCATGTCTTTTTCATCAATCATCCATCTAGTTGATCAACATAGACTTCTTCTTCTAATTCGTCATTCAGGAATGCTGACTTAACATCCATTTGATAGGCTTTGTAATTATTGAAAGTAGCATAAGCAAGAAATAACCTTATAGCTTCAATTCTAGCAAGAGGGGCAAAGGTTTCTTCAAAGTCAATACCTTCCATCTGTGAGTATCCTTTACATACCAATCTTTCTTTGTTTCTGATAACTTCACCTTGTTCATTCAGCTTATTATGAAAGACCCATTTGGTTCCAATGACATTTTTGTCTTGAGGTGGAGGAACAAGAATCCAAGTATCATTTTTCTCTATCTGCATCATTTCTTCCTTCATTTATTCCATCCAATATTCATCTTTACATGCTTCATTGAAATTGCTAGGTTTAGTCCTAGATATCAGACAATATTCTTCTACAATCCTTCTTCTAGTTTGCACACCTCTGTTCTTGTCTCCTATGATCTGACTTTCAGAATGACTTTGCTTTACATACCTTGGAATTTTGGGTTATTTTGTTCTTTCTTTTGCATTTCTACTATCTTCTCCTTCATGATTTTCTTGATCCACTAGAACAATTTGAATTTGATTGTGTTTGCGCATTCTTTCCATTCTCAGTATTATCTTGTTGGTCATCTGAATCATATCTATAATACCTGGATGATCTGACAATGTCTTTATCAACTCTGACATTTGCACTTTCAACTATTTTATTTAATCTTTTATTGTAATATTGGTAGGAATTTCTCTTAGTAGAGTATCCTAGAAAGATTCCTTCATCACTTCCAGCTTCAAAATTTCTTACATCTTCATCTCTTTTAATATAACATCTTCTTCCAAATATTTTGAAATATTTAACAGTAGGCTTATAAGCAAACCACAACTCAAAAGGTGTCTTACCAGAATTACCATTGACATTCACCCAGTTGATAGTATACACAACAATGCTTACAACTTCTCTCCAATAGAAATGAGGAACATTGCCTTCCAACATCATAGTTCTGGAAGCATCTAATATTGTTCTATTCTTTCTCTCAACAAATTCATTATGTTGAGGGGTCTAGGGAGCAACTAACTATCTTTTTATTCCATGCTCTTCACAAAATAAATTGAATTCCTGAGAAGTGAATTCACCACCTCTGTCTGACCTCAAACATTTGATCTTCAAACCTGTCTCATTCTCTTCTAGAGCTTTGAATCTTTTGAAATTCTCTAATGCCTCATGTTTTTCTCTTAAGAAAGAAACCCATACCATTCTAGAATAATCATCAATAAGCAACATAAAGTACCTTTCTCCTTGTATACTTTTTATTTTGTATAGACCACATAGATCAGTATGTACCAAATCTAGTACTCTATTGGAATGATGTTATTTTTTTCTAAGTGAAATTCTTGTCTACTTTCCCATCTGACATTCCTTGCATATAGTGGTAATATTGTTGTTTGCTTATTTTGACAATGTTATCAAAATTCACATGAAACAACCTTCTATCCCATAATGAACTTACATCACCCTGAGCAATAAATAAACTTTCACTAGCAGCACTTAAGTGAAAAATATTACCTCTTGTCTTTGTACCTGAAGCAATTATATTTAAAGAACTTCCCATTATCATGGACTTACCATCTTTGAACTAAATATTGTAACCTTTGTCAACCATCTATCCAACACTCAAAAATTTTTGCTTCAAACCTTCAACATATAGATCATCATTAGTATTGCATTTAATGCCAAGAGAAATAGTGCCTCTGCCACAAATCACACCAGCATTGTTATCTCCAAATCTTACAACACCACTGTCATATTTTCCAAACTTTGAAACTTGCTTTTGTCACCAGTCATATTGTGTGAGAATCCATTTTCAATCACCCACTCATCCTTCTCATCAATCCTGGCTATAAGAGCTTTCTCAATATTCTGATTACTAGTTGATTTAGTGGACACTAGACTATTTTCCTTGATAGCAATGAATACCCATTCATCTTCATTTCCAGTTTATTTATCAAATTCATCATTAGTAACTCCTTCTTCAACATAATAACATTTATTTTTAAATCTAGTCTTATCAAGTTTATACTTAGAAACTCTTTCAGGACACCTTGATGCAAAATGACCTATCTTATTTCAAGAGAAATACTTAATAGGTAACTTTCCTTTATACTTACCTTGTCCTCTGGCTTCTCTTTTCACAATCAGTGCTTCAAGTTCTTCTAGGTCTCTTTCTTCATCCTCAATTAGTTTCATTTCATCTTCATACTTGAATGTCTTCCTAGAGCTCTCTCCTTGATCATATATCTATTGGATTTTTTTGGATACAGTAGCTTTGAATGCAGAATATATCTTACGAGAAGATTCACCAAATTCACTCAACTCAAAGGTAGGAATTTTTCCAATCAGCATGTCTCTTGTTACATTTGTACTTATCCTGAGCTCTTCAATAACATGAGATTTTGTTTTGTAAGAAGTAGGCACATATCTAAGTATTTTAGCCACAATCTCATCCTCTTCCAAGATTCCACTGGCACATCTAATGCCCATCACTAGTTCATTTACCTTTTGTGTGAAAGAAAAAAAAAATCATCTTCACTCATCTTCATGTTCTCCCACTTGCCTTTCAGACTTTGTAGCTTAGCAACTTTCACTAGTGCATCTCCTTCATACAATGTTTCCAACTTTTTCCAGATCTCATGTGTAGTCTTCAGACCTATCACATTTGTCATCTGTGAATCTGTCAAAGCACTTAGCAATGCTTCTATAGCCTTGCTATTAGTTTTTGCTTGTTTGATCTCATCAGTAGTAGAGGGACCATTCTAAGGAATTGTATATGCATTCTTTGTAATCTTCTAGAAAGGCTCACCAATGCACTTCAAATGACACTTCATTCTGACTTTCCATAGAGAGTAGTTTGTACCATCAAACCTCAGACTACCCTTCTTGTATGATGCCATCTCAGATTACTTCAAGCTATTAAACTTCTTCAGGGGAACCAACTCTGATACCAATTGTTGTAAAAACAAGGATAGACAATTGAGAGGGGGGGTGAATCATTTGTTATAGAATTTGAACTTGTTAAACCTTAATCAACCTTTAATCATAGATCTGATAATTAAATGTGAAAGCAGAAATCAATAGCACATCAGAGACACATGAATACCAATATTTTATATGTGGAAACCCTGTTAGGGGAAAACCACGGTGGATGTTAGTCCACAAGATTATACCCTGTTAGAAGTATAATTAAATAAATGAATAGGGAATGCACATGCATTCAAGAACACTACCTAGAGATCACTAATTAAAGGGAAGGCTCACTGCCTTACATAAAATAATCAGATTAAATCCATTTGATGAGGTCGAAATGAAGAAATGTCTTTTGCAAAAGCTTGATGACAGTTCTGATTAGGCATAGAAACACTTCTTCACACTTCACTCAATATTTTTCACACTCTGCTCTGAAATCAAATGATTTGATCTTTATTCACACATTTCATATAGACACCACACACTCGCACTTCCACACTTCTTTCAAAAGGAAGAAACAATTGTTTTTAGGGTATGTGTAGGATCAACATGGACAAAACATTCCCTTAAGTGGCGATGAAAATTCAAAAAATCAAAGTTAGGCAACTTGATGTAAAGTTTTGAATAAGTTATCTATATTATTTTAAAAATATGTAAGAATAGAATCTATAAAAAATTGAATGTAGTTTCTAAACTACTAGGTTTATTTTAAAAATAATAAAAATCCATTTGGTGAAAATTTGAAAACTTCAATGCAGTAGTACTTAAATTTTAGGGAAAAAATAAGAAGTAGGTGTATGTCTGACCACCCCAACTAGAATAAAATGATAATATTTTTTAATAATATTTTAGATATAAGTAGAGGACTCATGTCTTGATGTGATGCATAATTTTTTGTAATTTGTTTCCAAGTAAATAATTAATTATGATTTTTTTATTACAAATTTTAAAAAATATAAAAAATTGAATATTTGACCTCCTTAGCTTGGTCAAAACTTCATGAAATTCAATTTTTGTATTTAATCCTATAGTATTTGAATCATATAATGTGACACATGTTTTGGATTCAAAAAAATCGATACCGTTTGAAAGCTATAGCTGTTTTTCAATCAGCCTATCAATTAGGACTTTAGTCATAATTCAAATAGAAAATGAATAATAATTATTTATTAAATTCAAAGTAAAGAATATGTTATATTGATGGAAAGCTGAGAATCTCCTTTAAAAACCCTTTTCGTTTCATCAATTTTGGGTGAAACAAAAGTCATCAACCACATGGGCCAACATATCACTTACATATCACCACTTTTTGGCCCATCATGATCCTGCACATACCCCTTATATATCCGCTACATGAATTTACACCAACAACTTTGTTTGCCACAAACAAAGAATAAATTACAATTGTGGGCCTTAATACATGAAAAAATATCAATGTGCACCAACCTAAGTCGGTCACAACATAGTGAGGACCTAAATCAACATCATTGAATACACCAAACAATAGAAGATTAATCCATAAGGATCTACAACACACTACCACAATCATGTCGACCAAGAACATGAAAACTTGAGTACACAAGGGAAAATATTTGATCACGAACACACCGATCAATGAGGACTTACCACACTGATAAAGAACGATCTAGAAATATCATTGAACATCTCAGGAATGTACGCAACAACTCAATTCATTGAGATTGCAATCACATCTCCTAGAAACACCTGCTATAGTAACTGAGTAACTGTAGGAACATATAACTTCATAACTTTCTCAATTCTTGATGTGCACATTTGAAATTTTTGGACAACATACTAGATAGGATTAGAAACAAACCCTTTAATGTGTGCCTTCTGATGATCAATGCATAGAAATTTCCATCACTCTGACCTTCTCAGCTTCACATACTACTTGCAATATATTTATTACAATTTTCTCAATATCCTCAACATATACAGCCTTCAGAATAATCAATGCTAATAGTGTTGACATAAATTACAACCACATATCAGAAAGACAACCACAATATCCAATAGAGACAATGATTTAACCAAAATTCCTTCTGAATATCTGAGAGTAACCTATGACAAAACCTCCTACTTTTTCCTACAATAAATCGTGAGATAACCAAAATAATCCCATCATGCCTCCTAAGATAGTTTTTTTTTACAAAGCTAAAGAGATAATGGTTGAAAAATCTCTTATGGTTCCTTTCATTCCTCCCCTAAAGGAAGATAATAAACCTATGGTTGAAAAATTTGCTCCTACAAAAACACAAATTAACAATAGATTAAAATGAAATTGAAATGCTAGAGAGTGTAGGTGCAAACATCATGCTATTGATTGTGTGTTACAATAGAAAGAAGAAAATAACAACATAGAAAATTAAAATATGAACTTACCTCAAGAGATGCATGCTCACTCTATACCCTCACCACAACATAAACAAGAACCTTTGAGATACATTTTCATTCGACATCCTATTGTGATTAATCTAGATGATGACATTAAAATTGCAAAGATTGATGAATAAGTGCATAATGAACTACATACATTATTCTCCTCATCTATCAGCTTAAATGAAAAATATCCTAACAAGAGTGTTGAACTTGGTGCTTCCCCTAGTTCGACACTTTTTGTTGCCCCTTTGGCTAGTTTTCCACCTTTCGTTTATACCAATCGAGATTGGGATGTAGACGACCTATTATAGGTTGACTCAAATGTGCCTTACTAGTCTTTTTATTTGTTTTTTTATGTGATTGCATGTGTGTAATGTGATCCCTTGTGTTGTTTCATTTGGTGTATCTCTCCTTTTGTGCATTCCTCTACATGTATCTACGTTCTTCTCTATGTTGTAATAATTTTATATTTTTCATTTGTCTTGTGTTTTCCTTTTGGGGATGATGCAAGGCATTGAGACATTTAGGTCTCTTCCATTTTGACCAAAAAGATTATCCTTTATCTTTTCTTTGTCTTTTGTTTTCCTTTTAGGGATGATGCAAGGCATTGAGACATTTAGTTCTCTTCCATGTTGACCCGAAATGATTTTTCTTTGTTTTCACTCTCTTTGTGTCATTCTTCTAGTTCTATGAGTATTTGGGGAATGATGATAGTTCTAGACTCTATGAAAATATTATATCAAAGATATACTGACCCTAAATCCATTGATCCCCTATGTATTCTTGGGGGCAACCCCTCCCTCCTTGTTCATGGTGTAGCTTTATTTCAGAAACATATTACTTGGCATAGGGTTTTTCAAGGAAATTTATCATGTCTAAGGAGAAAATATTGGCTAATTTAAAGAAATTTCTCACACAAATGGTGTTACCAGCTACTTTAAAGTGGGGTCGTACATTGATGACATCTTTCAACATTTTATATATTTCATGGTGTGATTTTATTTCTTGTGACATGTCTTTTTCTTGGTGGTGTCATTAAGTTTGATGTCCTTCAGTAATGTGATATTTTTAAGTGTACGGATTCCCTTAGTGGCATGATACAAAATGACACATCCCATAAGTGGAAATATGATATTCTTGACTTATCCTCTTTTGGACATATTAGGTATGATGTTCCCTTAGAAGAGGACCTTACATAAAGAAAAACCCCTTTGAACAAAAACTTATAGACATAAAATTCAAAATAATTTAGCATTGTGTTGCCTTATTGAAGTTGTCAAGAGGATAAATTTGGTATGGTATGGGAGGCTAATATGATTCTCTCATTTTCCACCACATTGGGATACACACCTAGTGGATGACCTAAGGTTCCACAAACCTAGAGTGAGCACACATTTTACGGATAAAATGTCAAAGCTTGATCCTTTTTCTTGGACAAATAGCCATGTTGCACATTGTGTTGGTACATTTGATGCTTGATCCTTTATTTCCTTTGTTTTTATTGGTCTTTGATAGGGTATGATTGTGTAGCATTGGCATTGTTGGGTACATAAGTGTCTTGAATGTCTACTTTAGTGCGAGTTTGACATGGGGGAAAACTCTCACTAAAGTGGGGGGAAATTTGTTAACGGAAAAAGTATCCCTTTTTCCTTAATTTGGAAATAACTAATAATAAATGAGCCTAATGTTGCCTTGATTTAGTGTTGTAATGTGTTTTAGACATTCACATTGATTCTAGGGCCCTTTTTAATAAAATAGACTTAATGGTGTCTTATTTGAGGTGTTGTAAAGTGTTTCTTTACACATTCACACTAATCTAGGGATTTATTAATTAATTGAGGTTTAATTTTCCTTAATTGGTCCCTTAAATTCAAATCCAAGTCTATTTTAGTGCGTTTTTTTGAAGGATAAATCCTAACATGCATTAATAATATTTGACAACAGTTCGGCAAGGTTTGTGTCCTATGCTAGTGACCCAAGACCCATTCACTTGCTAGTGAGTGGGTTCTTCCTAGGTCCTAGAACCCCATTTTTACATGTTTCATATCCCCGAAACATGTCCTAGTTGACTGTGCTAGGACCCATTCACCCTATTGCGAATGGGTCTTCCTTAACTTAGTACACTACTTTTTGAACTTATTATTTATGATTTTTTAGTGATTTTGAATCCTAGATATGATGTCATCTTGTGTTATTTTAATTTTGGCATTAAATCTTAAGTTAAGTATAAATATAAGGTTAATTCACATATTTATATCTAAGAAATCCTAGAAACTTCAAGTATTGAAGCTTTATATAAATTTTATGATCAAGAGAGCATTCAAGATCATTTTCAAAAGAATTCAAGGGAAAATTATCATTTTTTATTGCAGAAATCAAAGGTAATATCATCGTATCAAAGGAATGTACATTGTTGGAGCCAACATGTTGATTTAGAGTTCAATATTACTTCAAGAATTCAAGGAAATCCTTTCATATCAATTTTTATGATCAAGAACCGCATCCATGGAAGCCACTTCATACTAAGCTTTAGATTTATCCAAGGTTCAATTGAGGACTGGTGACGTGCTACACTTTTTTTTTCATTCATATTTCCTTTCATGCATGATTTCATCACAAGTTTTAATTACCTAAATGGGGCTTGACCAAGGCAAACCCCTATCCCTAACAATTTTATTTTTTTCTTCTCTCTTGATGTGTTATTGCGGGTTTAAGATTGAAGATCAAGTGGAGAACAAAAGTGCAATGTTTTCAAGATTGTAAAGTTGCAAAAGTTGTCATATTCATTGCAAGATCACATAAATTTCTCTACAAAATTCATTTCTAAATTTTGGGAGCTGAACTACTCGGAGTTGGTAGTACAAACATTATAGAATAAAGACCATAAATTATTTTTTTATAACCCTAGTAGGGACCCATTCGCCATTGGGTGAATGAGTCCTCAATGAGGCTAAAAATAATACTTTATCAACAAGGTACACATTCTTTATGCATCTTGAAACCTTCCTATTTGTTGTTATGACAATTAGTATTTATTTTTAATTTGAGTGAAATAACTAAGTAAAAGTAGGTTCCTCCATTTAGTTAATCCCATTTTGGATATAACCTATTTTTCTTTTATTTAATTACCTTTCATCAACTTGAGTTACCGCCCTTGGAAGTGACAAAGAAAAATGATGCCTTCATGATAATAGTTGGATTCAGTAGAATAGGAATAAGTAGAACCCTTGTTGATAATGGCTCAAATTTTAATGTTTGTAGTGTAACCCTTTTGGATAGACTTGGCATGGATAAATCAAGAATTGAACATGATTCCTTATCGATTCAAGGATTTGAAAATGTAGGAAAGCAACCATTTGGTGTGATCACTTTGCCTATTATAGTTGGAAAGGCCATATTACAAACTCCTATCCATTTTATGCCTCATTATCTTTCACACAATATTCTTATAGGAAGACCTCGGATTCATGAGATGCATGCGGTTCTTTCAACTCTTCATTGTATCATGAATTATGTCTATAATAATAAACTGCACCAAATTGAAATAAACCCTGAAGCAAAATATTGTTTGAACATTGAGAAAGGAAAAGGAAAATCCTTTGAAGACATTGACACCAACTACACAAGTGGAACCCATGCAAGAAAACAAAAAGAATATTCTATAAGTCACAAATTTATTGGACGATGATTGAAGTTCCTTAGACTTCACACCTACATTCATGGGAGAATACAAGATAATAAACAAAGAGTCTAAAACAGGAAAAGAAAAACCAGTAATGTCAACACAAAATTCAGACGAACCTTCGAAAAAATCCACCTCAACCACTTTAGAAAGAGAAGAAAATTACACAATAATTTTTTATAAACTTAATTATGACAACCACCAAATCTGAAAGAAATGAAAAAGCTTTATGGAAGAGGTTATGAACTTATGGAACAACCTGGGTATAGTGGAAAAGGATGTGGTGCTAGAGAACAAGGTATCCATGTCCCTATAGAGCCTCACATGCAAGAAATGACTAATGGTCTTGGTTATTATCCCTCAAAAGAAACAAAGAAGTCTTCACTTAACATTAATTCTGTTGTGCATATTTTGTGCACACACCCCACCGTAGGCAGGGACCCTATTTTTTCGCTCTCGGTGGGCTTCTTTTCTCCCACCTCATTTTGTGTGCCCCTCATTTTGGTATCCTAGTTGGTTAATGCACCCTTCAAAGTCTCATTTTTCGTTGACCATATTTTGCCCCTAATTTTAAAAATGCCTAAGTCTTGGGTTTTTTGGGCTTCGCCTTCCCGCTCGCTTGGTTCTTCTTTTTCCTTCATTTTTGACTTTGTAGATAGGTTTCCTATGGATTTGGGATGTTTTGTGGTGCCCAAGAAAACTACCAAGGTTTCATTAAGTTTCAAAGAAGCTTTGAAAATTTCAAAACAACATTTCTACTGCGGCATTCCTAAAATAGCGACATTCCTGCAACAGTATTTCCAGAACGACATTCCGGCCTCACGTCTCTGGAACGTACAAGCACACCTCCTATTTAAAAACAGACTTTGACCCAGATGGTAAAATTGGATCTTATCCTCCCTTGAACTTTCAAATTCCAAATTTTTAGCTGGGAGATACCATCCGGAGTTCCATGCTCTGTCAGCCGTTTTCAAAACAACATTTCCAAAATGACATTCTGGCCTCACATCTTCGGAACATCCAAGCGCTCCTCCGATTTGAAAACGGACTTCGATCCAGATGGTAAAATTAGATCTTATCCTCCCTTGACCTTTCAAATTTCAATTTTTTAGCTGGGAGATACCATCTGGAGTTCCATGCTTTGTCAGCCGTTTTCAAAACAACATTTCCAGAACGACATTCCGGCCTCACGTCTCTAGAAAATCTTAGCGCTCCTCCGATTTGAAAATGCACTTTGACCCAGATGGTAAAATGGATCTTATCCTCCCTTGATTTTTCAAATTTCAAATTTTCAGCCGAGAGATACCATCCAGAGTTCCATGCTCTGTTAGCCGTTTTCAAAACAACATTTCTAGAATGAAATTCTGGTCTCACATCTCCGGAACATCCAAGCGCTCCTTTGATTTCAAAATGGACTTCAACCCAGATGGTAAAATTGGATTTTGTCCTCCATTGATCTTTCAAATTTCAAATTTGCAGCCTGGAGATACCATCCGGATTTCCATGCTTTGTCAGCCGTTTTCAAAACAACATTTTCAGAACGGCATTCCTACCTCATGTCTCCAGAACGTCCAAGCACTCCTCCGATTTGAAAACGAACTTCGACCTAGATGATAAAATTGGATCTTATGCTCCCTTGACCTTTAAAATTTCAAATTTTCAGATGGGAGATACCATCCAAAGTTCCATGCTCTGTTAGTCATTTTCAAAACAACATTTCCAGAATGATATTCTGACCTCATGTCTCTGGAACGTCCAAGTGCTCCCTCGATTTCAAAATGGACTTCGACCCAGATGGTAAAATTGGATCTTATCCTCCATTGACCTTTCATATTTCAAATTTGTAGCCAGGAGATACCATCCAGAGTTCCATGCTCTGTCAGCCGTTTTGAAAACAACATTTCTAGAATGACATTCTAGCCTCACGTCTCCAGAATGTCCAAGTACTCCTCCGATTTGAAAACGGACTTTGACCCAGATGGTAAAATTGGATCTTATCCTCCCTTTATCTTTCAAATTTAAAATTTTTAGCCGAGAGATTCCATCCGGAGTTCCATGCTCTCTTCACCATTTTCAAAATAACATTCCTACAGTGGCATTCCGACCTCTTGTTTTCGGAACGTACAACCGCCCCTTCGATTTGAAAACGGAGTTTGGCCCAGATGCTAAAATTGGGTCTTATCCTCCCTAGAACTTTCAAATTCCAAATTTGCAGCTGGGAGATACCATCTAGGTCGCGATGCCCTGTTCGCTGTTTTCAGAACAACATTCCTAAAACAACATTTCGGCCTCTCATTCTCGGTTTCAAGAAGACTACCATGAGTCCGTCGATAGAACCATTTGATCCAATGAGGAATGCTGAAATTCCATTGGGAAGAAGGTAAATTTTAGTCAATTTCAGCTACAGTAAAAGGGAAATCAGTTAGAAGACAAAACTGCTATAGTGACTGGCCACTACAAGACAAAATAGGAAAAGGACAAAGATTTATTTTAAATTGCTGAATATTGTGGGGTAGGTGAAGCCCTAATGTAATTGAATCTGTGCCACACAATGTAACTCAATCATAGCCATTCATTTGGACTTTGGATAACTATAAATAGGGGTCTCCCCCTCATTTGTAGGGGGTTGGAGAGCTGTTGTAAAAACATTATGTAGTAATAGAAAGCAGTATTGCATGATCTATGGGTGTTACTTTTGAGTTTTCTCATTATGTGTGGATGGTTCTACCTTCCGAGTTAGTTTTAGTTGTAGTTTCTTGAATAGAAGTGGTAATGGTGATTGTTGTTTCAGTATTTGATGAATTTCTAGTCCATACTTTTGGCACTTGTTGATGACAAGTTGTTGTGCAAAGTTAGCTTGGGCTTCTTTATTTGATTGTTGCAACCTAGTTCACTTGCATGTTCATGATGTGTGTATGCAAACTGAAAATCTGCAGTCCTTAGAAGATTGCACTGGTTTTGTGTAACTGTAGGATCCTCTTGACCAAGCAAAACCCAGTCTAGGGAGTTTGTCTATTGTAGCAGCCTCCATGATCATTGTCCATTCATAGTTTCAGATCTAGGAACCTTTTCTCTTCCCTAACCTTTTTTGTTTTTTTTAATAAGTAACCTTAGGAAAGGTTCATTGCACATTATAAAGTTAAATCCAATGATAAAATAGAGTTCAAGACTACTATTTAAACCTACAACAAACGCACAACAACTCTCCCATCTTAAAAACTCCATTTGCTGATCCAACTTTCCCACTTTGTGACTCATCCATAAGTCCACCTTATGATTCCATCATATCACATAAATCAATTGAGATATTCCAAGCACTGTCATGACTTGACATCCGAGAGACCTTGGGATAGTGTTTTGCAATTTGATTGTGGAAGATTGTCTTTCAAGAGAGGTAATGCACCTACGCATTACCTGTGTTGAGAAGTGCATAAAAACACAATCAACAAATTCCATCACGCAAAACACTCCTAGGACATGTCTTAGTAATGATTAGAGTTTGTTAGATTTTAAACCTTCCTTTAAAGAATAGTACAAAATATTTCCATATAAAGAGTTTTGTGTAAGTATGACACCTAGTACTAAGCAAGAGATATCTTTGTCACAAAATAAAGTAACATATTCTATTGATCAAGAGAGTATCTTGTCAAGACTCCACCAAGATTGTTTGGTATCTCTCACTCCAAGAACACAAAATAATTTCTAATACAAGAGTTCATTTTTTTAATATCATAGAGTTCATGGTCATTCTACTAATGAATGTAAGGCTTTGCATAATCGAATTCAAAATCTTAAGGATTGTGGTGATCTTTCTTGTGTTGCAAAATATAGTTCCTCTAATTGATATTAATTTTCATTCTATTATGTTTCTCATCAAGTGGGGGCAAGGGTTAGGTAGCCTTGTCCTCATATGACACTTGTCATTGTCTCTTTTGGATAGTTGACTTCCTTCCATTTATATATAAGATCAAGCTTCAAATTTGGATGACATGCCTTAAGTTGGCTTACATGTGACATACTGAGTTATATTTAGTATCACATATTGGGGACAACCCTTTATTCATGATGCAGTTTCATTGGAGAATATATGACTTGATATAGGGCTTTCTGGATAAGCTCTCATGTCTTCTTCTACTTTAAATAAATTTATCACAATAGTGGTGTTAGCAACTACTTTAAAGTGGGGGAATACATCAACACTCATCTTTTATTGTGTGATTTTCCTTCTTCTTGTGATGCATCCTTTTCTTAGTGGTATCATTGGGTTCGATTTCCTCTAAGAGCATGATATTTATTTGATTTTTCCTCTCTTGAATATATTAGGTGTGATTTTCCCTAAGAAGAGACATTACATGAACTAAGCAAAGATCCCTTTGAAAAATGCTTTACATGCATAAATGTTCATAAGTGCTTAACGTAGCTTGTTAGGCCTTGTGAAGCTCGAGGTTTTGTTTTGTGGTGCTCTATTGAAGTTATCAGAGGGATAGCTTTGGTATGGTTGGTATGATGGGAATCATAAACAAGGGCATGAATTTATCATTGTATGGTGAGAAGCCAATATAGAGGCATGATTTTCTCACTAAGCCACCCTTTTTAGATGATCACCCAGGAGATAGCCTGAAGTTCCATTACCTCAAAGTGAGTGTGAAGTTTTTTGGAAAAATAGTTGAGACCTAGTCCACATCATGTTGGATAGACTATTGAGGCTTGATCTACCGCTCTTGTTTTTCTTTTAGATTCTTTCTTTAAATCTTTGACATTGTATTTTTGTGTATCTTCATGTTGCATATCATACACCTTTTGTCTGTCCCGTTGTTCTTATGTTGGTTTGATGTAGGATCTTGGATCTTGGTGGCTTGGACACCTCCTTTGAATTTTTTTATCCTATACCATCTATGTCAATACACTTGGACCCATCTTGAATGTATAATTTAGTGCGAGTTTGAAGCAAGTTCCTCCTCTCACTAAAGTAGGGGCTAAATGTAGTGTACAAAAATGTATACCTTTACATTTCCATGCTTTTTTGGGCCCTCCTTGCTAAAAAATAGCTTATTTATATGCCCTAATTGGTTCTATTTTAAATCCACAAGCCTAATTAAATGCATTTTTTTTATGGATAATCCTGACACATAGCAAATAAAAAACCATAATCCAATTTTTGAGGTTGTGTGTTCTAGATCTAGTGATTTGGGACTCATACGCCACCTTGGGAATATGAGTCCCACCTAGGTATTGGGACCTAATTTCAAATTGCACATTGAAAAAGACACTCCTTGAAATCTGTGTCCCAAGTTTTAGCTACTAGGACTCATATGCCCCAACTGGCATATGAGTCCCACTTTAACTTGGACCTATTTTAAATAAAATTATTGGCAAGATTTTATTATCCTAGATTTGATGTCAACTTGTAATGTTACAGTTTACAGAAATTTTGCATAAAAAAGTATAAATTCAAGGCTATTTCTATTGGTTTCACCTAAAATTTTTGAGTCAAGCATCCTAAGATTTCACAAGATCATTATAGATTATTCAAGAGCATTCAAGAAGGAATTCAAGCATGGGTTTGTAGAAGATTATTCTAGCAATCAAGATCCATTATCATGTCAAAGGCTTGATGCATCATGCATGTGGTTTTGAGATAATGTTGTGATGCATTATTCAAGAAAAATTCAAGTATTAAAATGCATTATATTTCATCAAGAATCGTGATCTAGGTCTACATCCATTGAGGCCACTTCATGCTTGTTTGCAGATCTACATGGTTTCAAACATGGTTCTATTGTTTCATCTTATGTTTCATGTGTCATTTCATTCATTCTTCATTTATCATTACGGTTTGATTACCAAAATGGGGTCTCACCAAGGAAATCCCCCATTCCCTAACAAAACAACACTTTCTCTCTCTCTCTCTCTCTCTCTCTCTCCCTCTCTCTCTCTCTCTCTCTATCTCTCTCTCTCTCTCTCTCTTTGTTTTTTGTAGGTTTATAGGTTGAAGAAAAAGTGGATTTGAAGCCTCCAAAGTACCAAAATAGTAAAGTTCTATAAGTTGCAAAAGTTGTCACAAGAAGTTATCAAGGCTCATGAAAAATCAGATCTAGAACAAAATATCCAACTTATGTACATGAAACCAATGGGGAAGTTCTTATTTAATCCCTCTTTAGTGGCTCACAAAGTTTCAATTCAAAATTCTATTCCTAGGACACTTTGCAACTGTCTAGGCATATGAGTCCTAGTACACCATTTTTTCCAATCTTTTGCAAATCTAGATTAGTCACTAGGAGATTTCATACCTTGCTTAGAAACCTTAGACTAGGACTAAATCACCCAGTCTAGTGTATGAGTCCCAGTGAGCTTCAAAACAATATTTTTTTGAGTTTTAGACCTTGCTTGGACTCCATAAATCTTCCAAGTGCTTCTCTATTTATTGTTATTCTATCATTTTGATTTTTAGTTTCATTTTCTAGGTCACATAGCTAGATTTGAATATTACTTTAATTTCTTTATTTTTAAGCATTTTCTTAGTAGTGAACACCCATTTTATCACACCTAAGGAAACCTCTCTTGTCTTACTAGTAGTACTTCCCTCAATTGAATCAATGGTTTGAAGTATTTAGGGTTTCCTTTAATGAACTAGAGTGAAATAGGTCTTATCCCCTAGTTCCATCTCCTAAAAGGTGGAACCCTATTTCCTTTGGTTCAACAAGACAAAAGACTTCTAAGGAAAAAAATTGTTTGGAAATTGAAGAAGGAAAATTTCAAAAGAAACTCAATCACCTTGCAAGTTTGAAAACCAAAGGAAGACTCAAATCGATGGTGGACAGATCAAGAACCAAAGAAGAAATACTAGAATGAATCCTATTAGACAACCTAATGCTCAAAGGTACTCGTATTTCAATAGAACATGTTTTTCATGTAATAAATTTGGTCATAGGGCAACAAAATGTAGAAGTAGACTAAATAAAAATGTTGGATCCTTTTCTAGACAATGCATTATATGCAAGGAATTTGGGCATAGAGTTGTTGAGTGTAGAATTCAGATGATGATGAATAGATTCTATATTGGTAGAATGATTTAGTCTTTTCATGGTTATTTCTACACATGTAATTCATTTGGAAGTAAAGCTAACAAATGCAGATCAAGGATGAATTCAAATCAGTTTGGTCATAAATATGTTATGTGCTACACCTATAAGAAACTAGGACATATTTCAAGATTATGTGGAAGCGAAAATGGGAGGAAATATAATCTAGTACAAAGGAATAAACCTGTGATTAAAGTTGATACTACTAAAGTAAACAAGGAAATGGAGAAGATTTGGAAGAAGGAAGAATATGAGAACACAGATGAAATTAACACATCTATACCTCCTTTTGGTGCAAATAATTCTTAAATCTAATAATGGGTTTAGAGGGGGAAATTATAGAGAAAACTTATAAACCCATGATATATGAGGTTTCAAGAATTGACATGAAGATATGTGATGTAAAATAATAATTTTTAGATGTTGAAAAATATTTTGGTAGAAAATATGCAAATTTGAAGATTTGGAGAGCATTTTAGGGCTTATAGTATATTCATAAGGTGTTTTATCGGCTTTTTGGAGATCAAATGTAATAAATGTGAAATTAGGGAAGATCGATAAAGTATAAAGTGAAAATATTAGTAGTGTTAAATAACGTTTACACATTTGGAAGAAAGCAGAGTAATTTGAAGGAGATTTGAAGGTGATTCAAAGCATCTAGCATCAAACCCTAGTTTTTGTCAAAGTTTGAAAAAGGTATTTACAACTATCTATACTTTATGGGTTTGTATTAGAAGTAATTTCCATAAGTATATATAAAATAATTGAGGGAGAAATGGCCAAACCAACTATGGTTGAGACTTCTGAGAGACCTAGACTAAAATTCAAAAGGTTTTCATGGAAGGTTTTTGACATTGAACCTATCAATGTGTCACAAATTCCAAACAATCTCTTGCCCATCGAGGATACTAGAACCTACATTCATGGGAAATTGGAAGAATTTGGTCATCAAGTAATTAAGAATAAATGGCTAAAGGAGTTAACTAGAGATAATTTCTTAGTGAAGCTAGAGTATGAAAACCTTGTATTGGAGAAGCTAGATGTGTGGAACTAGTTCCTTGAATTTTGTAGTGAAATGGATGTGAAGTATGTGAGAATATCCCTAAGTAGGGTGCACGATAAATTTCTATGGAAAAATGTACCTGGACTAATTTCTAATGACATGATTAAAGTTGTGACTGGACTTTATGATACCAGACCCTTACTGATGTTAAAGTTAGTGAAAAATGATGTGGTCATGAAGTTAACTAGTGCCACATATGATGGGAGAGAATTGAGAACCAAACTTATTACCAACCCTGTTGTGATATATGCATAAATCATGATAGGTCACAAGATATACCTCACCAATAGAGAGAATTTGGTGTTTGCAACTACAATTTATGTTTCACATGAAATATTGGTGAATGGAAATGACTATGATTTATGTGAGTTGCTTTGGCAGAAAATTTTGGTGATTTTGAGCCAGACCAGGTCAAAGAAATATCCATTCAAGTTTGGAACACTAATAGTCTATTTGTTGTTTTACTTTCTTTGAGAGCTACTTGGGAAGAAAAAAATTATATGGTATACTAGCAGACTAGTAGAACATCAAATCTTTTATTTTTTGAGCAACATTGAGGATTTCAAGGCATAGGGTGATGCTCTGACTTCATTTTTCATAGTTTTTTAGAATAACATCCATTAGAGAGAGAGAATTCAAAAAGGTTTAATAGGAAAACATGCAAATGATATAACTTTCCTGGTATCCATTGATGAATATATTATAAAGGTATTAGAACCTAGAACTCTATGGATATAGCCTCTAGGATATGAGATTGATGAGAAAATGGTTGAGGGTCTCATTGAAATATTACTAAATATCCCCAAGGATCCCTCTTAGCCCCGATATGGTACATATCAAGAGAAGTCAACTAAAGTGTTTTTAGAAACTTCAACAACTCAAAGAGCTAAAAGGGTAAATAAAAATATTGAGGATTATTTTCAATTGCATACACTTTCAAATGATAATTTTGATAGGTTAAGAGAAGATGCAACAGAGAAGAGGGCCAAAGTAGTTGAAGAGACCTATAGACCTAGAAGATCAAGATCACCTTCCACTACTACCTCTACATTTACAATAACATCTAGTGCTGCTACATTATTGAAAGAAAAGAAGATAGAACACATTACTCCAACAGTAGTTAATATTTATGCTTCATTCAGACCCAACACCAGAGCTTCTAAGAGGAAAAATGTACCCCCTGTTGCACCCTCTACCACCTCTAGAAGAAGAATAAAAGAAAAAAAAAGAAAAAAAAGGAACATGAGTGATGCAGTGCAAGAGGAGATTGATTTTGGATTGCAATAATTTTAGTTGAAAAGGAATAGAAGAAGCAAGAACTCACAAGAAGCTAGAAATAAAATTAACAAAGCCAAAGGAAGTGTTGTGGACTCATCTAATGAATAGGAGACAAAGGAAGAAAATAATGCTTTCACAATTCATGTGAATGAGAAGAAGGGTGAAGAAGGCACATCAAATCATGTAGAGGGAAATCCTAAATCTCCTTCGATAAGAGACCACTCACCTCTGAAGTTGGAGCCTCTAGTAAATAATATAATAGAATATAATGATTTTATAGCTACTGCAAAATTGTTTTATGAGGTTAATGAAGAGGATAAGGAAAAAATCATAAATTATTTTATTCAATACATGATTATTTTTTATGAGAGTATGGAAGATATAAGGAAAAAGGTGTCTGACAATGTATGAGAAGCTCTAGTATAAAGAAGGCATGAAGTTGTAACTATTGATGATAAGATCAATTTTGATGCCTTGAACACATATAGATCCTCCTTAGGATGATGCAACTACCCTATTAGAAGAATATTTTAAGAGTTTTAGTGTCAAACAAAGAGTCACCATTCTAATGATAAAAGAAAAAGATAGTGTGGAAAAGTTGAAGCAAGAGACTTTTTCCACAATGACAGACATGGTAGAGGAAATTGGTATGAGTGATGTTTCTTCATCTCATATAGCTCAAGTATAGGAGCCTACTAAAGAGAAGGGTATTGACACAGAATAAATGATTCATTCCACTACCAGTTTACCTGTTTATAAAGAAGTAAAAGATCATTCCATTGAAGAGATATTACATTTGAATAAGGCTGATGATATACATGATTCTTTGGAGACATCTAATTGTCTGAAAGATAGAAAGGATAAAACCAAAGAACAAAATGAAGATCAGTATAAAAATGATACTAGTGATAATCCAAAAGAACACCATGAGAATATAAAAAATGGTGGTAAAGAAGATAAGAATGGAGAAGAAGAAAAAAAGGTGAAAAGAGTAATGATCAAAAAGGTGATGAGGACAAGAAGGAGGAAGAAAATAAAGAAAACCATTATGAATTCCCTCTGGAGAGGAAGAAGAGGAAAATAAATAAGAAAATAAGGAGGAAATAGAGGTTTGAAGAAGTGAAGAAGAATCTCCAAAGACCATTGAGCCATCAAATTCATCCAAAGAATCATCTGAAAATACTCTTAAGGGTGTTTTTTCAAGGAAAATAAGGATTTAGCCTATGATTCCACCTCAAGTACTTAAGCTCCCGTTACATCAAGGTTGTGTGGATCTGAGTAAGATCTCACTAGTTCAAACGATAGAGCTTATGTTGCAAGTATGAATGAGTTTGGTGGTGTTGTCATTAATTTTTTTATTGATGTCAACATAGTTTAGGTTGTTGTAGAGAAAGGAATCAAGTGTTGCAGGTGGTACATGTATAGTTGAGATACTATAGAAATGTTGAGAGTACATGGAGCTATGTTTATGGTGTTGCAGGTGTGCTGATGTCAAGTGCTTCTGAGAAAATTAATAGACAATGAAGATAGAGTTGTGTGTGTGTTCTGAGTGTGCTCTAGTAATGTGCTCTACATTTATTCTATGTTTATCCGATGCTTGTGCAGATCTATAGTATTGTTTATGGGCTTCATTGGATAATATATCTTGAGTTTCAGCTTTTGGTTTGATGGAGAGTGAAAGATGTGTTCACTGGTGTGTGAACCAGTTTGGTAGAACTATTTGTCTGTGGACTGGGAGAGATGTCTCTACTCCATAGCCTTCAAGTGGTTTCTCTTAGATCTCATGGATCTGGAAGAAGGTTTATATTGATGTTTTTGTGTTTTGGTAAACATGCTCATGGTTTGGTGCTCTAGAAGACTTGTTCTAGAGCTACTATGTGTGGCTGCATGGTTCGTTTGGACTGTTGAAGAGTGTTTTGTGTGTAGAGATTGTCATAGTTGGTGTGGATGTATCTGAAGGTTTCTAAGATGTATTCCAATATCTGATGAAGCATGTTATGTGATCCATGTGTCATCATCTTGTTGTGGATGTGTCTACTTCAAATTTCATTAGTGTTTTCATTAGTTTTGGTTGACCTAGTGTTTACACATAACATGGAGAATAAACATCGATTAAGGAAGCATGTGATTGATCCAAGATGTTTTTTGGGTCCTAATTAAGTATATAATTAGTCCACTCTCATTCTTATCCACCGTGGGAATGTTTAATCACTAACCTAATTTGAATTTGTAAAATAAAGGATGTGTAGCCGAGCTTGGAGAAAGTTTTCAAGATCGAAGATCGTATAAATACAAGTCAAGATGTTGCAAATGGAAGGATGAAGGGTGGAGTGTGTGAAAGAAGTGTGAAAAGAAGAGTGTGTGAAATTAAAAGAAGGAAACATTACTTTGATGTGTTTGATTCTCAAAAGTAGTGAGCTGATGGTGTCTGCAATCCTTTGATCAGGTTGCAAATGTGTGGAACCTATTGTGGTGTATTTTCTATTGTCTTTCTTTGTTTGTAGGTAGTGACACTCCTTCTGGACAATAAGTCTTATCTGTAGGTAGTGTGCCTCTCTATCTAGACAATGAGTCCTTTCTAGGTAGTGAGCCCTCTGGAAATGAGCCTTTGTATCTAGTTTTTGCATTACTATTATATTGTGAGTTAATCCTCACCATGGTTTTTCCATCATTGGGTTTTCCACGTAACTCTAGTGTCTCTAGTATTTTCTTTATGTTATCTACATTTCATATTTATAATTAATAATAGATTAAAGTTAAAGTGGAATTGATAAAGGTCTTAAGTAGAAGTAATTTTTTACAACTGATTCACCCCCCCATCTCAGTTGTCTTATGCATTTCAATAATTGGTATCAGAGATCTAGTTTCTCAAAGAAGAGCTTAACCACTTGAGGTAGATCAGATGGGACACAAGTTGCCAATCCCTATATTTGATGGAGCTAACTATAGTGACTAGAAAGTGAAGATGAGAGGTTACCTAATCTATCTTGGTTTCAAGATTCAGAAAGCTGTTGAGATAAAATATGTTGAACCGGCTAGTGGTCCTTCTTTTGCAGATGATATTTTTTCCTATGGGGAGAATGAAAAAGAAAGGTACACTATCTTTAGTGCCTTATCTAAAATTGAATGGACAAAAATTTATTTCTTTAGGCACTGCTTATGAAGTATGGGAAAATTTGAAAGATATCTATGGAGGAAATGATAGATTCAAATTATCAAAGAAGCTAACAATAAAGAGAAAACATGAGAACTTGAGAATGGAAGAAGGTGAAGACGTTTCAAGCTAATTTCAAAGAGTTGAAATTGCAGAAAATGAAATAAAAAATCAAGGTGGTACTATGGCAGATGAAGATGTAATAGAGAATATCTCAATGACCCTACTAGAGAATTACAGTGACAAGGTCTTTGCTATTGAAGAAATGTATGATCCAAACAAGTTCACTAAAGAACAACTATTTGGCATGTTGACTGCATTTCAGATGAGTAAGTTTGGAAGAGAAAAGGAGAAATCTGAAACAACCTTCAAAGAAACTAAGATAGAAGATGATTTAGATAGTGATGGTTCAGAAGAGTTGGAAGAAAACCTTACAAGGAAACTGAAGAAAGGTACCGGTAAGTACAAAGGTATGTTACCTAATAAATGTTTTAGTTGTGGAAATATTGGCCACTATGCTTCAAGATGTTCAAATAGAGTTGTACACAAGAAGAAAACAAATAATAATAGAAACAAAAAGGATAGGAAGTTCAAGAAATTGTATTATGTTAGAGAAGATGCTGGAATTTCTAACAATGAATTTGATTTTGAGGATGATAAAGATGAATGCTTGTTTCTAGCCTTGAGAATAAATATGTGTCTACTAACCATGGAAGATGTACAAGGGAATCTAGTCTGGAGAATAAGAAGGATGAGATAGAAGGTACTCTGGAAACTTCCTTTCATGCTAGATAGAATGAAGACTATTGGGTAATTGACTATGGATGTTCAAATCATAGGACTAGAGACAAAAGTAAGTTCACTAAACTTGAAAATTATGATGGAATATTAGTTATGTTTAGATATGATTCTGGTACTAAGATTGTTGGAAAAGGAACAATTATTCTTGATGGAAAACATAGTACTGATGATGCCTATTATGTTAAGGGCTTAAGGCATAGTATTTTGAGTGTTGGAAAAATGTCTAGCAAAGGTTTTAAGCTTGTATTTCAGGATAACACCTGTGAGATTGGAAAAGGATCTAGAATTGTGGTAGTTGCAGGAAGAACTTATGGAAACATCTATCAGCTTAAGAGTGGTGATGGTCAATGCTTTATTTCTCAAGTTAATGAAATTTGGCTATGGCACTAGAGGATGGGACATCTAAACTTTGACATTATGATCATGATTAGTTCAAGAAAAGTTTTCAAGGATCTACCTATAATCACAAAGCCTACAAATTTTGTTTGCAAAAGTTGTTAGTTGGGAAAAAAACAAGATTTAGTTTTAAAGGAAAAGAAAAATCATCTATCGAAATGCTTTAATTGATTCATATAGACCTTTGAAGTCCCACAAGAATAGGAGGCCTTAATGGTGACAGATTTTTTATGCTTTTGATTGATGATTACTCTAGAATGACATGGGATACTTTTCTTAAGGGAAAATATCAAGCTCTAGATAGATTCAAAGTGTTCAAACAAAGAGTAGACAATGAAGTAAACCTGAGAATCAAATTTTTAATGTCTGTTAGAGGTGGATAATTCACTTCTGGTGAGTTTAATACACTTTGTGAAGAGAATTGTATAAAGAGACATTACTATGCTCCTAGAACCCCTCGGTAGAATGGATTTTTGGAAAGGAAAAACCAAACTATTCAAGAGGCTGCAAGGACTATGATGAAAGAGGAAAATGTTCTTGATGTATATAGGAGAGAAGAATTCCACACTACTATTGACATTCTTAACAGAGTTCAGATTAGAGGTAACAACATAAAGACTCCTTATGAACTATGGACTGGTAAGATTCCTATTGTTAAGTACTTTAAGGTATTTGGAAACATATGTTAGATTAAAATAGATGATGAGAACCCTGTGAAGTTTGATGCAAGATGTGATGAAGGTATTTTTCTTGGATATTCAATTAATAATAAAGCATATAGATGCTTCAATAAAAGACTGAGGAAAATAGTTGAAAGTGAAAATGTAAAACTTGATGAAGTTATGCACAGGCCAATTTAAATAAGTTAAGTTGAACCAAATGATTCTATCTACAAACAAGTATAAGAAGAGGAAAAGGAAGAGAAAGAAAAAAGTTAAGAAGAGGAGATTCTAGAACCTACTCCTAAGACTCTTAAATATGTACAGAAAAATCATCTGGAGGAACAAATAATTGGAGATATAAGTGAAGGTGTGAAGACAACAAGTAAAGTGGTAGAAACTAAGGTAAATTTTTATTTACTTTCTAAGATAGAACCTAAGACTATGAGTGAGGCATGCAAATATGAGAATTGGGTTAGAGAAATGAAAGAGGAATTGCAACAGATAAAGAATAATCAGACATGGGAACTGGTTCCTAGACTAGTAAACAAGAATGTAATTGGTACAAAATGGGTGTTCAGGAATAAGTTGAATGAATATGGTGAAGTAGTAAGAAATGAAGAAAGACTTGTATGACAATTTTATTCAAAAGTTTAAGGAATAGACTTTGAAGAGACATTTTCCCTAGTGGCGAGAATGGAGGCCATTCAAATGTTTTTAGAATTTTCTACTCATAAATATTTCAAAGTGTACCCGATGGATGTTAAGTTTGTATTCTTGAATGGAGAATTGGAAGAAGAGGTGTACATGGAACAACCAAAAGGATTTCAATTATCAGACAAACTAGACATGGTTTGCAAGTTGAAAAAGGAACTATATGGACTTAAATAGGCTCCCAAAACATGGTATGCAAGATTGGAAAAATATTTGACACAACAATGGTTCAACAAGCACTTCGTAGACAACAATATCTATTTCAAACTTGAAAGAAAGAGAAATTTTGATAGTTGTGATGTATGTTGATGATATTATCTTTGGAAGAGATGAAGGTATGTGCAATAAATTTGATGAGGAGATGCAAAAAGAGTTTGAGATGTCTATGATTGTTGAGTTGAATTTCTTCCTTGGAATTTAAGTGAATCAAACTAATAAGGGCATATTCATTTCACAATCTAAGTATGTTAAATAATTGCTAAAGAAATTCGGAATGGATGACTCTAAACCGGTCTATACCCCTATGGTAACTAGATGCAAACTGAGTAAGGATGATTCTTCTAAAGTTGATCGGAGCATGTACAGATCTATGATTGGTGGGCTGCTATATGTTACTTCTACTAGATAGGATATCATGAATGATGTATGTTTGGTTTCCATATTTCAAGAAGAACTTAAAGAGACACATGTTATAGTTGTGAAGAGGATATTCATATATCTAAAGGGGACTCCAGATTATGGTCTATGGTATCCTAAGGATATTGATTTCACCTTGAATTCCTACATTGATGCAGATTGGGCTAGTTGTGTAGATGACTGGAAGAGTACAAGTTGTGGTACATTATTTATTGGAGAAAGATTGGTCTCATGGTTAAGGAAGAAATAGGATTCAATTTCTTTGTCCACTACAGAAGTTGAGTATATTGTAGCAACATCTTGTTGTACACAGGTACTTTGGATGAAGCAAACATTGAAGGATATAGGTGTGATGTGTGATGAGCCTATCCCTATATTTTGTGATAATACAAGTGTAATAAACATTTCAAAAAATCTAGTAATGCATCCTAGAACAAATCATATATCTATCAGATATCAGTTCTTGAGAGAAAAGGTGCTGGAAAATGAAGTCAAACTTGAATATGTGTCTACTAATGATCATATTATGGATATATTTAATATTGCTCTTCTGAAGGATACTTTTGAGTATCCTAGGGGGAAGTTAGAGGCTACTACCCCTGCTTACTTAAACTAGGTGCACATGGAGGTGCATTAGTCTAGTGGATCTACAAATTCTTCATTTGTCTAGATTGATGATTGAGGTCTACTCCTCAGGGGGAGTAGAGAGTATTACTCTTGTAGTATGAGATGTGGGTGCACTCCTAAGGGGGAGTGATCAAATCATTATATGGTAGAAGTTTCATGAAAAAAATTCATTTTCCATTGATGTCAAAGGGGGAGAGAGACTCACGTGAAAAATCCTATTTATATATAGGGAGAGAGAGTGATGTGAAACATTCGAAAGGGGGAGATTATTGCAAGTATGAATGTGTTTGGTGGTGTTGTCATTAATGTTTTCATTAATGTCAACATAGTTCAAGTTGTTGTAGAGAAAGGAATCAAGTGTTGTAGGTGGTACATGTATAGTTGAGATAGTGTAGAAATTTTGAGAGTACATGGAGCTATCTTTATTGTGTTGCAGGTGTGTTGATGTCAAGCTCTTTTAAGAAAATTAATAGATAATGAGGACAAAGTTGTGTGTGTGTCCTGAATGTGCTCCGATAATGTGCTTTGAATTTATTTTATGTTGATCCTATGCTTGTGTGGATCTGTAGTATTGTTTATGGGCATCATTAGATAATATATCATAAGTTTTAGCTTCTGGTTCGATGGAGAGTGAAATATGTGTTCATCGGTGTGTGAACTGGTTTGGAAGAACTATTTGTCTATGGACTGGGAGATATGTATTTGCTCTGCAGCCTTCTAGTGGTTTGTCTTAGATCTACGGATCTGAAAGAAGGTTGATATTGATTTTTTTTTGTGTTCTAGAAAATGCACTCATGGTTTGGTGCTCTGAAAGACTTGTTCTAGAGCTAATCTATGTGTCTGCATGGTC
Source organism: Sequoiadendron giganteum (assembly GCA_007115665.2). Classification (NCBI taxonomy): domain Eukaryota; kingdom Viridiplantae; phylum Streptophyta; class Pinopsida; order Cupressales; family Cupressaceae; genus Sequoiadendron; species Sequoiadendron giganteum. The sequence continues at coordinate 305,600,519 of CM021104.1, read as the reverse complement.
TAGTTGGACTATTGAAGAGTGTTATATGTGTAAGAATGTTTGCATTTGTTGTAGACGTATCTGAAGGTTTCTAATACATATTCTAGTGTCTAGTCAAGAGTATCATGTGATCTTCATGTCATCATCCTTTTGTGGATGCACATACTTGAAAGTTCATTGGTGTTTTTATTAGGTTTGGTTGACCTGGTGTTTACACATTACATGGAGAATAATCATTGATTAAGGAAGCATGTGATTGATCCAAGATGTTGTTTGGGTCCTAATTAAGTATGTAATTGGTCCACTCTCATTCTTATCCACCACAAGAATTTTGAGTCACCGACCTAATTTAAATTTGTAAAATAAAGGATGTGTAGTTGACCTTGGAGAAAGTTTTCAAGATTGAAGATTGTATAAATGCAAGTCAAGATGTTGCAAATGGAAGGATGAAGGGTGAAGTGTGTGAAACAAGTGTTAAAAGTAGAGTGTATGAAATTAAATCAAGGTAGCAGTACTTTTATGTGTTAGATTCCTGAAAGCAATGAGCTGATGGTGTTTGCATTCCTTTGATCAGGCTGTGAATGTGTGGAACTTGTTATGGTGGATTTTCTATTGTCTTTCTTTATTTGTAGGTAGTGAGCCTCCTTTTGGATAGTGAGTCCTATATGTAGGTAGTGATCCTTTGTATCTGGACAATGAGTCCATTATGGCCAGTGAGTCCTCTGGAAATGAGCCTTTATATCCGGTTTTTGCATTTCTATTATATTGTGAGTTAATACTCACCATAGTTTTTCCTTCATTGGGTTTTCCATGTTAATCTGGTGTCTCTAGTGTTTTATTTTTTTTATTTGCATTTCATGTTTATACTTAATAACAAATTAAAGTTAAAGTGGAATTGATTAAGTTCAAAAGTAAAAGTAATTTGGTATAGTTGATTCACCCCCCCTCTTAGTTGTCTTGTGCATTTCAACAACTTAGTGGTACGTTTCTTGAATTTGGTAAAAAGGAAATTATTGAAACCCATCAAAAAGGGACTGAAATGATAAATGATGCCATCAAGGCTTTACAAGATATAGCTCCTAGTGCCACAATTGATGAATCCTTAGATCCTATTGATAACTTTAATTTCTTGGTTTATTCACTCAAAGAATACACCTATAACCAAAGGAGCAGACTAAAAAAGAGGTAGAGTCAAGACTTTTAGATAAGCGATTATTGATACTATAAGAAAAATGTGCAACCACACACATGGAATTGCAATGTTTGAAAGAGGTAAAGCAATGTGAAGAGGAATCTCAAATATTATGTGCGTATTGCATGCGGTGTCTAGATGCCACTTGAGGAATTAAAGACTTAATGGACTTGATAGAGTCACAAATTTCTAATGCCTCGAGAGCCTACAAAATTATAGATGACGTAGATTATGCTTCTTGGACTTCTATGTCAGACTTGCAAAGAAATTTTTTAGCCTTCCAAAGGAAAAAAAGGGATGCAATAAGGTGGATTGGACAAGTTGGAGATCTGGTGAAGTCCAAACATATTCCAGTATTAAGAGCCTTGGTGGATGTAGAGAAAATTGAAAAGATAAATCTTAATCCATCAATTTCAGAGAAAGGAGAAGATTACTTAGTAGATCTAGAATCATTGTATAAAGATCTTGTCAGAGCGAAGGGGATCTAGGATGATGGAAAAACTCCTTGTGAAGCCATTCTCAAGGAGTTAGAAGGTGCTCCTAGCTTTGGTTAAAATTTCTCCACATTTTATTTTGTTTTATGTTATTTCAATTTCATTCTAAAATTTTATCACCGGCACACACTTTGTCGTTAATGTCAAAGGGGGAGAATTTTTTGAGTGGGAGAAGCTTTTGAGGGAGAGAAGATTTGAAGTTTTAAATTTTTGGAGATGTTGTAAAGAGGCTTTGGTGTATATTTGAAAGGGGGAGTTCACATATTCTGAGAGTAGATAATTTTGAAGATCTATTTTTGGAACATGTTTCCATCAATGAAAAAGGGGGTTATTGTAGAAGAATGAAGAAGAAACCCCCTGGTGTGTTGTCATTGATGACAACATTGTTTGGTGACAGTTTTGTCTAATCTGGTAAACATCATTTGTGTTACCCTAATTTAGTAATTTGGTCCATAATTGCTCATATTAGAAGATCAGCCTATGTGGTTTTAGTATGTTATTTAGGAATATTAAATACACCTATGAATTTTTTTATAGTGATTTTGGTGGAATGGGATAAATGATACAAGTGACATAAGCTTGACATATAGTTTTTTGCTCAGAGCTGTGCACAGTGGTATGTGTTATTTGGTATGCATTCCTTTGGTACTTTTATCGAATCCTTATGAATTTGGGTGATGATTTACAACTGTCAATTATACTTGTATTCCAAAGGGAGCGTGCTTATATGATCATTTAGTTTATTGATGTTAGTCAATTTGGTGTATTTTTGTGATCAAGTCTTCTTCTGGGCGACCCTATACTTGAACAAATGGTATGAAGATTAATATGTTTTTGTGGATGTCAAAGAAGATTTTTTTAGCTCCATTCTAACCTAAAACATTGCTTGCACATTTTTTTTTGAGCTAAAAAACTATTTTTGAATTAAGTGCATGTACATCTAATTAGGCTAACCTTATTGATCTATGTGGATGTAATATCATATATATATGAAAAAAATTGTATTGAAGATATAACATGCAATAAGTGGAGATGTGTGATAGTGTGATATTATGTAGGCTTATATAAGTTTAGTATCAAAGTAGTGTATCTTGTGAAACTATAAACCAGTCTAGGATTTTGTATTTTAGAGCTTAATTGGAACTGAATTCAACACATGAAAGGTGTATTCCATCAGTTCATCTCTTGGTAGTGAGCTACACTCTATTTTGTAATCATTTTAGGATGTGAGCCTTTCAAGGATAGTGTGTCTTACTTATAAGCCCATGTAATATCTTATAACTGGTTATAATATATTGTGAGATAATCCTCACTGCGGTTTTTCCCAATTTTGTTTTTCCACATAAAAATCTTGGTGTTTATGTGTTATGTGGTGTTATGATCTCTTTCATGTCCTTACTTACAATTACAATTAGATATGTTTTAATGTCTAGATGGTTGATAGATAAATGGTTTAATAGAATACTAATTCACACCCCTCTCAGTATTCTGGGTGTTCAACATTTTATCTCTTATCTTGATCTACATTTTATGGCAGTTCATTAATTCTAGAAAACACCAGTTCATCTTGGTAGAGTATATAACTTTGATATAATTCATTAGTTCTTCATAATTATGTTCTTATCATCATGAAAAATCTTTCCATAAGGCATTAAATCCTTCTTTTTCTCTTTTTCTGAGAGGAATTGTTCCCACTTTGTTTTTCCCTTTTTCTCCATTTATGAGAGAATGCATTATACATGGGTATCTCAATAGGCCTCATAGCCGAGACCCATTTCTATTTATTGCTCTTTTTTTATCTCCCCAAGTATAAGTTCAGGGAGGGAATTAGAGAGAATAATTTATCTATTCACTATAATTAAGTGTACTTAGGTTGATGAGGTTAGACAACATCTTGTCTAACTGAATGTGTAACCTTTTAGGCATCTTTAGGTCACCAAGTTGTTGTGTAAACCTCATATAAATACCTTTTGAGGTTGGAATAATTTTCATTTCAGCTAAAAGGTCACTCAAAACTTGTCACCAAGGTTGATGAATTGGTCAAATAGATTGTTGGTTTGCACATTCTAGGTGATCCAAAGGTTGACACCTATAAGACACGTGTCTTCTCATTTGTGCCACATGATGGGTCACTTGTCAATCCACGTATTATTGTTAGATTGCAATTTACTTTCCTATATAAGCAAGGCCTTCTCATCATTGTATTTTGGTTCAATTAAATACAATATTTATAATTGTCCACTTCTTATTGCTTTGTATCTCCATTATCTCCTAATTCTTATACTTTTTAGTATCTTATGATTTCCATTAGGCCTCTAGATCTTGGATGGTTTTTACCACAACCAAATATTACATGGTATCAAGTGAGTTGAGTGTCTTTGGCTAGTCTTTTAAGAAATATTTAGTGCACATCTTATATTTTTGTGAATTATTGTGTATGCTCTTCTCTTACATCCTTTGATGACTTGGAAAATTAAAAATTATGATAAATATACTATATTTTTGAGATTCATATTGTAGCACTATATTTTTGGTATACTTTTAAAAATTAATGGACAAAATATGAGCTCAACATTGCATTCAGAGTACCCGAGAAAGTCTATTTTTAATTTTGTTTCATCTTAGTTGGACATTGAAGATCAAATTTACAAGGATTTGAATTTGGGAGTAGGATTTCAAACCTAAAAGATAGCCATATTTTTGAATAATTTTGGGTCAAATATTACCCCATCATCATGCTCAAAATGCCTAAGAACCTATAGATTGATTATCAAATCATCAATTTCCGAGAAAGTGGCCCTTTGAGGTATATTTTTTATTTTAGACTATATGACCCCAACACAGTATAAAAAAAATTATGCTATTATATTTCCATAATCCATAAGAATATCAGTAGTTATTTCTGGATTCGATTGTGTGTAAGCTTTTGAATCAATGTTTCGGATCACACTATGTGATCCATCATCAGGATAGAGAGCTTAAGGATATGAATCAACGTTTTCATATCCTTGATCTCTCTATCATGATGATGGATCACTAAGTGTGATCTACAATGTTGATTCAAAATATTACACACAATCGAATCTAGAAATAAGTACCGATAAAACAATTTTTTTTAAAAAAATCCATAAATAATTTTTTTGATGAAAAAGACTATAAAATTATTTATAATTTCTGAATTTTTTTTTGCTAAAAAAATTAATAGGGATTGTATTAGGCACCCTATGCAAGGAAATACTAGGCCCTATACAATGCTACAAATATCACATAAAGGATCACAATACTCATAGGGTCTACAAACCTTTATAGGGATGTGATCCCTATATAAAGGGCTCAACACCTTTTAGTGGGGTGTAGAGTCTAGCCCCATTTTCTAGATTTATCTATATAAGCACATTTCCTCCCTTTTCTTGTGGGCCTCTTCAATCATTTTGAATTTAGCCTCAAGGGCCTCTCTTTCTCTTCTCTGTTTGGCCTTTTCTTCTTCCATCACATGTATCTTTTGTATCATCTCCAATTTGTCATTTTCCTCCTCTGCTTTGAGCTCATGCTCCTTTTGTCGCTATTGTTTGATCAATTCATCATCCTTTTGCTTGGCCTCTAGCTGTTATTGTTGGAGTACTACATCATCTTGGGCTTTTGCATCTATTTCCTTTTGTTTTTCCACAACTTCAACATGTGCCTATGCATCTGAGGCCTTCTTAGCTTCTTCAAACAATTCCCACTAATCTTCTTATGTCAAAACATGTTCAGTTTCCTCAAGGGGCATTTCCTCTAATGTCTCCTTATTTGAAAAAGTATCATCAGAGTCTATTTCTATATCATGAACTTCCAATTCTACTTCCTTTCCCTTTAAAGTCCCAACTTCTTCACGGAGAGTCCCCTTAGGCATTTCTCCACTTTTTTGGTCTATAGGAGGGAGTTGGGTAGATTCCTCACCCACAACTGATGTTGAGAGCACTGGTCCTATTGGAACTTCTTCTTTATGTACCTTGGGAAATTCTTGGGCCAGAGCTTCAAGCTCAAATTCCTGTATGTCAGGGGGGAAGAATTCCAAGGGTTCTTTAGGAGGCATTTTCCTTTTTGTTCTCTTGTACCCCCTCCCTTTCTTGGAAGTTTGACCCCCAGGAGCTTTGGTTTTTAGTACAACCCATTGGATACTCCTATGCAACACTGGTCTTGCTATTTATCCAAACTCTTAGTGCCTACATTCAATGCCTCATATGAAGGATCCAACACTACCCCATCATCTGATAGTGTTTCAGGAATGTCTACTTTAACCCCAAATTCCACCATAAGTGGGATAGGAAACCTTTCATAATTCCTCTTCATCAGGTCATATTCATCTTGGAGATCACTCCAGAAGTCCTCGAATATATTAAAGTTCCTATCAAAGACAAAAGCATGCAAGAAATTCATCTTCTTCCTTGGATCAAAGTGTTTTCGAGCAGTATATAGGCCCAATTTCAAATGCATCACTTCGTTGCAAACAACCTTAACTCCCACAAGGTGTGGGCAACTATATTCACATAACTACATGGGGAACTTGTGGCAACTAGGCTTATGCTTTATAGAAAATTTGGCATTCACTCCCAAGGCTTGGTAAATAAATTCCATCAAAACCATCTTGTTACTACACCATCTAGAGAGTAAGTGAGGATGACCATCAAACCCAGCCAACCTGAAATAAGTAAACTTGGGGTATTGGATATACCAACACCCCCACTTTGTAATGAATTCCATGGCCTCTTGGCTTAATCTATACCCTGCATCTCCATTGATCTAGTTAATGATAACATTCAAAAATTCATCATTAACTCTTGTATAATGCAACTTAAAAATCTACAAACATAGCTGGTCATAATGGTTCCACACTTTATTTTGTCCATTAGCTTCTCCCAACACTCCAACTCTATTTAACCCTAGAAAAATGCCTCTCCTTGCTGCTGCATAGATGACATAAGAGGTCATAAAGAAGATCATAGTTTCCATCACTCTAACCATCTGATTATGTATGCTTTTTGACACAATGATGGGCCAATCAAATTGTTGCATGCTGTCGAAGATTGTCTGAATGAATGGAAACATCAATTCCTTAAAGTGGAAAGCATCACTTTTTCTAAAGACCCTAGATAACATCATTATTATGTCCCCAAGATCTTTATAGAACTCTACACTTTTAGGCTGATCTGTAAGCTTAATTAGGGGCTTCTTCTTAGTCCTCAACTATTTCTTATTCAAATGAGATTTGTTAGCTTCCTTATGATTTCTATATAAATTTAACGCCTTCGCCTCATTGAGTTGCATAGGATTATTTGGATTAGGGACTTTGAACATAAATTGGAACACTTAGGGAGTCAAATCTATAATAATGTTGCCTTGTGAATCCACACATTGTCTAGTGGCCTCATTATAAGCTCCAACTGTAGTCATTATCAGTTCAGGATATTGGATTGATAGAGGAAAAATAGTGATGTGAGCCAAGCCAAACTCAATTGTCCTTTGAGTTCTCCTTGTTACTTCCTCAACAAATGTCTCAGAGTACAACTACTCATAATGGAACGGACCCAAATTAGTATCAGTTATGTCTGCCCAATTGGACTCCACCTTGCTAGTAGTGATAACAAAACCCTGATGATTATACCTCAAGGTATAAGGGAGTTGATCAGGTTTAACCTTTTTAGGCCTAACTGCTGCCTTTGAATTTTTTGCAGGTTGACTCCTCTAAGAAGCCTCACTCTATCTTCTTGACATTCTTTATTTTTTGCATGAAAAAACCTTAGATTAGATCCACAAGAATTATAACAAAACATAGTTAGAGATCTTACCCTTCATACACATCAAATGCAGAACCAAGTAGAAGACATCCTTAAAAGACCTTTTTAAAACACTACCGGGGTCAAGACAAAAATGGGCATCAATCTTGCAATAAACCATATGGTGGTATCAATCTTGCAATAAACCGTATGGTGGTATCGGAACCAAGATCAGAACCGGGATCAGAATGAACATTGATTTGGTAAAATGAATAAATTTCAAACCCATATCTCAATCCGCCTCCGGTTCCCACTATGTTGAACAATCCTTTGATAAAACATCACTCATCAGAAGCAGGACCAAAGATGGATCCGATCATGCATTACAAACCATATTTCGAGAAAGAAATTAATCCCAACTTGGACCCTAGTTTTGACAACTATGACGTTATTTTAAGAATTTTAATAGAAGAATGAATGACATTATAACCTGAACATGAGGTAACCCATCAAAAAACACAGGGGCTTAAAAGCAATAGCCGAAAACAATCCCCATATGACTGAGAGGAAAATATAGTAACTAGGGCATCATTTTCTGATTCAAACAGAGATGCATGAAAACCCTAGCTTATAAACCCTATGAGCCAAATTAATTAAGGCACAAAATTAACCCCTTTTGAAATTAATCAAACCGATACGCAAAAGAACCAACAAGAAAAACCACAAATCAAAGAACCACAAAAACATAATGCAATAGATGATCCATACATTCAAAAACCTAGGGAATCATGGTACGGTCATGACTAAAACATGAAAATGACCGTGGCAAAACAAAAAAAAATGAAGAAAACACCAAAGATAAAAAAGAGTAAAAGACAAAACAAAAACAATAAAAACAAAAGAGAAGACGAGAAAACTAAACAATAGGGATTTGAAAGAAAACCAAGAGCCACAAACCCATGTGAAAAACAAGCAACCAAACAGACATGATGAATATCAAACAAAACTGAGAAAATAAAACCCTACCTCCAAACGCAATCCAACAGGCTAGTCCCTTGATGTGAATCCACGTGAAAATATCTCACTTTCAATTGAATCACACTCTAAAATGCTCCACCATAGCTTCGGTTCATCCTTAATCTTTAAATAGTGATGATAAAATTGTGTTAACCTTAATTAAGGTTAAAAATATAGCTTCATACATGTAAGTCACCTGTAATTAATGCCATAAATGTAGCAGATCGGAGTCGGAACCATAGAGGGAACTAGTACAAGACTGCTACCGACCGAAGTAAAGTCAGACAACAAAACAAAAATGGCGGGACCGGAAACGTAATGGAAGTTGATATAGAAACCTTATCCAAGTTTTGAGTTTTGTTATGGTTTTGGTTTCGATTTCGCCAACAAAGAAGAAAAGGAACGAAAGAACCAAAAGAAAAACACCAAGACCGAAACAAGAAAACGCATCACCGATCTCAAGTCCAAACAAACAAACCAAAAGGTGGAGGGAAATACGGAATGGAAACAAGTTCAGAACTATATAAAAATCTCGGACTTAATGTCCACTTAAGGTCCGACTCTGGAAAAGACACCAAAAAGACTTAATGAAAAGAAAAATGGGACTGGGATCGGAATGGAATCCTTAAAATAAGTTTCAATCCTCATTTCATTCCAGTTCTGGTTCTGACAGAACAACAAAAAGAAAAACAAAGTGTTGGAAGAAATAATAACTCTAAACTTTGTTGAAAAACAACCAAGGACAAAAAAAAACAAAAGGGGGACCCATTTTGACCAAGGAAAAAGATGGGGTGGTTATGCAAGGCATAAAAAAATGGTGACTTGGCTAGGAAAATGGTTTACCTATTTTCAAGGCACCGAAAAAAAATTAGTCACCCAAAAACTACTTGGATTATGAAGCATGTTAACTTGAATAAGATCAGATATATAGAATAAGATTGTTCTGGAATCTTAGATGTATGTGCTCATGAACCTTTCTAAATCTGAGTGTGTGTGTATATTGTGCATCATTCTTCATAGACACTTTCTCTACTCCTAAACAACTATACCTAATATTCAAGTTACATAGGTTGAGTCCTTTAAATATCGTACAATGAAATCCTAGGCATTGCCCCAATTCTAGACAGGCGTCCATAGCCTTGATAGAGATACCTCTAGTTCTCTCAAAGCATTTCTCTACTGCTAGACAGTCATCCATAGCCCTGATAGAGATACTTGATTCATCGATTTGATATTGAGTTTTCCTTTTCTCTCTTTCTCTTGTTTTTTTACTTGAGCTTCACTTGTAGAAACCTTTTATGAAATTTTCTCAACTCAGACACAATCGGTCTGAAATGTGGGTTGAGAACTACAATGAATTTCATGACACTCTTGGAATCAGAATTTTCACTTGAATCAGAGATAAAGCCACCTTGAAATAAATAGGTATTTACTTAGGCAGATGTTTATCTATTTTGGTGACAGATTTTGATCATGATTCATGAGATATTCACAATGTACCCTTTTACCCTTAATAACTTTTCAAACCAACATTAAAATTGTCACAAGACATGATTTTTAGAATGAAATCCTTCAAAAGATGCTCATTGAAAATACCAAAATCAATTTCTCTCCTAGTGTATGTAGCATACTTTGAATAAAAACCCCCTTTCTTGGGATGGATAGAAATGAAGATCCCCAATGAAATAAGACAAGACAAGACAAACGAAAATAAAGAAAAAGAAACAAAATGAAAAGGAAAGAACAAACAAAACAAAAACACACAAAAAGAACAAAAACAAAACTTAATTACATATGAAACAGTATAGTACAATTATTCCAAAAGCATCAGACCTTCATGAAACAAAGTAGTTCTTGAGAAACTGACCATTTATTGGCAATTGAATAGGTTCTCCTATCAAGGTACTTAAATAAAAAGCATTCTTGCCTAGTATCTCAACTATTTGATACAAACCTACCCAGAGTCTATCAAATTTATGGTGATCTCCCTTCTTCTCTCTAGCTTTGTCCCATAGTAACACAAGGTCTAATATCCTAAATACCTTGACCTTGGACCTCTTATCAAACTAGCGTTTGACAACAACTTGATGTTTAGAGAACTGCTGCAAAACAACATCTCTATGTTCCTCCATGTTGAGAAAATTGATTAGTTTGACCTCAATCCTATCATACTTTGTATTAAATTCATGAATAAACTTGAGGACAGGTATTTGCAAATGGATCGGGAAGACTGGGTCTTGGCCATAGACTAACTTAAATGGTGAATTTCATAGGGAAGCTTTGATTTGGGTTCAATTTTCCCATAGGGAAAATCTCAATTGGGTGTGGCAGTACCTAGGATTATTTTCTAACAATTTTCTTATTAATTCCAACAGATTTTTATTAGTGGACTCAACCACTCCATTTCCCTGAGGGTAGTAATTAGATTAATATTTCAAAATGATTTTATGTTAATAAACCCATTGAATAAATTCATCTGAAGAAAAGGTAGGGCCATTATCACATACTGGGGAAAATGGTACTCCAAACTTGGTGGTGATATTCTCAATTAAAAATTTGATAACCACCTATGTGGTGTTGTTTTTGCAGGGCTGATCCTCAATCCAGCATGCACAGTAGTCAGTCACAATCAATATGAACTTGTGACCTACAAAAGATTTTGGGTTAATAACACCTACAAATTCTAGTGCCCATTGAGCAAACTGTCTTTCCTCATACACCGGTTGCAAAGGCATTGGTGGATTTCTTTCCCTGGGTGCAGAGGTTTGGCATACATGACACGTTCTGACATGTTGGTGTGCATCCTGAAATACATAAGGCCAATAATAGCCTGATCTAATAATTTGATAAGCCAAAGCATCTGTAGATCCATGTCTTGTACCATGTCTTCCATGAAACTCAAAAATGGCATGCTTAGCCTCTTGTTGATGCAAAGAACGCAGGTAAATTCCTTGAAAGTTCCTTTTGTAGATAGATCCCCCTTTAAGAATATAATGATCACTCTTCATCCTCAATTATCTTCTTTGAGTAGCATTCATCCCCTCTATACATTTGTTGTTGAGGAGGAAGAAGATCAAATCTATGTACCAGGGATCCTTAGTAAATGACTACATAGTGTATTGCTAACATGTGATATTCTTGTCCACATCTGCCATTGCCTTCAATAAACCCTGCCCTCAGATGAGATTTATTGGATGAATCTCTAAGTCAAATTCTTGCAAAATATCCATCCACTTTCCTCTTCACTCTCCCAATTCGCTTTGCATCAAGAGAGATTTTATAGTAGGATCAAGAACTATGGGCATTACATGACTTCAAAGAGTGTAATGCCTAAATTTATTTACTGATGAAACTAATGCAAAGGCTTGTTTCTCCAGGGGCAGGTACATAACTTATGCATTCTTAAATGGAGAGTTCATGAAGGTGATAGGTCTTTCCTCTCCCTCACCTCTTTGTTGCATTAAAACAACTGCACACAAATGATCAGACATGAAAGAATAGATATAATAAGGATTTAGATAATCTGGGTTAGTCAAAATAGGTGCCTCAGATATCGATTGTTTGATCTGTGAGAAAGAAGATTTGGCCTCATTTCTCCATTCTATTTTTTCCTCTTTCTTCATCATTTCATTAAGGGGTTTGACAATTTCCGCAAACCTTGTTATGAATTTTCTGACAAAATTAATCCTTCCAAAGAAGGATCTCATTTCTTTCTTACTTCCTATCCTTGTCAATTTCAAGATAGCCTCCACTCTATCAATATCTATGGATATACCTTCTTCTAATATTATGTGGCCTAGGAGTTTCCCTTCGGATACTCCAAACATGTACTTTTTTGGATTGAGGGAGACACCATAGCTTATACAATTATTGAGGACCTTTTCCACATCTGTAGCATGGTCTCCCTAATTCTTGGAGAAGATAGTTAAATTATCCACATAAATTATGATACAATTACCTATCAAATCCTTGAATGCTACGTCCATTGAACATTGAAAGGTTGCTCCAATGTTGATAAGACCAAACGACATCCTCTGATAGGAAAATGTGCCCCATTTAGTGGTGAAGGTTGTTTTCATTCTATCCTCATGACTGATAAGAACTTGATGATACCCAGAATAGCCATCTAGAAATGACATCATCTGGGACCCATTAATTATTTGTAGTACCTCATCAAGAGAAGGTAGTGGGTAATTATCCTTTTTAGGGGCCTTATTTAAATTCCTGAAATCAATGCATAACCTGATTTCACCATTTTTCTTGCGTACAGGAACTAAATTTGCAACCCATGTAGAATATTTGATGGGGAATATTATTCTTGCAAATAGGAGCTTCTAGACCTCCTTCTGAATCACAGGCTCAATCAAAGAATTGACTGAGCATTTTTTTTTACGGAAGGGCTTGGCTTATGGCTTAAGAGGTATGGTATGTGTGATCACCGAAGTGTCAAAGGTCTTTAGGTCATCATAACTCCAAGAAATGGTTGCAATGTTATTCTCCAAAACTTTAAATATCTTGTCCTCAATTTCTTGAGGACAAGTCTTTCCTATGAGGACATTCCTTTTAGGACCTGAGTGAGTCAGATTAGCAGATTCATATTTCCCTCCATCACTCTCTGTGGGCACCCTTTGACTACCCCGTGGGTCAAAATCACATATTCTCTCCAAAGCTACCATCCCCTTTGGAATATTATTTATTTTCAACTTCAATATCCCTTCTGCATCACCATTCTCAGGATCCCAATCTCCCTGGTCTCTTTTCAATTCATCTATTATTTGTCCTTCGAAGACATCTGAACTTTCCAAAAAGGCCAATATATGTTGGTCATCATTGAATACCTAAAAATTCTGGACATTATGAGGGATAGTTGGGACTGAGACTAATTCAACTAAAAATCTCTTTAGGTTGGAGTTTTGCATAGGTTCCAAGGTGCTAGCAACAACGGCAAGGGCATCTGCAATTTGATTAGCTTCTCTAAGGATTAGAGTGATCCCAAAAGTGTCAAAGTCTTCAATCAGATTCCAAATTCTATTTCTTTATGCAACCAATCTTTTGTTATGACAAGTATATTGGCTATGTACCTGCTTTATAATTACTTCAGAATCCCCCATTACCCTGAGAGTAGTGACCTTTTTATGAGAAAACATAAGTTCGTGAGTGAGTGCTTCATATTCAGCCACATTATTTGTGCAGCCAAACTACAACCTGTAAGATGTAAAGTAAGTCTTCCCTTTTGGGCTGGTTAGTTCAATCCCTACTCCACTTTCTACTTTAGACTTAGAGCCATCAAATTTAAGACTCCATAATTGATCTTTAGCTTGGAGCTCTTTCTTGCTTTTGTTAACAGGGCATGACTTACTTGAAATAGGTGGCAGCTCAGACTTTTGTTGGCCATCAAGAATTAAAGGTGACTGGGTACAAGGATCACTTGAAGGCTCTTCTATATTTAAAGCTTTGTCTAGAATCGCCTCCAGAATAATTTCTTGGTTCAATTTGCAATCCAATTCATTTTTTATCAATGCATTAGGCATTGGTAGAGTATACGGGACAGGGGTATTGGAGAAAGGCTGAGACACCTCAATCTCCTCTTGGAACTTAGAGAATAGAACCTGAGTCTGCTCAAATCATGAGGGATGTTCCTCCTGAAAAAGACTGGTTCTTGTGAGAATGGTAGCATCCTTAGCCTCAAATGGGAATTCATTGGTGGGTGCTTGAGGTTGATCTTGGCCGATCAGTTGAGGTTGGCCTATATAGTTTAAGATATCTAGGTAGGTTTGACATGTTAATTCAAAATGATTCTGATAATGTATCCTACACAAATTAGGAAGCAACAAACTCCTCAAATCAGTCTCTTCTCCTAATACCATCCTATCTGGTTGCAATTTTCTTATCAGAACTTGTTGGTTGACCGAGATCATTGGGTCACTTTGCTCTAGGGGTAGTGCATCATCAGGATTGAGTACTCAGAAGGTCATGACTTCCTCTTGCTTGTAAAATCCTATCTCAGTCTCAAAGTATGCTAATACATTTGGAGAATCATATTCTATAATCATGTTCTTAAGCCTAGGCTCACTCTCAATTCTAATTTGTGTTTCTATCCCTTTCCAGGGTAGCCACATGTGAGAGAAATCCAAAGACAAATAGCCCCTAATACTCTTCATTAGCTCTCGACTCAGGAGCATACCATATGTTTCTGGGATATCAGCCACTTGGATATCTATGTAATTTTGGATCCTTGGATCCGACCCAACCTATACATGCATGTTCTTCAGTTCTCTGACCACATTAACCTTAGTTTTGCCCAACTGAATTAATTTCTTATTAGTCTAGGTAGGACTTAATCCTAGCTTCTTGCAAATTCAAAAGGGCATGACATTACCCAATGCTTCGGAGTCTAGCAGACAGTTATGCAGATTCTTTCCAAGGATCCTTAGACTTAAAAGGAAAGGTAGGGTACTAGTCTTATGTTTATAGATGGCCGCATTCGTCTCCTTCAGTGGGGTAACTTTACCTTTTCCTTTTGAACGGTTTTCCTCCTCTAGGGCTTTCAATACAACTTCTCATTGGGCCAGACACCACTTCATAATTTCAAAGAATGACAATGATGTCTTTTATCTCTGCGGTTCTAGAATGAAATCAAACTCCAAATCATTGCTAACTTTATATTTAGGAAAAGAAGGTGGATTACGTTTATTATGAGAGTCAGAAGGTCCCTTTGGTGGTGGTGGTTTATTATCTACATTTTGACTAGGTGGGACCATATTGTTTGGGGGTGCAGATGTAGTGAATGGGTCCTTATTTTGATTTCTCAGGAAGTGACCACCTTTGGAATAGAAGGCTTGGGCATCATACACATCCCCTTCTTGTTCATTGTCTCCCTACATGGGAAATTGATATTTTTTTATCAATGGTCTCATAAGTCATAGTAGTACTTATTGACCCACCGTCTTGATTGGAATTTCCTTGTTGAGGGTGGGAATCAACTTGGACAATCTTCACCTTTTTTTCCATCTTTGGGTAATTGACCTCAGAATGTGTTGTAGTATCATGTAGTCTACACCAATTAATCATGAAATTGAGGTTCGCCACATTAGCAAAGTGTGGTTTATCCTCACAAGACTGATGGTTATGGGGAACTCCCCCATTGTTGGGTCTAGTGTTCCACTGCCTATTGTTATTGTTGGAGCTTTGATTGTATCCTCTATTCTGATTTTGATAATTTTGGTTAGAGGAGTTTTGGTTCTAGAAGTTCCTATTGGTGTTCTGATTTGCATTCTGGTTAGAGTAACTACCCTATTTTTTATAACCTCCCTAATTCTGATAATTTTGGTTTTGGTTCTGAGGGGGGTTACGCCTAAGTTGTGCCATGTCATTGGAAATTTGAGATAGAGTCTTTTTGAGAGTCTCTACCTCATTGGTTAGTTGTACAGTTTGTTCATTTTGCGCAATCTATCCTACAAATGGAGAATGAACATGAGTTGACCCTCCCCCTTACTACTGGTGGTTTTGAGATTGTTGGGAAGAATATTTCATGCCATTGGTGAAAAATGGCATGGTAGGTGAGGCTTGTAACTTAGACACAGGTCCATATTGGGAGTAAGACATCCCTAGGACTATATTGAACAATAGTGGGTTAGGCATCTTGTAACCCATGGGAGGGAGAGTTGCTCCTAAACTTCCTGATTGCAGACTTATCTGTTGTTGCAATTTAATGGATAGATTATAAACCTTAGACAAAGAGTCTATCTCGTTGGCAA
The DNA here is from genome assembly GCA_007115665.2 of Sequoiadendron giganteum. Classification (NCBI taxonomy): domain Eukaryota; kingdom Viridiplantae; phylum Streptophyta; class Pinopsida; order Cupressales; family Cupressaceae; genus Sequoiadendron; species Sequoiadendron giganteum. The sequence goes on along the minus strand of CM021104.1, from coordinate 305,584,324 downwards.
CATAGGTTCTCTACAAAACTAAGCCAATCAAGGGATCAACAGCTCTTAAATATGCTAGAATGGAAATATTTTCAACCACTAAGTAGGGGTCTTGTAACCTATAGAACATCCTTTGGAATCTAGTGTTAAATAAAGGAAATGGTTCATGATGTTCCTTTCTTATGGTAGTGAACTGATGATACAAGATGGCCGGGTCTACGTAGACTCAAAACTAATTAATGAAGGCATTTTCTAAATCTGCCCAACTCAGAATAGATGCCTGAGGTAGATTTAGATACCAGTTGTATGCCATCTCCCCCAAACAATAAGGAAACAAACTACATACCACGTCTTGGTGAGCCACTTGAGCACGAGTATAGGCATCCTTGAATATTGTATATGTTCCTCAATGCTCCTTGATTCTCTATGCATGTACTTGGGGCAAAACCTTTTTGGATTGTTTGGTAGATCATGGATACCGCTAGGGATAGTCCTTAGTGGAGAGGGGTTATTCATGAAGTAAGCCATGGGTGGGGGTGGGATGGTTGAGCAGGTTGGACCGGTGGTGATATAGGCTAGACTAGTGGTGACACAGGTTGGACTGGTGGTGATGTAGGCCGAACTGGTGGTGACAGTAGTTGGATTGGTAGATTAGGTTAATGGGGTGGTAAAGATGGATTTGGCCAAAATCTAGGTGGAGTAAGTGGTGGTGACAATGGTGGGATAAAAATTCTATGAGCTTGGGGTCTATGTCTAATCATGGTTCAAAGTTCAATTAATGGTTCAGGGTCAGTAGAGGATTTGAGAATCCTCCCATACTTTTCCGATGAGAATGACCCAATCTGAGCCAACTTGTTCCTTTAGGCGCCCCTTCTAGCGCCAGATCTGTTGATGGTGAAAATGACACAAACAACATAAAACCAAATATTTCTACTCCATTTCTCCTGAGAAAGAAAGACAACATATAGTAGCGAAACTCTCAAGGTCTTGGTAGCTGGTTCTCAACTGTCTGATGCCACTCAATTGGCCAATGCAACTGTAATATTCAAGGGGCCTTTGCTAGTGATAAGGAATACAATCAACAACAGATTCATCAATCTATGTTTAATGAGGGGGTGGATTTAATAAATAGAAAAAAATAGATCAACGCATGGATCAGTAAAATATGAACAAAATTCTCTAACATCTAGACATATATTCTTAACAATGAATTCTCCTTAATAGATCAAGAAAACCATAACATGATGCAATTTATGAAACAATCCATACCATTGCATACATTTACAGTGATTAGTTTAACCATCACAATCATTCATCACAATAACCTTAAGATTTAAAATAACAAACTCTTCATGTGTTACCAATAACATAGATCAACAAACATGTAACAATTACATCCATAGACAATCTAATGAAATAATCTTTGAAGTCTAGTTTCTTCTATTGATTCTCATCAAATAAAAAAAAATTATGCACAACAAACTCACTGGCATACAGATCAATTATGGTTCATTAACCTCATCCAAAAAACTCAATTCCAACATAAAAGTTTATAAAAGTGTATCTCAATTCAACTAGGCTTAAAACAAAAGTATCTCTACTTAAAGCTAAAAATTCCTATCTGCTACATCAAGTGGCTAATTCTACTTTCATTAGCCGACCTTTAAAAAATGGAGTTCAAAAATACATATAGGTGTGCTAAGCACAAATTCCTCTCAATCAAAATTGAGATCCACTAATCAAGGAATTGGAACCTCCTCAAAACCTTAGACTCGTGAATCTCCAGTTCCAACGTTGATTACCCTGTGAAATAGGAAATAAAGAAAAGTGGGGGGGGGGGGAAGTTATGTGCCCAAAATAGACTGCCAACTCACTCCTACGTAGTTTTCTCCAGAAGGTATTCATCATAACTAGAGAAAAATTGTTGAAGAATATCTACATTCGGTCCATCGATCCAACTATCCTCAAATTTAATTCTCTTCAATTCTGGAGAGTCAAACCCCTTCATGTCTTTTAGTTTAGTCAACTATTTTCTCACAGCTTTCACTTCTTCCCTAACATCCATTAATATATCTAATAATATATCCTCTCCATCATCCTCTTTCTGCATAACCTCTTGGAACCTATTATCGCATTTCTCTTTTAACTGTTGTAAAGGCATGCCCTCCTTAACCGGTATACCTACCTTAACTAGAATGGCTACAACAACTTCTAGTCCATCAAGTTTCTCATTCAAATCCTTACTAGCATCTTGGATTTCATTCCTATGCTTGTATATAAAATTAGATCTGAACTGGATTATGTTAGAGGCCTTTTCCAAGAAATCTACATTGTCTTCCTCAAGGATTGACTGCTCAAGAAGAGTTGACTTTGGAAATTTATTTATATCCTTTATTTTCTGGACATACCCCCTATATTCTTCCTCCTGCCTTTCCAAATTTTCAGTATGGTGACTCATTTATTCTATTAATTCCAATGTTGTCTTATGGATCTCAAAACTTCTTACTAACACCTCACCCACTTCCTAGCTAAGTCTATCTGTCCACTTGTCCATCATCCCAGCCATATTCATCATTTGCATTAGATCATCAACCTGTCTTTTTCTGAAAAAAACTAGTGTTTCTAAGGTAGCAACTTGTTGTGACCTAGGAGTGAAAAAATCCCTCAAGAAAGTATGCAGCTGGTCCAACTGAGCCTTCAATTCATCCTTTCTTTGTTTGTCTTTCATCATACTAGAATTGGTGGATGAAGCTACAACATCAATCATATTCATTTGCTGATTTCTTGTAGGCCCTAGATGGATAGTGCCCAGTTTATAATTAGTGACCTACATGTCTCTCATATCCTTATCCACTACTGGTATTGCACATTTTGAAATAATCTCCCCTACCTGGGTGAGTCTTGTGGAATGAATAATTTTGGCCTTCTTCTTGGGTCTCTCCTTTTCAATCTACTTCATCATCTCTTCCCAATTAAGAGGTTGTGGTGGAGCCATTTGTTTCTTTTCAAGACCAAGCTTCAACCAGGTAGGAGCACTCGGAGTAGTAGCCATTACTGTAGAGGAAGATGCGAAAGTTGTAGAAGACAATGGCTGTAATAAAGTAACTTTACATTGAGAGTCAACCTCCTGCACCTTTTGATGTTCTTTTTTTGCACTCACTTGTGCAATCTTCTGAGCCTATTTTGTATCTTTCGGCTCCTGTAACTTTTTATCTTATTGTTCCCTTTTCAATCTCTCTTCCTCCAACCTCTTCTCTTCAAGCAATTTTTATTATTTCCTCTTCCAAGACCTTGATTTTATCTGATGCTTCCTTCTCTTTTTGTTGCTGCTTACCAAGCTCCTCATCATCCTTTTGCTTTTGTAGGAATTATTTTTCCTCCCTTTTCTTGTAGGCCTCTTCAATCCTTTGAATTTAGCTTCAAGGGCCTCTCTTTCTCTTGTTTGTTTGGCCTTTTCTTCTTCCAGCTCATGTATCTTTTGTATCATCTCCAATTTGTCATTTTCCCCCTTTGCTTTGAGCTCATGCTCCTTTTGTTTTTGTTGTTTGATCAATTCACCAGCCTTTTGCTTGGCCTCCAGCTCCTATTGTTAGAGTACTACATCAGCTTGGGCCTTTGCATCTATTTCCTTTTTTTTTTCCACAACTTCAGCATGTGCCTGTGCATCTAAGGCCTTCTTAGCATCTTCAAACAATGCCCACTGATATTTTTCTATCAAAACATGTTTAGTTTCATCAAGGGGCATTTCCTCTAATGTCTCCTTATCTAACAAAGTATCATCAGAGTTTGTTTCTATATCATTGACTTCCAACTCCACTTCCTTTCCGTTTAATGTCTTAGCTTCTACATCGAGAGTCCCCTTAGGCTTTTCTCCACTTTTCTGGTCTGTAGGAGGGATTTGGGTAGATGCCTCACCCACAATTGATGTTGAGAGCACCAGTCCTATTAGAACTTCTTCTTCATGTACCTTAGAAAATTCTTGGGCCGGAGCTTCAAGCTCAAATTCCTCTATATCAAGGGGGAAGAATTCCAAGGGCTCTTCGAGAGGCATTTTCCTTTTTGTTCTCTTGTACCCCCTCCCTTTCTTGGAAGTTTGACCCCCAAGAGATTTGGTTTTGAGTACAACCCATTGGATACTCCTATCCAAAATTGGTCTTGCTATTTGTTTAATATCAATTGTCTCCTTTGTATCCCAATCCATAGGATCCAAACTCTTAGTTCCTACATTCAATGCCTCATATGAAGGATCCAACACTACCCCATCATCTAATAGTGTTTCAGGAATGTGTACTTTAACCCCAAATTCCACCATAAGTGGGATAGGAAACCTTTCATAATTCCTCTTTGTCAGGTCATATTCATCTTGGAGATCACTCCAGAAGTACTCCAATATATTAAAGTTCTTATCAAAGATGGAAGCATGCACGAAGTTCATCTTCTTCCTTGGATCAAAGTGTTTCTGAGTAGTATATAGGCCCAATTTCAGATGCATCACTTCATTGCAAACAACGTTAACTCCCACAAGGTGTGGGCAACTATATTCACATAACTACATGGGGAACTTGTGGCAACTAGGCTTATGCTTTATAGAAAATTTGGGATTCACTCCCAAGGCTTGGTAAATAAATTCCATCAAAACCATCATGTTACTGCAACATTTAGGGAGTAAGTGAGGGTGACCATCAAACCCAACCAACTTGAAATAAGTAAACTTGGGGTATTGGATATACCAACACCCCCACATTGTAATGAATTCCATGGCCTCTTGGCTTAATCTTAACCCTGCATCTACATTGATCTGGTTAATGATAACATACAAAAATGCATCATTAACTCTTCTTTAATGCAACTCAGAAATCTGCAAAGATAGTTATTCATAATGGTTCCACACTTTATTCTATCCATTAGCTTATCCCAACAATCCAACCCTATTTAACCCTAGAAAAATACCTCTCCTTGCTACTGCATAGATGACATAAGAGGTCATAAAGAAGATCTTATTTTCCCTCACTCTAACCATCTAATTATGTATGCTTTCCAACACAATCATGGGCCAATCAAACTATTTCCTGCCATCCAAGGTTATTTGAATGAATGGAAACATCCATTCCTTAAAATGGAAAGCATCTCTTTTTCCAAAGACCCTAGATAATATCATTATTATGTCCCCAAGCTCTTTGTAGAAATCTGCCCTTTTAGGCTGATCTGGAAGATTAATTAGGGACTTCTTCGTAGTCCTCAACCATTTCTTATTCAAATGAGATTTTTTAGCTTCCTTATGATTTCTATATATCTTTAACGCCTCCACCTCCTTGAGTTGCCTAGGATTCTTTGGATTAGGGACTTGGAACATAAACTAGAACATTTGGGGAGTCAAATCTATGATAACGTTGCCTTGTGAATACACACATTGTCTAGTGGCCAGATAATAAACTCCAGCTATTGTCATTATCAGTTCAGGACATTGGATTGATAGAGGAAAAATAGTGATTTTAGCCAATCGAGACTCAACTATCCTTTGAGTTCTCCTTGTCACTTCCTTAGAAAATGTCTCTGAGTAAAACTCCTCATAGTGGAATGGACCCAGATTAGTATCAGTTATGTTTGCCCAATCAAACTGCACCTTGCTAGTAATGATAATAGAACCACAATGATTATACCTCAAGGTATAAGGGATTTTCTCAAGTTTAACCTTTTTAGGCCTAGTTGTTGCCTTTGAAGTTTCTTCAAGTTGAATCCTCTGAGAAGCCTCACTCGATGCTCCTAACATTGTTTAATTTTTGCATCAAAAATCCTTAGATTAGATCCACAAGAACTATAACGAAACACAGTTACAAATCTTACCCTTGATACACATCGGAGGTAGAACCAGGAAAATACATCCTTAAAAATCCCTTTTTAAAACACTACCGGGGTCGGGACTGAAATGGGCATCAAGCTTGCAATAAACCATATGGTGGGATTGGAGTCGAAGTCAGATGGTAATCGGAACTGGGATCGAAATGAACACTAATTTGGTAAAATGATGAAATTTGAAACTCATATCTTGGTCCACCTTTGGTTTCGACTATGTTTAATAATCAATTGATAAAACATCAGTCATCAGAAGTAGGACTAGAGACAGAGCCAATCATGCATTACAAACCATATTCCGTGAAAGAAATCAATCCTGACTCTGACCCCAATTTGGACAACTATGATCTTATTTTAGGAATTTAAATAGACTAACAAATCACATCATAACCTGAACATGAGGTAACCCATCAAAAAACACAAGGGCTTAAAAGTGACAACCCAAAACCATCCCCATATGACTTAGTGGAAAATAAAGTAACTAGGGCATCATTTTTTGATTTAAACAGAGATGCGCAAAAACCCTAGCCTATAAACCCTTGGACACAAATTAATTAGGGCACAAACTTAACCCCTTTCAAAATTAATCAAACTGATACGTAAAAGAACCAATAAGAAAAACCGCAAATCAAAGGGCTGTAAAAATATAATATAGAAGATGATCCGTACCTTCAAAAACCTAGGGCATCATGGTACAGTCATGACTAAAACATGAAAATGACCGTGGAAAAACAAACAAACAAAGAAAACACCAAAGATAAAAAAGAGTAAAAGACATAAAAACAAAACAATAAAAACAAAACAGAACAAAAGAGAAGATGGGAAAACTAAACAACAAGGATTCAAAAGAAAACCAAGAGCGACGAACCCATACAAAAAATAAGCAACCGAACAAAACATGAAAAATAACAAACAATATAGAGAAAAGAAAACCCTACCTACAAACACAATCCAACAAGCTAGTCCCTTGATATGAATCCATGCGAAAATATCTCACTTTTGATTGAATCACACACTAAAATTCTCCAGTGTAGCTTCGGTTCGTCCTTAATCTTTAAACAGTGATGATAAAACCGAGTTAACCTTAATTAAGGTTAAAAATCCAGCTTCATACATGTAAGGCACCCGTAATTAATGCCATAAATGCAGCAGATTGGAGTCAGAACCATAGAGGGAACTGGGACAAGACTGCTGGCGATCAAAGTAAAGCCATACAACAAAACAAAAATGGCAAGACTGGAAATGAAATGGAAGTTGATTTAGAAACCTTATCCATGTTTTGATTTTGGTTCTGGTTCTCATTCCGCCAACAAAGAAGAAAAGGAACGAAAGAACCAAAAGAAAAACACCAAGACCAAAACAAGAAAACCCATCACCGATCTCAAGTCCAAATGAACAAACCAAAAGGTGGAGGCAGAGACGGAATGGAAACAAGTTTAGAACTATATACAAATCTCGGACTTAATATCCACTTCGGCTCTGACTCTGGAAAAGACACCAAAAAGGCTTAATGAAATGACAAATGGGACCAGGATCAGAATGGAATCCTCAAAACAAGTTTCAATCCTGATTCTGTTCCGGTTCTAGTTCTGACAAAACAACAAAAAGAAAAAAAAAGTGTTGGAAGAAAGAATAACTCCAAACTTTGTTGAAAAACAACCAAGGACAAAAAACACAAAAGGGGGACCCATTTTGACCAAGGAAAAAGATGGGGTGGTTATGCAAGGCATAACAGGGTGTTTACATTTTTGCATTTACTTTTTCTTTATTTTCACTAATTTGAGGATAATATCATGATTATATTAGATCATCCTTCAATTATTGATTTGAAAATAGTAGACTATAATTCTTGGAAATATTTTAAGATGAAGCATTTTAAATGGCTTAACCTCTTTCCCCACTTCAATGAACTTGTTACTCAACCACCAAATGATTCATAGAACAAAGAGTGGTATATTAAGAAATGCCATTTTTTTGAAAATTATGTGTCTTAATGTAAATTTTTACACAAGGATTATTGTATCAAATTTGTATTCGTGTTTATTCTTGGATGAAAGTTTTGGAGATGTATGGATATCTAGATGATCGTCCATTCCCAAATTATAATCTCTTTGATTATTTAGTTCCTCTTGATGATTATCATAATAATCCATATGATGAAGATATCATACAAGTATTAAATTATTAACAAAGAATTGAACATAAAATTTCCATCAAATATTCTCCTCCACCTCTAGAGATATCAATTGATTCTTCAACTTATGTAACTCCTTGTTCAGTAGGAAATGTGATCCTAGATCCAATTAGGATAACTAATACTATCTCCTTGTCACTTGACTCAACATTAAACATAAGTGAACTAGGATTCTGATTATTAGCTTGTTGTAATAATGGAGAGCCAATCCCCTAGTGTTTATGTTTTTTTTTCTATTTGTGTGATAAATTTGATTTGTATTTTGACAGGCCTATTTTCCATACAACTGTAGATCTAAAAATATAAAATAGTAGAAATATGAAAACAGAAAGTTGCAAAACTAATGTGGATCTGATAAATGACAATAGTGAGGATTTTGTGGCTAAAATTTAGGCCTGAAATGCTTGGTCTAGAGTTCCCTACGCCTTAGATTGAACTCCTTATTTTCTGGATCTGAATTTTTTTGACTAAAGATTGTAGTCCGCACTTTGTTTTCCTAGACTGTCTCCTAATAAAATCTCTATATTTAATTTGCACACATGAAAATAGTGGGAAGGTTTACATTGTATAGGAGTTTGCCTCAATCAAACTTGGTGTTGGAAATTCTACCTCTATATATAGTGATTGATAATGATAAAGAGGGCATACCTTAGGTTAGGTTGAGTCCAAAATAATAATAATTAACTAAAATGATAAATTGTAAATGATAATGTGACCTCGATATTAGACCCTTGATTAAGTAATGTCACACATGTTTCCACAAAAAAATTATTTATAGATGCTTTGAATGCTTGATGGACCTATAAATGGTGAGATTATAACATAATGGATTGTTGGAACTAGCATGTAGAGGATAAATCCATACATATTCATTATTTGGCATGATTGATCATGATACCTCCTTACACATAATTTCCTCCTTCATCTTGATATCTTGCAACCTTAAACTTGAACGATAATTTTTTTGTAATAATGTTGTTAATTCTATCCTTTACTGTCCTTGACTAATTTTAGGATCTTTAATTTTTTCAATAGATTTTCTAGCCCTCCTAAGGATTTCAAATCATGAATATACTATGTATTTATATGCAATTATTCTATTTTACCAAAATTCAAATACTAATGGTTGATAAATTAAATTATAAATTTAAATAATAAATTACTAACTAACATATTCAAATTTGGGGCTAAGTTTGGTGGTCTAGGGTGTAGTGTTCCTCGACTAGATCTACCTTTTTCAGGGTCTAAGAGTGTTAAAGAAAAGTGATAAATTTATAATTTGATTTCTAATGTTTTGTTTTCCAAGAATGTTTATAAAATGAACAATTAATGCATTACTAGGTCCAAGCACATAGGGGGAGAAAAAATAAGTGTGAATTTTTTAGAGTTGATAATATTTTATACTACATTTAGCCCCCACTTTATTTAGAGTATGATCTTACATTCATACTCAAACTAAAATGAAATAAAACACATTACAAATACAAGATAACACCAAGTTGAGAAGTGCACAAGCCCCCAACTTTGGATCTCATTAATAAAAAATGTTAAGAAAAACATACACATAAGATAAGAAAAGTTCCAATCACACATTAGACATTCAAAGAACAATCAATGAAGTACATTTTAAAAGAATAAACAAAGCATGCACAAAGAAAACATACTATATAGAAACAATACACAAAGTAGACACATATACATATAAGAAAAATAATACAAACACAATAAAACACAAACACAAGGGTTAGTACTAAAAATTATTCAAGTTGTTAAGGTAAAGATACCTCAATGTTAAATTTATCTCAAATACCAAACACCATCCATCGAATGTGTTGTTTAACCAAAATAGTATTCTCATAAGGATGTTAAATCACTCATAAAACATATGGCTCCACAATAATCAAATTGTGTAATTCTAGGTGGTTATGTTAAGACTCTTAAGTTCATGATACAACAAGATTTTTTATGCAAAATCCATAGACTATTTATGTCGTAAGGGATGAACGAGTGCCCAACATCATACGGGAAAAATTTATAACAAGTGAGAGGGGGGTGAATCCATTCTATCTAATCACATTCATCACAAATCTTAAACAATCCCACATTCACTTTAATTTGTTATTGAGTATAAGAATGAAGTGCAAATGATAGAAAGAAAACACAAGAAACACCATATTTACATGGAAAACCCAATAAGGGAAAAACCACGGTGAGGGTTAACTCACAATGTAAGAGTAATTGAAAAAACCATTTACAAAGAGGCTCACTACCAAAGGACTCACTACCCAAGATAGGACTCACTGTCTAGATGGGAGGCTCAGTGCCTACAAATACAAAAAAATTTAAAGAAGAATGTTACACAAAGAACATTGTCTCAATGAAAATAGAAGATCCACCACAACAACTTGTACACATTCACAACCTTGATCAAAGAATTATAGACACCATCAACTCATTGCTTTCAAGAGTCTAACACATTGAAGACCTCACTGCCTTAGTTCAATTTCACACAATCTCTTGGATCTACCTTTCTTCTCACACTTGTGGCGTACAATCCTTGACATCTTATCTTCTATTTATACCATCTTCAATCGTAGAAACTTTCTCCAAGGTTGGCTACACACTCTTTATTTTACAAATTGAAATAAGGTCGGTAAATCAACATTCTTGAGGTAGATGAGAATGAGAGCGGACCAAACAAACACTTAACCAAGACCAAAAATAACATCTTGGATCAATCACACACTTCCTTAATTGATACCTATCCTTCACATAATGTGTAAACACTAGGTCGACCAAACCTAATGAAAACACCAATGAACTTTGAAGTACACACATCTATAACAAGAAGATAACATGTGGACTGCATAACATGCTTCACCATACACTAGAACAAATCTTAGATTCCTTCATCCACATTTATTGCAATAACCTTCATACAAAGAACACTTTCCATCAGCCATCCAGATTGTACATACACACATAGTAACCCTAAAACTAGTCTTTTGGAGAACCAAACCATGAACACATTTGATAAAACATAGATAACACCATTATAAGCCTTCTTTTAGATTTTAAAGACCAAAAACAAAGAAAAAGAGGACTATAGAGCAGATACATTTATCCTAGTCCACAAATAAACATTTTTTCTAGACTAGTTCACAAACCGGTGAACACAACTTTCACTCTTCGTAGAACCATAAGCTATAATCCAAGATATATCACCCAAGGATGCACTTAAATAACACTATAGATCCACACAAGCATAGGATCAACATAGAATAAATTTGGAGCACATTCTGAAAACACACACAATTTTGTCTTCACTATTTATTAATTTTCCCAAAAGCACTTGGTAACTCATCATATCAGCACATCTGCAACACCATAAAGATAGCTCCATGTACTCACAACATCTCTACCGTATCTCAACTATGCATGCACCACCTACAATCACTTATTTCCTTTCACTGCAACTATCTGTACTATGTTGACATTAATGACAACACCACCATACTCATTCATACTTGCAACAGTTATAAACACCACCACCACCAAAGGCGTATTTCAATCATTCAAACTCACAAGATGTATATAAAATAGATAGGTGTAATATCCGCCCCTTAAAATTTCAACATACAATTGATGTTGGAATTTTAAGGAAGAAAAAGGGAAGATGAGATCCTTGAGAATAATACAAACCTCCTCAAACTAGTTATACTTTCCCCCCAATTGTAAAGGCAAAGAAAACCACACTAGAGACTATCGTCTTTCTACCATAAAAAGAGATATGATTGCACTTAATATTTTACCACCTTGAATGAAAATTAAAAAATACATGAAGCTAAAAATGTCACATAATGATGAGAAACACCATAGAAGAGATCATGATTTAGAATTATTAGGTACATCAATAAATCGAAGATAACCACAATCATCAAGTTGTATTTTATTAATTAAGGCCTGAAAATCATTGGTGGAATCACCATGCACTTGATGATATGCATAAAATGAGTTATTGTTATATAATTTCTTTATGAGCTCAATGAGGAATATTAATCAAGTAGGCTTTGAGGAGCCTCAAAAACATATGCTCTTTCTCTGATAAAGGTGGAGGATAAAAAAATTTCTCTTGTGAAGAAAACTTTTCTCACTTATCACATGATGTTTTTAAATAGAATACAATGAAAAAATAGATAAATATGAGGAAGAAGGTTGGAAACCTAAACCTCATTTTGATAGATAGAGCATACACCTTACATCATCCTTAACTCCCTTTTCTATTTTTTTTATTGTTTTATGTTTTAATTTATCCATTTTTAGAAATAATTTCAAATCCAAACCCATAACACTTTTCCAACTTAGAAGGAGATGCCTTATCTTAAATATCATGAGAATAATTTATTATTTCATAATAATTCCAATCCTTTTACAATTTTTCAAATTTATGCATCATAAGAACATGAGGGACAAAATATTAAGAGCCCCCATCACCATCATGGGATGATGGTTTTTAATTTATTGATAAAGAAAAAGATTGAGAAAATAAAACACAAGACTCCTTAGTATTTGATTGTGAGATTTTATACTCTCCCACAAAGGGGGGTGTAAATTCTAATGAACCCTATTCATCACCAAGGAATACATTTCAATATGAATGATCACTATTTGTATTAAGCTCCTTGGAATTCTGTGGTGACATTTTAGACTCCCCATTGAAATGAGGTGTAAAATATAATGACCCCCTATCATTGTCTAAATTTTTTGTTATAGTTTAAATAAAATAATAATTATCTTCAACATGTATTGGATATACCTTTGATGTTGAAATCAAAGCATTAAGAGAGTTGGAAGTGTTATGTTTAGCTTCAATTTTTGAATTACAACTTTGTTCATCCACTTTTATCATATATATCTTCTTATCATAATCATATTTCTTCTCATGGTGGGGAGTATACAAGAGCATTCATGGTCTACCAAGAAGAATATTATATAAGAGATTATCAAGCATGACTTGGATAAGGGTATGAAAATTCATGGGCCCTAGCTTAAGGGGTAGTGTTAGTGTCCCAAATAGCTGCCTACTAACATTATTAAAACCATGGATAGATAGATTAATAAGTTCTATATGATTCTTATCCACAACAAGTTTATCTAAAAGATTAATGTGAAAAAAATAAACATCTGATACATTATCAATAAGAGTATGTATATCCCTAGTTTTATCAATTCTAAACACTATTATTAGAGATTAATGGTTGTTTTGGATCTCAAGAAAGGGTAATTCATGTTGAGGGAATGTAATTGAACCAAAATAAATGGGTTGTGTCAAACTTTTAGGAGATGGACAACTTAGGGGACCCTATTTGGGCTCTTGGTTCATTCAAGGAAACACTAGAGATCTCAACCTAATGATAGAATTAGGAGAAGAGATTGCTATAATGTATTCTTGGGTGTAATTAAAGAAGGGGGTTCACCACTAAGAAAATTCTTAGAATGAAGGAAATGAATGCAATATGTAAATCTAACTAAGTAACTAGGAAAATAGAACTCAAGATCAGAATAACAAACTAGAGATAAACAAAGGAGCACCTGGAAGATTGAATATGCCTAAAACCAAGTCTATAATATTTAAATTTTGACTTTTAATGCTCATTGGGACTGATATAACATACTAGGTGATTTAGGCCTAGTCTAGGGTTTCTGGCTAACTCTGGAATCTATAATTGGTAAAACAAGATCTACAAGAAATGAATGAAAAGTCATAAACTTGGACTCATACACCCAATGTGGAAATTTAGTCCCATTATCAAGATTTGGCTAAAACTATGATATCCTCTAGTGATCATATGTAGCTTCTCTCATGTCCGATCTTCAAGTCCGAAATTCTGAATGGCAATCTATAGGTGAGTTTCAATGAAGATGAAAACTTATTGACAACTTTGACAACTTTCTTCAATCTTGAAACTTTTTCTTCAAAGGATCGTCAAGTATCAAAACACCTAGATCTGCAATCACACATGTAGAGAGAGAAAAATGTCGATTTGTTAGTGGATAGGGGTTTGCCTTGGTCAAACCTCATTTTGATAATCAAACCTTGAAATCAAATAATATAAAATGAAGGAATGATGAATGAACAATATGCAATATTGAAACTCACAAAACCCTTGATATGAAGGTGTCAAACTAGTGTGAAATAGCTAGCATGAATGTAGATCTTGACTATTGATTGAATTCTTAAATATTTGTATTGAATGCTTGTTTGAATCATGAAAACCTACATCACAAAGTTTAGCTCAAAAACACACATGATGGAAGAAGACTTTGGCATGATTCTTGATACTTGAATGTAGCTTCAAAGTGCTTGATAATAAACTCTTGAATCCTCTTGAATGCTCTTGATCATAAAATTTCTAGAATACTTGAATATTTGAAATTTGATAGGTCACACTTGCTCATGAAAATTGCTAGGATAAAATATGTGAAATAACCTTGTATTTATAATTGTTCATGCCAAATATCCAAAAATTACAACACTACAAGATGACATTAGATCTAAGAGAATAATATGCCACCAAGAATTGAATTCAAAATAGGTCCAAGCTAAAGCGGGACTCATATGCTAGTTGGGGCATATGAGTGCTAGTAGCCTAATCTTGGGACACAAATTTCAAAAAAATGTTAAGTTCAATACAATATTCAAGATGAGGCCCCAAAACCTAGGTGGGACCCATATGCCCAAGGTGGTGTATGAGTCCCAGATCACTAGATTTGGAACACAACCCAAAATCATGAATTATGATTGGTTATTTGCTAAGTGTCAGGACTATCCATAGAAAAATACATTTAATTAGGCTTGTGGATATAAGATAGGACCAATTAGGGCATAATAAACCATGTTCTAGAAAGGATACCCCAAACAAGTGTGAAAATGTAAAGAGATACATTTTGTTACACTACAATAATATCCAACTTTATTTGCTACATATAGTCTATCATAGAAGGATTACTATGGGCTGATTATGCTTGATCCATGAAGAATCAAAGCATAACGAGGCCACTAATGCCAATATCAATAGGATCAATAAAATTTAAGTTAAACTAGACATTCATTAAAGAAAATAATTCTAAACTAAAAAGGCATTGAAATGTATACTATAATCCATTCAAAACTTATCCCATTGTGGGAGTGGTATCGCGTTGATGTGGAATGGTGAACCTTTCCCAATCTCGTAAATAGATGAGGTTGTTTAACTTGGTTTTATTGAAGAAAATTGGTGAAATCGTGATGATATGTGTATGAAAACATGATTTCAATCTAAATTAACATGATGCAAAAGCTAATATAGTATAATTTATGCTAAAGTAATTCAGATATACAAATTCTAAGCTAATATAAATGAGATTTAAACTTAAACGATTCAAACCCTAGTTATCTAATGAGCTAAATGGATGCATAATGAAACTAATTTAAACTAAAATATGCTAAATATGTGCTAAATATGACTGTGAGTGTGAGTGATTTAAACAACATAAGTATGATGTTGAGAGATGGATCCATTTTTCTTCAAATAGTGACCTATTTATAAGAAAGCAAATGAGAAATTGAGGGTTGAGATTAAAAAATATAATCAATGGTCAAGGATGAAGGAAATAGGAGGCATTGTAGGATTTGAGAAATGCAAATCCACAGAACCCGATCAATACCTGCATGCAAAAGACTTGTCACAGAGAAAGAGAGAGATCAAGACAAGGGTTTGGCTCTCACAATGTGCAAGATGTATTCCAGAAAAATGAATAGAGCATCAATGAAATACAAGAGATCGATCCTTATAAAAGGAGATCAAAACCTAAAAGGAAAACCTAACCCTAAAGGTGAGTGCATTTAATAATTAATATTAATTATTAAATGACTAATATGTGTGCAAGGCGAAATCTTAAGAGGAGAGTAAAGTTAATTAATTACTTTACTCTAACACCCCCCCTTAAGATAAGCAAGAGTGCAGCTACAAACTAGTGCAAGAAAGCAAAAGAACTACAGTGCAAGAAAGTAAAATTGGGTCCCGGCAACTAGGCCTGATCAGGTACCCAAGTACAAGGAAATCTCTATGAAACGGAGAAAAGGAGAAAACCCAGTGGGAAAAAACTCCTCTCCAAAAAGAGATGCAAAAAGAAAGTACAAATGAAATGTCTCAAGAGACTCTCTCAAGAACATATGTAGATATACAATCAGATACCCCCCCATGAGAGAGAGTGGAGACTCCAAAGCCCCCCCAGAATGAGAGAACCCCTGTGCCAATGATCAAACCGATGTGTCGCCTCGGAGGAAGAAACAGATCCAACGGTCGAAGAAGAGGAAATCCCTGGATGTGAGGTGAAAATGGAAGTCCTAGATGATGCGCACTGAAGAATGAAACATCAACATGAGTGTATGAAAAACAAAATGGTAAATCAAACAACTCAAGATGATCCTGAAATGGAATCTCCAATGAAGAAGGGATAACAGGTGTGCTGAATCTGTCATCTGTGAGAGAAGGAATATCCTCTGATATGGCCTCAACAACTGCACTTGATGGCTCGATGAGTGGAGCAACAATGTCAGTCACAACTGAAGAGGTATCCTGCTGAACAAATGTGATCTCAACAGGAGGAAGAGGTGTAGAAGTCTCAACACTAGTCTCATGAACAGATGGAAGAACACATAAGTTCAAGTGACCGAACTTCTCCTCAGATACTGCATGCTCTCTTGTAGAAAGAGAGGGAGATGGTGGACCAAAGTGTGTGAATGCATACAATCGGGAAGAATGATCAACTGTCCCTGTTGCAACAATGTTGCCAGTCTGAATGTCTCTGATGTGCACTGAATCAGGTGTGAACTCAACTGTCTTCCCTGTCCCACTGTGAGCAATCTGATAGATGGAGAGAAGGTTAGTGGACAAAGATGGAACACATAGTACATCATTGAATGTACCGTCATCAATATCAATAGAACCTTTCCCACATACACTCATATAAGTGTTATTACCCATCAATATGTGTGGTGAGGACGCAGCCTCAAAAGATGAGAACATGTCTTGAGAAGATGCCATATGGTGTGAAGCACCTGAATCCAGTAGCCATCTAGATGAATGTGAACTGGTGGTTGCACATAATGCATGACCCTTATGTGGGGCCTGTCCATCTATCTGGAATGATGGTGAAGAAGAAGACCCGCCTGAAGTAGATGAAGAAGAGTGATGAATATGGTTCTTCTCAAGAAGAGCTATCAAATCTGAAACTTGTTTTGCATATCCATCTATCTTCTTCTCATAACACTTGGACTCATCATGTCCTAGCTTAGTGCAATAAGCACACTTAGGTCTATCTTTCTTCGATGATTCCCCCTTAGGAGAAGGTGAATCAAAAGTCTTCTGTGAACTAGAATCCTTCCAATGCTCTGTGGTCTGTGGTTTTTGTTTCTGCTTCTGCTTCTGCTTCCCCTGATATGACTGTGCTACCAATGCTTGGTGCGGTGATCCTGTGAGAGCATCCAACTATGATATCTTAGCCTGCTCTCGTGTCAAACGATCACAAAACACCTCAAAAGAAGGCATGGTAAAACGTGCACCCAAGGCATCCATAGTGGAATGGAAGGTAGATGAGAATATTTGAAAGTTCCCATGAAGCTTTGACAAAATCAGGTAAATACACTCTGTATCAGTCTTAACCTTACCACAACCCTGTAGAAGAGATCTCTGTTGTTTGAATTTCATCAGAAAGTCCTCAATGGAGGGAAAAGAATCAGGTACAAGTGAAGTCAACTCTGCCTCAATCTGCAATGCTCTAAACTCATTGATAGTGCCAAAAAGTCCCTCAAACTTGGTCCAATAGGCCCTAGGTGTGAGACACCCTTCAAGATGAAACAAGAGACTGTCTGAAATGTGCAAAGCAATCAATCCCATAGCCTGATCCATATTGTTCCTGTGCTGCATAACCTCAAAGGCGCGAGTCAATGGAGGCTGAACCGCATCCAAACAGGACCATAACCCTCGAGACTGAAGAAGTGTCATCATGCGACCCTTCCAAGTGTGATAATTATGCGGTGTGAGAAGCTCAATAGATCTGTCGGCCATGCTGTGAACTGTGCCTCAACTGCTCTGAATGTGTTTTTTTATTATTAAGTGGTCTTTCAGAACTAGACAGAAGATGCAGAAGGGGTTTTTTGTTTTTGGTGTTTGTAGATTCTATTTTTTTGATGTAAATAATAGAAAGTAGGAAAAAACACCCCCCCACAATGCAAAAAACTAATCCCCAGTACAAACTGAAAGCCAAAAAACTATAGAAAGCAGTATATGATGGAGACAAATCTCTGTGTACCTAAAGAAGTTTTGATGATAATAAACTATAGATCTGGAAAGAGCACAGAACCACCTTTCCGACGCCTATTCGCTTTCGAAAAACGGAGCAAAATTGAGCAAGTTATGCCCCTCGGAGTGCAAAAAGATCATCTGACTTTGACTGCAAAAAACTACATGCAAACTGAATATTTTTGAAGAAATTCCTGCACCATCAGAACGGGCTCGGAACCAGCTTTCCGACAATATTTTGTTTTCGAAAAACTGAGTTCGTATGCAAAAGTTATGGCCAAAATACCAAAACTGCTCCAAAAAAGTTTGAGGGTTAAGCCTGGTGGTTAGGCTAACCGCTAGCATTAACCGCTAGCTGTTAACCGCTAGCGGTTAACTGACGGCGGCGCCCATAACTTGATTTTTAAATTTTTTTTCTTGGATTGCGTGCCGTACCAGGCCGTACGACCCAGAAATGAAATAAATTTGCCTCCCGGAGTCACTGTGTCCGATTTTGACGATTTGACAGTCGATTTAGGGGTTTTTGGGTGCTCTGAATGCGATGGTGAGGTCCGTTTGGGCTGAAATTGCTCCAAAATTTCAGGTACGCTCTGGATCAGGAACCCTCAAAAAACATCAAACCCTCGTAGATCTAACGCGTGAAGCCAAATTTGATGAATTTTATATCAAAATAGGGGTTTTTGGATGCTGCGAGCTCAACGGTGAGGTCCGTTTGAGCTCAAAGTGCACCAAAAAAATAAACCCCCTATTCCAAATAAAAACTAGAAAACAAACACAGATCTGATGCAACCAAAAAAAAGATCTCTAATTCTTTCAAAAATTGAACAAGCTGCAGCAGATCTGGCTCTGATACCATGTAGGATTTGAGAAATGCAAATCCACAGAACCCGATCAATACCTGCATGCAAAAGACTTGTCACAGAGAAAGAGAGAGATCAAGACA
This sequence comes from Sequoiadendron giganteum, assembly GCA_007115665.2. NCBI lineage: Eukaryota > Viridiplantae > Streptophyta > Pinopsida > Cupressales > Cupressaceae > Sequoiadendron > Sequoiadendron giganteum. Next base: position 305,565,009 of record CM021104.1, on the reverse strand, counting down.
AGGGTTTGGCTCTCACAATGTGCAAGATGTATTCCAGAAAAATGAATAGAGCATCAAAGAAATACAAGAGATCGATCCTTATAAAAGGAGATCAAAACCTAAAAGGAAAACCTAACCCTAAAGGTGAGTGCATTTAATAATTAATATTAATTATTAAATGACTAATATGTGTTGAAGGCGAAATCTTAAGAGGAGAGTAAAGTTAATTAATTACTTTACTCTAACAGGCATGGATCATGGATTCTTATCAATGGGTGAGAATGTAATATGAGATTTAATCAAGGGTTCTCATTCCTTCCAAACAAGCACACTTTTGACTTGTATAAGAGGTCAAAAGTTAACTTGCACAAGATTTTTCAAGCTAAATTACACTTGAAGCTTTGTGAGAATATTCCTTTTCTTAAATGATTGGAGGAGAAAGAATATTCTTTGGAATATTCATGGGTGAGGGAATAGATATTTTTCTAATTAAAACAAATTTTAATTATGCAAAAGGGGAGGGAATATTCCCTTGCAAGTGGGAGGAATTGGATTAATTAGATAATTCCTAATTAAACAAGGCTTAATCATGCAATTAGGGGAATTAGAAGAATACTGTGATATTCATTAAATTAAATGATTTAATGTATGGGAAAAAAGGTGAAATGACATTTAATTAAATGGGAGGACTTAGGGAATTAAATTAACTACTTTGATCTATTTCATTTAATGAGATGAAATGTTAGTGTGAAAGGGGGTGAATTAACCCAATTTGATGAATTAGGTTAATATATGAAAATGAGAAAATTAATTAAATAACTAGGCTAATTTAATCAATTAACTGAAAAGAGGATGGGTTTTAGGATGAAATGATGTTATTTAGCCAATGTGATCCATCAAGACATTTTAAGTGTCTACATTTTTTCCCTCTTTCAAGCAATGTACTTGTTGCATTGGTTCAAAGACTGATGCTGATTTTGATGTTGATGACGATGCAAAAAAAAATATCGATGATCTCTTTAATATGTTGATAGCCAAGCTAAAGTTGATTGATTGATTGATAACATTGTTGAGGATTCACAAAAATGCAAGGATTGTATTAAATAACATGAGGATTGGTAGGGAAGGATATATCCCAATGATGATTGATTCAATAATTTGATCAAGATTTGCTAGCAAGGCTAGGAAGAAAGTTCATTAGATGATTTGATATCGATATGATCAAAATATGGTTGGTTTCCCCCTTGAGAGATTGATCAAAGAATAAGTGTTTTGATTAGGCTCACGATAGGTGAAAATCATACTTATGGTTGAGATGCTTAAGATTTTAGGTTGCTTTTGAATCGAAGAGCTACAACTTTTCATATTGTTGAGATAAAGATGATATAGATGCCCCATTGTGCCCTAGCAGAAGAGGGATTATTGTTGTGCTGGCTCAAATATTGATGTAGACATATTTTAGGATGTATAGATAGTCATCGTCTATGGGTAGCCTCATGTATATTTGGATAGATCACACATATTTGACACTTGGATATAATTATTAGTAAATATAGAAGAATATGAAGAATAACATGGATGGATTGACCATTGATTGTGAGATTGATTAAAAAATTCCAAGAATTCTGTGATCCATCGATACTTTATTAGAGATGGTGATTGTAAATGCATGGTGATGATGAATACAAGATTATTTGCTTATATCTTGGGATTGGGATTTTATGCCATTCCTTATTGTTTGATATAACACATAGACAATATGTATCAAGGTATTGATAACTAGGATGATGTTGTATCTAGTGTAATGTAATTTGACAATGCAAACAAATAGGATAGTTCTTGTTCACTTGTTGACATACAAAAAGCTCATTGGAATGTAGGATAGAAGCTTAGAATACAAATTATCCAAGTTAGGATTTGGGTTTATAAATGTTTAAGTACAAAAGTGTTAGTGTATTCAATGCTTTTACAAATATAGGTGGAGTGAAGGAGCAAACATGATGAAGGATGGATGAAATGTTTGATCCAATGTTGACCTAGATTGAACCTTTATTTTGCAAGACTAAGGTAATGAGAAACATGCTATAACTCTAAAGTGATAATACTCCAAGAACTTAATAATTTTGGTAAAATAGGACTCAAATGATTTTGGAAATAGGACCCAATGATTTTGGACTTGGTGTTTTTCAATGTTTTGCTTGTCTCAATTTTATTTCATTCGGGGAGTCAAAGTTTTAACATACATCAATGTGGGGTATTCATTTGATTTAATATTGGATTAATGAATTTATTTTTACCATATAGACTTGTCTTTCTTAAGTTCAAACTAAATTTCTATGTCAAAAACCTCATCAATTTCACAAAGTCAATTTTGTGAGAATCATGAGGTTGAAGCCATATTTTCCTATGTTGTCTTTGGAAAATATGGATTGAGATATAAGTCAAGATATTTAGAAATCTCTAAGGATGGAAATCCCTTGGACAAATAGTAATATCGAGGCTATTTCAAAAGGTATCCATATTTAGGCCAAAGAGTTTAAAATTTTGAAAAAGATCATGAATATTTGTTTTAAATGTTTTAGATCCAAGCAAGATATTAAACTGACTCACAATCATTTCAATCCTAGGTTGAAATGGACATACTTGTTGAGTCCCCACTAGGATTTCTCCAAACACTAAGACATTGTGAACAATTAGAGATTTGGTGACACCCTCCACGACACACACTTCTCGGGACCACCAAATCTCAAAATCCTAAAGATCCTAAGGATTTTTTTATTTCAAAAATGAATAGTTTGCACCAACAAGTATTAAGGATTTTGGATTCTAAATAATGCTTCGTAATAAGGGCTTTTGTTCAAGGTTTCCATACATGTGGAAAGATAAGATCGAGGTTATTTTAACCAAGAGGCCTCCCATTCTCTTCTTAAGAAGAGATTTTAAGGGATGGAACTTGTCAGTATGACACATTGGCACCTATTGTTTATGACTTTAGTCAGAAACACACTTTTATATATTTCCTTGGAAGAGCTTGGCTTTAGATCATTACTGATTGGGTCATTCCATCATTTCAAAGTGGGGAGGTAGGCCCTCTAAAGACAAACAATAGCAAGGAAGTACTTTTGTAGTTTGATCATCCTAGTTTGCATGAAAAAAGGAGAGAACACACACCATGCCTTTTCCCTACACTAGCAAGGGGTTCATTTTTTGTCCAAACTGAAATATGTGGGTGATTATACAAAATGTTAAGGAATTTTTTTATTTCTCAAGATCGTTGAGTGGTGAAAGAGAAGTGCATACACATTCAATAACAAAGTGTAAATTATGAAACATAACAAATAGTTGTAAATTTTAACCCCTAATATAAGATGACTTCATTTTATGCACCAAATGGAATGTGAAGTTGTCTTGTTCAATTTTAAGCCCAAAATAAAATGGTTAAATGAGGGTTCAATTTTAGCCAACTTAAAGTGAATTTTAATCCCAATTGAAAGCTAGTTTTCCTAAGATTGTAAGTTTCAAAACCCAATGGAATTTTAGTTGTCCTAAAACATAAACCAAAATAGCATATGATGGGTTATAATTTCCCCACAAGTGTCAAAACACTATTACAATAACTAAAACTAAGAAAAAATTAAAATTAGAATTTAAAAAACAAATTATTTTTTTCTATGCTATAGTAAATCACATTTTTAGAGGCCTTCAAAGTAGAATTTGGGGCCGAAACTTGCATCAGTCCATAAAATTGATTGCCATAGGCATTGTATTTTTAGGGACTGAATTAGTACTCTTGGACAGATTTCCAACAGTGCAAATCGATTCCAATTTCGAGCAACGAGTAGAAAGTTATGACCCCAACAAGTTGGGGTAAATTCTTTCCTAGTTTTTCTCCAAATCTGCAAAACCAATTAGTCTAAAGAGAAAAAACAAGAAGTCAGTGACATGCTAACATTCAGATAAAGTCAAAAAATCAAATCACATGTTGAAAATTGATCATGATTTTTTTTACTAGATATGGTTGTCATTGTTCATGATAGCATCACTATAAGTCATTTGGGTGTCACCCTAGGGAATTTGGGCATCGCTTAGTGGACAAACCAGAGAGCACAATAGTGTCACTATTTAGTCGAGTGTCTCCAATTAAAAATATTTGATACCTCTATATAATGTTAGTGTCTCCATTTTTTTAATCAACAACAGTGCATTTAATAGGTTTTGTTTTTTGAAATGATGATATCATCGCTATATGGTGATGCGCTACAAAGGAATCACTGAAATTGAGTTGGGTGTCGCTCTTTCCTGCAAAAGTCAAAAACATGGAATTCAAGCTAGAAATTGATTAAATTTGATTGGTTTGTCCTCCTTCTAGTACCAAAATGTGCCAGGTGGATTAGTATGGGTTGACTATGCTTGATCCATGAAGGATTGAAGCATAATGAGGAAACTAATGCTGATCTCAATAGGATCAATCAAATTGAAGTTAAACTAGACATTCATTAAAGAAAATAATTCTAAACTATGAAAGCATTGAAATGTATACTCTAATCCATTCAAAAATTATCCCATTATGGGAGTGGTGTCATGTTGATGTGGAACGATGAGCCTTTCCCAATCTTGTGGATAAATGAGCTTGTTTCACCTAGTTTTATTGAAGAAAGCTAGTGAAACCATGATGAGATGTGTATGGAAACATGATTTTAATATAAAATAACATGATGCAAAAGCTAATCTAGCATGATTTATGCTAAAATGATTTAGATATACAAATTCTAAGCTAATCTAAATGATATTTAAGCTAAAAATATTCAAACCCTAGCTATCTAATTAGCTAAATGATTACATTATGGAAGCCATTAATGGAGGATAAGCTATTATGCAGGTAATTTAAACCAAAATATGCTAAATTTATGATAAATACGAGTGTGAGTGTGAGTTATTTCAACAACATAAGTTTGATGTTGAGAGATGGATCCATTTGTCTCCAAATAGTCACCTATTTATAGGAAAGAAAATGAGAAATGGAGGGTTGAGATTGGTAAAGCTAATCAATGGTTAAGGATGGAGGAAATAGGAGGCATGGATAATGGATTCTCATCAATGAGTGAGAATGTAAGATGAGATTTAATCAAGGTTTCTCATTTCTTTTTTTGGTGTGTTAATTTTACCCATTAAGGATTCATAATGCTCTAAGAGGTTGCCAAACTCAATATTCAAGAAACTATGAAGCTAATGGCCAACTAACGAGATTCAGTCAAAACACTGAGATCTCCTACACTTTTGGCTCTATGAAACCAAGGAGATTTTTCCTAATTGTGTTCATAAAAATGGTTTATGCCTATAAGAACACTTCTTCATATAGATACATTCCCCACCAACACAATTAGATAGAAATTATCTTGGTGTTGGCAAACCAAAAAACAATAACAACTATCTAGAGCAAGGAGAATAAAATTAATGTAAGATTTGTATCTCGAAAGAGATAGGATTTTATTTTTTAAAATGTTTAGATCTTGAATCACCACACTTAGAGCCACCATCCTGCACATCTAAAAGAATCTTGAAAACACTAGCCAATGCCTCATCCATCGGGCGGAAGTCATATAAAACATAACCCATATATTATGTACTTATCACCATAATGCTTTACATTATGATATATTTCAGTTTCTTAAAACAATACTCCTTAATGAATCCTAAGCATATTATCACAAACTTGTAACTCATTTTCAAGCGTTTGATTAACTCATTAAGTTCAAGGAGGAAAATGAAATACACATTCAAATATACCATTGAAGCTGAATGAATAAACTATTGATGAACTCATTCATAATCTATGACATATAACCAAGAGAGCAATTATTTTAACAGATTTTTTATTTTCTTTAATATCCATCATTACACAAGAAAAGCATGCTTGTTTCATACTATTCCTAGCTTAGAAATATTTCCTAGTTAATACCTTGAAAAAACCCACAGTAAAAACTAATTGTACATACTCTAAGGTTCAGGATACAAAAAATATGACCCTAACAATGAGCCGTGAAATCTCCTTTATAGAACAAGAGAGCAACAAGCAATGAGCTCCATTATTCATTTCAAAATGAATTTCATCTTAATGAAATGAAATTCGAATTCAAATTCCAAAAATTACTCATCATTAGAAATAACAATAATCGAACCGAGGAATCAAAATGGTTACACCCCAGTAACCAATCCGAGAAAAAACAAAAACATCGTGCCACATACACGCATGCCCACATCAAAACCGAACCACTGGAACAACATCAGATAGAAAAAACACCACCCCATCAACCCACATCACCCTCCAATATCATTTAGCAAAGACATGGCCCTGATAGAGGTGACCACTCCTGGATCTCACTTCAGTGTGAAGCGAAACCATTCCCTTTTTCTTACCAACACCAGCACCAGATCCAACAACACAAGATGGTGCCATTGCAACAATTGGGGAAACCAAAAGGAACTCCTCGTCGAACCCCACGAGCTCAGTCATGGCCGTGAGATAGCAACGGTAGTCTGAATCTATCTCAGACCCATCGTCACTAGAGCCCGAAGAGAGCACAACAGGGGAACTGCGACATCTAGACAGCCTACCCACACCTCGAGAAACTACTTCAGGAGCATCAAGAATAGGTTGTTCCTCCTTGCGTCGTGAATTCCTCACACCCACTTTTGTACTTTGTTGTACCACAGACTTATCCATTGAAAATACCAGCTCAAAATCAACAAGCAAATCAATCACCTACAAACAGACCAATTCAAAATGCATTGATACTGATGAGAAATTTAGCAAGCATTTATAGAGAAAACCAATGCAGGGAATATTAATTGCCTAAATTGTAGTACGAGCATGTGAGTGATTAGTGGCTGATGTTGCCACCACAAAATAATTCTAGGATTATGGAAAACAATGTACAACCCATCATTGCATTTATCAGGCGGATATCGCTCACATGCAAGGAGATCAAGAGGAAATCCACTGAAAAACCTGAGCCATTAATGAAAATAACCTTCAGAGTGCAAAAAATTGTCACATGGGTGAACACTAACCTTTTGAATTCAAACCATTGATGTGAAAAAGACTTGGCAAGTCAAACGACTTAGATTGAGTCAATGATCATTGACAATCCACATTGTAACATAGATAAATGGAAATATGCACAGATAAGATGGTTAAATCTAATCTAACAAATATTAATCTAAATCAAACAACTAAGAATAGGTAAAAATGAAAAAAACAATTAAAACTATAACTAGAATAGTCTCACTGAATATGCGTCCACTCCTTCGAATTATCTTGATTGTCCTTCTCCATTTTTTTGTCTCGGTATTTGTTGCCCTCAAATTTTCAGTATTGATGCAAGCATAACTTGGATGTATTGTCTCAACAAAATATCAAAGATAATAGGTTCCTCTAAAAAGTATTGATTTCGGAAGGAGGAATAATGATAATGACAGGTCAATTTATAGAAATTGGGTTTTTGAACGATCGGCTCAGATTCAAAAGAGAGATTTTGTCAAGGCTGTTCGAAAATAGAAAGAACACGAGTTCCAGGTTAAATAATCAATTTAATCTTCAGTTGAGAGTCTTCAAAAATAGAATAAAATAGACTTTGAATGAAAAAGACAAAGTGAGAACTCGAAGAACAATCCATTCAAATGCATACATGAATTAATTAATTAAATAGATATATTTAATTAATAAACACATTCATACATATGAGTTAGAACTAATTAGCTATCTGGTTGTGACAGAGAGTCCTCTCACAGAGATAATCAAATATCGAATCCAAAGATAACTGGTAGATTAAAATAGATCTTGAGTTAGATGGTGAGTGAATGATTAGTCAACTGAACGACAAAAGAATGTGACATAAACAATTAATTATGAATTAAATGTTAATTTAATTCAACATTTGAAATTGAAATGAATTAATTAAATAAATAATGATAATTTATTTAATTGACTGTTGAAAAGGATTAATCGAATAATTAAATAATAAATATTTAATTATAGTTGAAATATGACAAAGGGGTAATTAAATAATAAGTTATTTAATTAAGAAATGAGAATTAATTAGTTAGTGACATAATTAAATAAATATGATTTATTTAATTAATCAAGGTTGAATAAACGGCCATAATGAATTAATCAAATAATTAAAAGGTTATTTAATTAATAGAGGAAATATATGTTTAGAAAGGTAATTAAATAATAAATATTATTTAATCATGACCATGGACATTAGAAAATTATGTCGAAAATGGTGTTCGCAGGCCTAGACCAATTTTTAGTGTCTATAGTTTGCCCCTCTTTGATACAATGTTGTTTCAACGTTGTTTCAAAGAAAATATGCCCCGATTGTGTCCCAATATGAAACAGGTTAGGGTATGCCCCCTTGGGAAAATTGACAATTTTTTGAATTTAAAAAAAAAAAATCAGGAAATATTCCCGATAAGTCAATTTGATGGTCAGAAATGCTATGGACTTGATGGAATTGAATTTGGAAGTGTTATGGACATATACAGGTCAATAGAAGTTGGACGGTTAAGCGACCAATAGACAAGGTCAGAAGAAATTCCACCCAAACCCTAGGTATAAATAGAAATTAGGTTGAAAACCAATTCATTTGCACTTGGAAGAGTTGAAGAATTCAGAAGTTTTCTCTAAGCATTGGGTGAAGATGTCTCCAGTTCCCTATGTTGTGCATCGCGGATATCAGATCTGGACATTTCGAAATATGTTTGCAAATGCGTTCTTTCATGTTCGATGCATATGTGTTCATGTGCAACACATTTGCTTATAGAATGACGCATTTGTAAAAAGACATCTAGGCTCATTTAGGTCAGGTAGGCATTCAACGCAAATGAATTTAAATGCACCACATTTGGCATGTTGCATCACATTTGTGTTTTAGGTAAGCACATTTAGGATAATGAAACACATGTGTTATTTCGAAATGCATATGCATATAGGTAGGTAGATAGATTTGCACCGCATATGAAATTGTTGAAACACATTTGCTTGGGTGTGAATTTGAGTAATTTTTGCAACGCATGTGAGATAAGCGATGCAAATTATTTTTTGTGCAACGCATGTGGAAAATAGCATTGCATTTGATTATGTGAACCATATTTGGCTGGTAAATTTTTTTGATAAAAACTTGAAAAAAATTGATATTTGACATCATAGTTGAAATGCACTATACAGGTTATTTTAGATCCCACTTATACCTGGGAGTCACGACGCAATACTTTCAAGTTGAGAGCTTGGTTGGTCAGTGTAGAGACACGATTACTTTGGAGACTCAGACTTCATCATGCGCTGACTATGCCCACGATTTAGGCAAACAAATGTATGCTTACTTCTTTGTGTGAGCGATGGAATTCAGAGACTTCATTGTTTCATTTTCCGACTGGGGAGGCGACGGTGACTTTAGAGGATGTATATAGGATCCTTCATCTACCTATTAGAGGAGAGAGGGTTATGTATGACACACAATGAGGGTACATTGAGATCACTAGATTCTATGTTGTTGATTCCATTAGGAGATTAGGGATAGAGAATTATGAGATCCGATGGTAGGTTCTATCAAATAGGTATGAGCGTATAGATTGTATTTTATGTACATTGATTGGAGGGATAGTTCTTCCTAACTGGTGGGGTCATGAATTTCTTGTCGGGTGGGGAGAGATACTTGTCAGGATGTTAGAGAGGGAGACTATGTATGCCTAGGGTCCCTGTCTATTAGGAATGCTATACTTTTACTTACATGATATAGTGTATCGATATGCATAGTCTATGAGTTGTTGTACCACTCTTCTCATAGTTTGGGCATGGGAGTGTATTGTTGTATTTCGTCCTCCTGTTACTGCAGAGTGAGAGGCTAAATTTCCTTATGTTTTCTGGTATACAGGAAACATTACTTAGAGTCATGTAGGAGACACAGGCTACATGAGACATGAACTCGACACATTGGTTTAGTTCACATGGAGGCCATACATGGATTGTGAGAGATGGTCAGATGAGGATGGGCATTTGACCTACTATAGGTAGACACAGTATTTTATTGGTAGGGTTGTTTCAAGTGTAGACATCATTGAGAGACACCTACCTAATCATGTTTTGAGATAGTTTGGGGAGGTTCAGGATGAGCCTAGAGGGAGAGAAAAAATTTCTCAATCTTCTAGAGAGGTTCCTTACTAGGGGCCTATGATACCAGTGGCTACTACAGAGGTAGAGATTTAGGCTTAACAACCTTTACATTGGGGATGGAGAGGTGGAGCAACATATCCAGGGACTATAGCTGCATATGACACCTGGTGGGCAGAGCATCATCCTATTTCGTGTACAGATCAAGATCAACTAAGACCAATAGAGAGATGAGGTGTAGGGCCGAGAGGGTGGCATAGAGGTGGTGGTAGAGGTGGTGGTAGGGGTGGTGGTGATGATGGAAGAGGTGGTGGTGGCAGATGAGGATGACAAGGACATAGAGGTGGTTGGGTAGGTGGATTATCACCTATCTGAGAGCCAGAGGTGGAGGATGTACCCATGTTGGACCTCAGAGGTGGAGTAGATGCATAGGTTGGAGATGAGCATGCTGCCAAGGAGACATTAGTGGAGGAGCATGCAGAGGTAGAGATTGGTGGAGAGGACCTTGTAGAGGAGGAGGCTGATGTAGATATTGATCCTCTTGGTATTCTGGTAGATTATGGGGAGGATGATGTTGAGGAGGAGCAGGAGAGAGAGCTCCGAGATCGGATTGTAGAGGGGCAATAGGATGAGGAGGCTCCTAGGGACAGTGAAAGGGAGGCATTGGAGGAGAGGCTGAGAGTGGTTACAACAAAGCTGGATGCCTTGTGGATAGAGAGAGATAGTGCTTTTATGGAGAGAGATACTGCTCTTATGGAGAGGGACCAGGTAGTAGTGCAGAGACAGGAGATAGAGTAGTAGTTCATAGAGGTCAGATGCATTTGTAGTGGCACCTCATCTAATGGGTTTGCTCATGAGCTAGTCAGATCAGTTGAGAGAGCATCATATTATAGAGATTTGTATGAGTGAGTGATACCAACAAAGAGATGAACTCCTACCTTTTCAGAGGTTCGCAGTCACAGATCATAGGGAAGGAGTCAGACTAGGACTCAGAGCACAGACGGTGTGGTAGGACCACCAAGATCAGGTCCGTATGATAGGCCTTCCACCTCATAGAGAGTACCTCTAAGTTAGTTTCCTCCACCTTCACCACATGATAGTAGTGGTAGTGGGACACGTTGACACTGTTATATTTGTAGACACTGTATTTTGATCAGAGAGCCTGCGAGCTCATTTTTATTTATGGATACATTCTGATATTGTACTATGACACATTATTTTGAGCGATATATATATATATATATATATATATATGATTTTTGGTGGCTTCTACATGATATGCAGTTCTATTTTATGATGCATTTTTTTCTATATGATTATGTTTCCTAGATGATGTATGTACATGTGTTATGAATGATTGTTTCTACATTATGATGAGTTTATGCAATCTATGATGTTATGATTATTCTATTTTCTTATGATAATGGAATGCAATGTTCTATAAGATGTTATTTATATGTGATGGTGATATGTACATGCAATGTTTTCATTATGTATCTTATGATGATGGAATGCCTATTATGCCATGATTTCGTAGATATACAATGAAGATGTCTAATGTTCCTATTTGTTTGAAATGCAATGTAACTATATGATGTACTACACTGTTTACATAATGCTTATAGAATGTATGCATATGCAGATTATCTAATTTTTTTGTTGTGTCACAAGACTCTATCATTATGTCAGAAAAGAGAAATGTTAGCATGGATGATTTCAGAATGTTAGTAAGAAACAACAAAGGTTGATTGAAAAACATATGATCTTTGATATTTTTCCATATATGCTAAGCTTTCATTTTTATCATCATTGGTCTAGACTAACACAAATGGATAGTACACACCATGCTATGAGATAGACCATAGTGTACAAATTCATCCATCTGCGAAAAATAGATAGTCATAGACAAGGAGTATCTTAACTTATACTAAGGACAAGATTTCCCCAGTCATTTTATCGAGACAAACCACAAACAACAAACAAATAAAAGATGGGTCATGAGATGTCATTGATCCTCTAAATCCTTGATATGACATCCTTGAGGAAATTAGTAACATGACTCAAAATCCAAAATTTAAAAGATAATTGACAGACAACAGCCAAAGAAAAAGAGTCCTGAGACATCCTTGCTTCTCTAAACCCTTCAAGGGACATCCTTGAGAAAGCTAGTAACCAAAATTATTCACAAATTGATAGAAAGATAAGACAAAATAAGATATAAAGTCATAAAGCTAAATAAAATTATTCACTAAAACTTGATGTTGTGGAATTGTTTGATTTTTTGATGTTTGACATAGCATAATGTGAGGGATGACACATACCGCATAAGACGTTGAGTCTGGTTTCAACTTGGTGACTATCTATGTAAGGCATGACAAATCTTGGTTTCAGAAAGACACATGTCATATAAGACGTTGGAGCCTAATGACATTGATGTGACAAGATACATGAGGCTATGAAAATTTTATGACATCCGTTGACAAGAAACATATATCTTGCTTAAGACATAAGCTGATCACTCTGACAATGTGTTTGATTTTGACTTGATGATTAGTTTTGAGATGTTTTTCCTTGTTGATGCATGACTTGTTTTGATTCCTTGACTAATTTGAGTGTGTGTGCTGACAGTGTATGACTTGAGATGATATACCCTAAAGGACTAACCTAATGCGGCCTCGGGGGCTCATCGATTGACTAGCCTTGCCTACATTCTACACATAGAGACCTCATAGTTCGACCAAACTTTAACTGACATAACTAACTTAAGATATGTACCTAAGTTGATGATATGCAATGTGTGTGATAGTGAATGTGATAAACCCTATTGGACTGACCTAGTGTGGTCTCAGGGGCTTCTCGATTGATTAGCCTTACCTACGTTGTACACATAGAGACCTCGTAGTTCGACACAACCAATAACTTTCAATGTATAAAGAGTCATGATTTTTAATGTGTGTGATACATGACAAACCTAGATAGACATACCTAATGACAATGTCTGCGATTGACTTAACATGACTGACTTGACTTTGTTTTTGGGATTTTTTGACATGTTTTGATTTTTTTGTCTTTTTGAGGTTTCCTACTATTTTTGAATTTCTTTCAGGACATTTTTTGATGTTGTTGGATTTTTTCAGGACATTTTTTGATGGTGTAATGCTATGTACAAGGTTCGCATGGCACGGAACAAGGATTTTCCCCCAGTCAGGAATAAAACCTGCGAGATGGAGTGGAGAATGTGATAGAATGGACTTGATGTAAATCGTTCCAAGCAATGGATAGGATAACCATTTATTATGAGGGATGGTGAAAAAGTCTGATTGGAATGATGGTAGATGAAAGAGCAAGTTTGACTATGCATGGCGCGTGTTAGCCAAGTTTTCACCATGGTACTTATCCATAGTGCCACCAAAGTGGTTTTCACTATTGGACAAATTATTTCTCTTTACTATAAATTGTTAATTTTCCAAATTTTTTTTTGTTACAAAGACACCTATTTGCCAGGTTTTCATCAAGGTAACCATTTTTTTGTATTTTCTCGATTAAGACAAAGACTCTCAGAAGCTACACATAGAACCTCTTCAGATGAAGGTTGTTAATTGTTGACAAAAGTGGCTCTCCTCCAGGGGTAGAGAGTTGGTACACTCCTGATCCAAAATATTTTGTGACAATATAAGGCCCTAACCAATTAGGTTCAAACTTACCTGGCTTTTCTCATTCGACTTGATTCTTGGGATTCTCCATTAAAACCAAGTCACCAATGTCAAAGTGTCGATTTAGAACTTTCCTATTATAGCTACGATGAAGACGACTCTGATATGCTTGCAAATGGTCTATTACATTTTGTGTTCATTCATCCAGTAATTCTAACTCTTGTAATTTGGATACATGGTATTCTTCATCCTCAATGTGACCTTTCAAGGATACCTTCAAGGAAGGAATTTCAACATCAATAGGTAAGATAGCTTTAGATCCAAATACTAGGGAGTATGGAGTGGCGCCAGTGGGAGTATGTATGCTTGTGTGATAAGCCCATAAGGTAGGATTTACCTATAGGTGCCAGTCATGACCAACGCCATTGACAATATTTTTTAGGATTCTAACAATGGTTTTATTAGATGCCTCGGCTTGGCCATTACCTTGTGGGTAATATGGGGTGGAAAAATGATGTTTGATATGGAACTCTTTACATAGGTGACATACTTATTGGTTTTTGAATGGGCGGCCATTATCTGTGATAATGGATTGGGGTACACCATAACAAAAAATTATATAGTTTAGGATAAACTTGGATATTTGTGTGTCGGTGATGTAGTTCATGGGAATAGCTTCGATCCATTTGGTGAAGTATTTGGTGGCAATTATAATGAATTTATGGTCGTTGGATGATGGAGGGTGTATCTTATCTATGAGGTCAATTCCCCATTAGGAAAAGGGCCATGGTGATGTAATTGGATGAAGCTCCTGTGCTAGTGCTTTTATCAAATCTCCATGTATCTGACACTGTCTACATTTATTTACAAAGATATATGAGTCTTTTTCCATTGTAGGCCAATAATAACCTAATCTCATAATCTTATGGGCTAAAGTAGGACCACTTGAATGGGATCCGCATATACCCTCATGTATCGCTCACAAGGTTGTTTGTGCTTCTTCAGCATCGAGACATCTCATTAGGGCGTTATCTAAGGTATGTCTATATAGGGTATCTCCGATGATGGTGTATTTAGCTGACTTATGGATAAAGGTTCTACATTGGTTGTTTGATAGGTCTAATGGTAAGGTTTGGTCATTTAGATAGTCAAATATGTCTTTGTACCAAGGGGAAGTAGGACCAACAATCATACACACCATCATAGAATTGGGGACATCATAGGAAGGGACCAACAACTGTTCAACCAAAAAATCAAACTTAGGCATGTTTCTCAGAATATCCAATAAGGAACCCACGGTTTCCATAGAATTTGTAGCCCTGTTATGAATACGTGGTATTTTTTGAAAGGTAATGTCATCAAATTAATGCTTTAAACTATCATCCATGCACTTGTAGGGGGAAATTTTCTCAACCTTAGTTTCATAATCATCATTTACTTGCTAGACTACTAGCTGAGAATCGCCAAAAATATGTAGACTCTTACTCTTCCACTGGGCTGCCATTCTTAGTCCTGTCACTAATGCTTCATACTCTGCTATGTTTTTGCTGCAAGGGAAATAAATTTTGAATGATTTATGAATAGTATCACCTTGAGGTGTAAAAAATAGGATACCTGCTCTTGAACCATGATTATTATGTGACCCGTCAAAGTATAATTTCCATTCGGTTCTAGTGTCAACTATGAAGATGAACTCATCAGGAAAATCTACCACTAAAGGATGGTCTACCTTCATGGGTGCATCCGCTAACTAATCTGCAATCACCTGTCCTTTTATGGCTTTCCTTTCCACATATTAGATTTCATACTCACTAAGTATCATAACCCATTTAGCCAATTGACTCGTTAATGCTGCTTTACTTAAGAGATATTTGAGGAGATCAATCTTTGCGACCAACATGGTTTGGTGGTTTAGCATATAGTGCCAAGTTTTTGAGTAGCAAAGACAATCGCAAGACAGGAACCTTCTATGTTATTGTAATTTAATTCACATCCCACCAAGGTACGAATGATGTAGTGCACTACTCTTTCATGACCTTGATCATCGTTTTGTTCGAGAAGAGCTCCTAATGCTGACTGAGTTGCTGAAATGTATAGTATCAATGTTTTTCCATCTGTAGGTGGCATTAAGATAGGTGGAGTGAGTAGATAATCCTTGATCTATTGTAAACCATCCTGAAATTTAGGTTTCCAAACAAATGGTACTCCTTTCTTGAGTAAATGTTGAAATGGGTGTATTTTGTTTGTCAGTTATACAATGAAACACCTGATAGACTGTAATCTTCCCTATAGTGTTCTTAGTTGACCAATGCTAACTGGAGGAGGCATTTATACGATAGATTTTACCTTCTTTGGATTTACTTCAATGCCTCTTCTGGAAATGATATACCCTAGAAGTTTCCCTGATTTCATCCCAAAGACACATTTCTTTGGATTTAGTCTGACATTGTAATTCTCTAGCCTCTGGAATATCTTGGCTAGAACTTTCAAATGATATGCCCTTGTTACTGATTTAACTATAATGTCATCTACACAATCTTCCATGAGAGTATATACAAAGTCATGGAAAATAGTAGTCATTGCTCGTTGATAGGTAGCTCCTGTGTTCTTAAGCCCAAAAGGCATAAAATTCCAACAATATGGTCCCCATGGACACATGAAAGTTGTCTTGTGTTGGTCTTCAGCTGTGATTTTGATTTGGTTATATCTAGAGAAACCATCGCTGAGGGATAGCATCTCATATCATGTTGAAAGATCTACTATCATGTCTATGTTCAGCAAAGGGAAGTCATCCTTAGGACATTCCTTGTTGATGTCTCTAAAGTTTGTGCAAATGCGGATGCCCCTAGTTGGTTTAGTCACTAGCACAAGATTTGAAATCTAGTTTGCATAGTCTATGGTTCTTATGAATCTGAAATCCAAGAGTTTCTTAAGTTCTGCTTTGACCAGTAGACCAATCTGTGGATGCATTTTCCTTAACTTATGTTTGACTGGCTTAATACCTAGCTATAATGGTAGATGGTGCAATATAAGGCCTAGATCCAGCCCAGGCATGTCTGCATATGACCATGCAAATTTTATCTGTCTCTTTGTGAAGAAGTCCTAAAACTCTTGTTATTATGTCTCTGTCAAAGAGGCTACAACGTATATTACCCGAGGGTTTTCTTCTGTGTTTATGTTGACTTCAATAGACTCCTCTACTAACATCGATGAATTTTCTTGAGCAATGGGAAGAATATTCAAACCTCCATCCTTGGGTGCCTCTGAGACATTTTTTCCCTCAGATACATCCTTTATTTTTACTATTTCTTCATGCAAAGGCACCTTTCAGTTTTCACCTAGGGACTCATCATTTTGCTCATTTTCACTAGAGGTGTAAATAGACTCCCCAAAATATGCTTTGTCATCTAAGTCTATGGTAAAACAAACTTTATGATCCCCTTTAGGTATGCCTTCTCGAAGTCCCATGAACTCAGCTATTGCTTTGTCATTCTCGAATGTGTCTCAGATGGGTGTACCTTGTTGATCCCAGTTGATAAGTTGGGGATATATGAGAGGCATGTCATCATCGGAGTTATCAAAGGTGGAATTTTGACAAGGTGAATAGAGTGGTTTCACATGGTCACAAAAGTTTTGGGCTAACTCCTTGTTATTTTTCCTATGGGTAGGTAAAATCTGATGTGGGATATTGTAATGACTAGGTTGTCAGAAGATGGTTCGTCAGGTGCCCAAGATGCATGATCAAGGGTTTCCCAATAATAGTGCTTAAGCCATTATTATTTGGTCAAGGAATTCTTATTATGGGGGTTAGATGGACTTGGTAATTGTTTTATCATTAGGTCAAGTTCTCCAAATAGATTATCTAGGTTCATGGTGCTGGTAGAGGAAAGGGAATCCCATTCATTGTCGCTTGAGTCAGGGGATTCATCGTAAACTAAGGGAAGTGGTTCATGAGATATCTCGATGTCTTCATAAGAACTTTCTTCCTCTTGAAATAGTGACAAAGCACTAGGAAAACCAATTCTAAGCAGTTGAAACCTTAGCCCTAGGTATTTTGGTCATGGCAAGACAATGATTGGTTTCGTCCTTCCATTTTGATGTAGTCCTAACCCACTATATCCATCATAGCCTTTTTTTTAGATTATTTTAAATCCTTTTCCATATTGATTCATAGCTATCTGAATAGATAGTGAGGGGTATTCATTGTCTTCCTGGTACAACCAGGAGGTAATATCACCTTGGTCCATAATTTCTTCACTTAACTCTCCCGATTTGGTCAATGCCATTGTAGGGGGAACATGAAATGTGACTACTGATTGTCTTCTATCTTCCATGGGTAAGCCATATGCCTTAGGTGGAACCAGCTGACTGACACAATAGGATGCCTTCATATGATATTCTCCATAGCCCTTGTCTTGAATCTTGACCTTAGGAGTGGATGATGGTGGTTTGAATGAAATGACTTGGTAAGATTTAATGGATCAACATATATGGATAAAGTGGATGATGAAATTTCTTGGTTAACTGGTACCTATTGTTGTGGAATTTCCCTTAAGGTTGTACAATATTGAAAAGGATTTGGATCACCATCAATCGTGATCTCGGTGCCATTATACGAGAATTTAAGACATTGGTGATATGTGGAAGTTATGACTTTCATTGCATGTATCGAAGGTCTACCTAATAATATGTTATATAGAAGGGTGAGATCCAAGACTTGGAAGCTAGTGTTCATAACTACTTGGCCAATTCTTATAGGGAGTGTGACAACTCCTTTAGATGATCTTTCCTCATCATTGTAAGCCTTGATGACTATACTCTTAGAGGTTTCAATGCATGCTTCTGAGAATCCTAATGCCTTAACAAGTTTTAGGGTACATAGGTCCAAACCTGCTCCTCCATCTACCAAGAATCGTCTGACTTTGGTTTGATGGACTAGGACTTCAAGATGTAATGGGTCATGATGATCAGTATTTTTTGTTGAATAATCTTGTTGATAAAATGTGGCATGATGGGATTTAGTTAAGTATCCTACCATTTCTTCAAAATGATTGACATCTAAGTCTATAGGGATAGTCGTTCTCTATAAGGATTTGTTGAGAATGGATCGATGCTTAGGTGATAAATTCAATAGTTCCAAAATGGATATCTGTGCTGGGGTCTTGCTAAGTTGATCAAGAAGATTGTACTTAGACTTGGAAGACTATATAGGTGGCTCAAAATAAGGACCTAGAAGAGTTATCTTAGTTCTGCATGTGCTTACAACACATTCAAGACACTTCTTATTGGTGATGGTATGGACATTTTCATTTGTAGCTCGGAGGTGGTTTATGATCGTACCTTTTCCATAGTCATACTTGGTATTTGCATAATTGACTGATGGAGTATTCTTGGTTCCCGAACTAGAGGCTTTTCCTTTCGTGTGGTCATGTAATGGGTCTATGAAGACCTTATGACAATTTTCTTGGTATTTTCCTTCCCATTGACCTCTATGATTCTATCTTCAACAAAGTCTTGTATGATATTAGTTAGTTGTCGACATTGTTGTAGGTTGTGTCCTTTTGTTTGATGGTATTCACAATAGGCATTATCATCCCACCATGAAGGTTTAAACTGTCTAGGATCATATTCTCTTGGTTCTAATAGTTTTATGAGATCATGTTTAATCATCTCTTTGAAAATTGTCTCGATTGGTTGCCCCAAAGGGGTAAATTCATGTTTAGGAAATCTCCTTTGTGGTCTTTGTTGTTGTGAACTTTGGACCAAATTTGTTGTTTGATTTGAATTACTCATCATGTCTCGATTGGGGTTGTAACCTCTAAGTGTGATAATTGGTCCCATATGTATGGCTTTAGCATCAACAATGCCATCATTCGTAACATTTTTGTTTCTAGACCAAAACTTGTTTCTATCATTGGGTGCGTTTTGATGTTGAACCACTAGGCTTTTGCCCTTTTATACCAAGTATAGGAATGAAGTACAACAATGTCCCCTTAAGTCACCTCTCAGTTTTGGATTAATGTTTTCAAGGAATATCGTGACCTTTTATTTTTTTGGTATTTCAACTGGAGATCTGCTAGCTAGACTTCTCCATCTTTGGAAGAAAGTGGTGAAAGTTTCATCTTCTTGTGTTGTGTGGCACAAGGTAGCAATTTTTACTTCATTTTCTATGTTAAAGGCAAAGTGTTCAAAAAAATTCTCAGCTAATTCACCCCAGGATCATATTCCATATGGTAATTTAGAGAACCATTCCAGTGCTATCCCGATAAGGGTTTGTGGAAACAGTCTCATCAAGTATGTGGGGTGATATGATATGTCCATGCATGTCATAGAGAATTCTCTAATGTGTTCTATAGGATTCTTCCTCCCATTATACTTAGGAAAATTCAGTATAATGTATCCATGGGGAAGGGTGTCATGTAGAGTGCTTTGTCAAAAGGACATAGACATAGATCTTGCATTGAGATAGTTCATTTTCCTGACATAGACATGTTGTCCATCTGTTGTTGAAGCATTTGCATTTGGTTTTGGAAAACATCTACTTGTGTCAAGGACATGTTGTTTGCATTGTTTGGATCAATGTAGGTGTTCTGAAATGTTGTGTTATGTGATGGGTTGTGATTTGGCAAGGGATTATATCCCATTAGAATGTTCTGATTCAGTGTGGGGATATTTCCCGTCTGAATGTTCTGATTCGGTGTGGGAATTTTTCCTATCTGAATGTTGTGATTTGGTATAGGAATATTCATGCCAACTTTGGATCTCTTACCAGTAGTGTTTATGCCAAAGGGGTTTTATGAAGTTTCTCCCACAGTAAATTGTAAACATTGTGTTACATTGAAAGGGGTTGTGCTTACAATTGACAATGTTTGAGTAGGTATGCTAGTTGGTAATGCTATGGTAATTTGGGGGATTGAAACAATTGACGTCACAGTTTGTGTTGGTTGAGTAGATGGTGTTTCCAAAGTATGAATATAAAATCCTGGTGGTAGTGTGGCACCTTCTACTAGAAACTTTGCTAGATATTGTTGGGGATCATTTTCCAAACACTCATCCATAAAGGATGCAAATTTAGGATCTTGTATGGTGGCATCTATGTCTTCAACATAAATTTGTCCACGTGTGTCTCTAGTGACGTGTTTTTCAAGAAAAGTTTTGTGTGGTCTCTCTTTCCCTGATGGTTGATTTCTAAAAGGATTGATAAATTAGTTAGGGTTCGACATTGCTTTCTATTTCTTTTTAGACCTTGTTTCAACCATGAAAAGTTGCTCAAAATAGGGTAATGCAAACTATGTCTAAAAATTGATATGTCCTATTTCTATGTTTTTTGGATTTTTTGAATATAAAGGATGTTGCTAAAGATTTCTAAAATGACGTATACTAAGATTGCATATGGTAGGATGTACAATATGCAAAATCTTGAGTAGACTAGGATGGTAAATGATTCTAAGATGGGTATAACCTACCACCTATGGAATAAATCCAAGCAATGATTTGAGTTGACCAAGGAACCTGATTGTAGGAAAAAGATAGTTGACAAGGTGAATTTTCCAAACTAGACTATTGAGCTGGAAAGATTCACAAATAGGATAACAGTGACTAGGTTCAATGATAGTGACAAAATCGGAGCATGAGCGTATCCAATGACGAGGAAAGTTATTTTATTCTACAATATGCAATTTCCTAGGAAATGTCTCAATGCATGCAACTTAGGATGACTATGAATCGGATGTATATGACACCTAATAATGCAAGTTTTTGAGCAAAAAAAAAATGCAGTTTTTGTCCAAGGTTGATCTTAAGAAACAAAAGCAAAAAAGATAGTTATGCTTTCAGACTTAGTTTACAATTTTGAAGGTTTTTGTTGATATTCAAATGCGGTTCACCTATCAGATGTGTTGATATGTTTGATATATTTGGTTTAAGTTGCACATGTGGTGATTTGACTAAAATAGGTTTCAAATGTTGATAGGAAATTGCGGCTTTTAGATAGATGTAGTTTATTTTATGGCAGATGTGACTCAACTGATCCGATGCAGCTCAGAATATGGAATTTGTGAATCTACAACTGTTGACAAACACTTGCAGATTTTTGTTTGATAGTTACGGCTCACAAATACACATGCAACTCAAAAATAATAGTTGCAGCTCAAAGACTAGACTGTGTGAAAGTTATAAACTGTTGACAGACACATGCAACATTTAACTTAACAATTGCAACTCTCTAAGACAGATGTGGTTCTAAAAATGATAGTTGTGACTCTTTTTGATAGTTGTAGTTTTCTAAAGATGATGTTTTGACTGACTTCATTTGATGATCAATTTTTTTGATGAATACAACAAAAAACAATCACAAAATACAAGGTGTTTTTCAGTTTATAGTGATTGATCTTTTAAAATTAGAGAACAATTACACCCTAGGCTGTGTTGGACAATATTTACTGAGTTCTTACTTGGATAAATCCAGCTACACATATTCAAGGTGGATGCCTAGTATCTTGACCCCACTGGCTCCCCTCCACAACACTCACTTATATGGGGCAACCAAGCTACTGTACCCATGAAACTCCCATGGCATACATCTCATCTCCACACATGAACCATAAATATGTAAGATGGCTTCATAGGTCTGAACCTGCTGCACCAACAAATAGAAAGGATTTTTCCAAAACTACAACATGGCTTTTAGTAAGGGCATTCCATTCGTGGGGCACCATCCAATATGGCGAGAGAGGAATAATGATAATGACAGGTCAATTTATAGAAATTGGGTTTTCGAATGATCGAATCAAATTCAAAAGAGAGATCGATGGATGAGATTGATGAATGCCATGCAATGTGAGTTTTGTGTCAGTTAGAACGTGAGTAAGGAAATTTTGCAAGATAAAGATTAAATTAGAACAATAACTTAATCTTGTGTCAAGATTGTTTGAAAATAGAAATAACATGAGTTCCAGATTAAATAATCAATTTAATCTTCAGTTGAGAGTCTTTGAAAATAGAAGAAATAGACTTTGAATGAAAAAGAAAAAGTTCGAAATTGAAGAATAATCCCTTCGAATGGATACATGAATTAATTAATTAACTAAATATATTTAATTAATAAACACATTCATGCATATGGTTTAGAACTAATTAACTGACTGGTTGTGACAAAGAGTCCTCTCGCAGAGACAATCAAATATTGAATCCGGATATAACTGGTAGATTAAAATAGATCGCGAATTAGATGGTGACTGAATGATTAGTGAACTGATCGATGGAATAATGTGACATAAACAATTAATTATGAATTAAATGTTAATTTAGTTCAACATTTGAAATTGAAATGAATTAATTAAATAAATAGTGATAATTTATTTAATTGACTGTTGAAAAGGATTAATTGAATAATTGAATAATTAAATAATAAATATTTAATTATAGTTGAAGTATGACAAAGGGGTAATTAAATAATAAATTATTTAATTAAGAAAGGAGAATTAATTAGTTAACAACATAATTAAATAAATATAATTTATTTAATTAATCAAGGTTGAATAAAGGGCCATAATGAATTAATTAAATAATTAAAATGTTATTTAATTAATAGAGGAAATATGTGTTTAGAAAGGTAATTAAATAATAAATATTATTTAATCATGACCATGGACATTAGAAAATTATGTCAAAAGTGGTGCTCATAGGCCTAGACCAATTTTCAGTGTCTACACACATCACTACCTGGGGAAAAAAATATCCAATCACACCCATCAAAAATAAGAAACCGTGATTGGGCAGTAGGCCCCACCTAACCACTTCTGTTCTGGGAGCCAAGCCACGTGTCACCATTTCACCAACCTCATGGTAGCTTAGAGAACATTAATCTGATCATGTGAGGCTAGCGTGGGAAGGTCATCATTAATCCCCGTCATTTAATACCCACGGGTGAATAGATATCCACTTGTCATTGTTGGTGCATCAAAGCAGGGCCCCACTTCCGTACATGACAAATGGTGGCACCTCGTACACTTCGCACACCTCGCACCACTTTAGTGACATCAATAAACAAATCTGTGAGGTCCACGAGGAACAGTCTAGATCATAACCTATGATTGGATGGTCCACCCAACTATATAAATATAACAGTGGGGTCGGCCAAAAAAAACCCTCGGAGGCACAAAAATTTAGACCAAAGTGGCAAAGAGAAGACCGATAGGCTGGGTGAAAATGGGTTGGTAAAAGGACAAAAGAAAGGCTCAATCAAATGGCTTAAGATATTGGTAACCCTCAATAACAGGTCAATGCTAAAATATAATGTGAGGGTTATAAAGGTACCAATTAATTTTACCAAGGGGTGACCAAAACCCTAAACCCTAAGCATTAGACCTCCTGCCATGAAATGTAACCAGTCATGCCCAAACTAGGCACAATTTTGAAAAAAATTAAAATTCCCATTAGTGGCTCCAACTAGGGATGTATGCCCCTTACGGGCATAGCAAGATTCCAGAATCTCTGGTTTCACATACCAGATCACCGAATCAAACACGTACCTTGATGAACTCCTTACCATGTTTGTCAATTGGAACTTTTTTACATCCAGCTTGGTGGCTCTAGGCCTCCAAACAAGAGAAATCAGATTTTACCCTTGTCAAAAACAAAATTCTCTGCTACCTAGAGTAAACCAAGTTTGCAAATTTTACCTCCTAATGTCTTTATGTTACTTGAGTATTCAACATGCGTGAAAGTATCATAATGTTTTCTAATACTCATGTGCATTTGATTAGTCAGCACACTATATCCAAACATTAAATGCAACATATGACCATAATGACATTTTACTTTGCCTTGCACCTGACCATGCTTCATTGAATGCTTATTCAATTGAGCTGAGAAATAGAAACATTCATAATTTATCTGGTCTTTGACATCACATATCTTGGCATCAACATTATCTCACACATTGAACTGAAAACTATCATAGAAAACTATGTGCATGTTACATAAACCCTTATTGAACAAAAAGGAAGATACATGACTTGAGAATCCTCACCCTAGGGTTTTCCACATAAGCTTGGTTGCTAGCACCTATGTTCAAACATCTTGGAACACATCCCGATACTATAGAGGTGGGAAATATGAGTTACATCTTTCTCTAGGAAATGTGTGAACACATTCATCTCAGGCCCTTCACTATATCTCCTCCTGCATTCCATCATCCATTCCCACATGAAAAACCTCAAAATCCAATTTAAACAAATCAACCTCAGCATAGGCCATAGAGAAATATGAGTATGTATTGGCCTTGTGTTCAACACCACCTATTGTATGTGGTAATTTATAAGTGAAAATTTTAGTAGAAGCTGAAAAAATTTCACCAACAATATCAATGACACCTTCATTATAAGCTGAAAACTTTTCACTAGCAATATCAATGACACCTTCATTATAAGCTGAAATTTTTTTACCAGCCATATCAATGACACCTTCATTATAAGCTAAAAACTTTTCACCAGCAATATCAATGACACCAGGTGACACAAATCAATCTTAGCTCCATACAAATAGTCGGGAAAATCAATAGCACCAATATATTCATCAATATGTTGGTTATCTCCAGTATTATTCTTTAGATCACCATATTGAACACACACCCCATTGTCTTCAAATTCCTCAACATTTACACAACAAACATGTTCCTTTGCTAGCAATTTTGGAGTATACTCTAAAACTTCATTATTTGAAAATTGTCCACTGATTTGGAAATAGCATGTTTAGCCTCTTATAATCTGATCTTAGAATCTGATGAGCCAAAGCATTAGCAGACCCATGCTTTGTTCCATTCCTTCCATGAAACTCAAAAATAGCATGTTTAGCCTCTTGCTGATCCAAACAGTGTAGGTAAATTCCTTGAAAATTCCTTTTGTAGATGGATCCCCCCTTTAGCATATAGTGAGAACACTTCATCCTTAATGCCCTCCTTTGAGTAGCATTCATTCTATTTGGACATTTTTTATTGAGGAGGAAGAAGATTAAATTTGTATACCAAGGATCCTTTGTAAATGATTGGACAGTGTATTTTTGACAAGTGATATTTTTGTCCACATCATCCATTGCTTTTGACAAACCTTGCCCTCGAACAAGTTCGATTGGATGAATTTCTAAGTCAAATTCCTATAATATTTCCATCCACTTCCCTCTTCGTTCTCCTAATTCACTTTGCATCAGAAGGGACTTCACAGCTGGATCTAGAACTATGGCCATTACTTGACTTCAAATTATGTAATGTCTAAACTTCTTTGCTACTCGTACTAAAGAAAAGGCTTGTTTTTCCACTAGTGAATACCTTACTTCTACATTCTTAAATGGAGAGCTCATAAAGGCAATAGGTCTCTCCTCTTCGTTGTGTTAACACTGCTGCACATGAATGATCAGATGCAAAAGAATAGATATAAAAAGGTTTTAGATAATCTGGGCTTGTCAAAACAAGTGCCTCAGATATAGATTGTTTAATCTGCATGAAAGCAGATTTAGCCTCTTCACTCCACTCAATCTTTTCATCTTTCTTCATCATTTCATTTAAAGGTTTAATAATCTTCGCAAACCCTATTATGAACTTTCTAACAAAATTGATCCTTCCAAAGAAAGACCTCATTTCCTTCTTGTTGTCGGGCCTTGTCAATTTCAAGATGGCCTCCACTCGATCAGGGTCTATGGATATCCCTTCTTCTGATATGATGTGACCCAGGAGTTTCCCTTCAGATACTCCAAATACATATTTCTTTGGATTAAGAGAGACACCATAACTTATACATTTCTTTAGAACCTTTTCCAGGTCTGGAACATGGTCTTCTTTATTCCTAGAGAAGATGGTTAAATCATCTACATAAATGATTATACATTTTCCTATCAGATCTTTGAAAGATACATCCATTGCCCTTTGGAAAGTAGCACCAAAATTTATGAGACCGAATGGAATCCTCCTGTAAGAAAATGTGCCCCATTTAGTGGTAAAAGCAATCTTCATCCTATCCTCACGACTAACCAGGCCTTGATTGTATCCAGAATAACCATCCAAGAATGACATCATTTGGGATCCATTAACCTTTTGTAAAACTTCATCAAGAGAAGGCAGTGGATAATTGTCTTTCTCAAAGGCCTTGTTTAGATTCCTAAAATCCACATATAATATGATCTCACCATTCTTGCGCATAGGGACTAAATTAGCCACCTAGGTAGAATGTCTAACTGGAAAGATTATTCTAGCAGATAAAATTTTATGCACTTCCTTCTAGATCAAGGGCTCAATTAAAGTATTGATCGGGCATTGCTTCTAGTGAAAAGGCTTGGCATCTGGCTTGAGAGGTATGGCATGAGTAATCACTGAGGTGTCAAAAACATTTAAATCATCATAACTCCAAGCAATAGCTTCAATGTTCTGCTCCAAGGCCCTTATTATCTTGTCCTTGATTTCTTGAGGAAAAGTCTTTCCTATAAGAACATTTCTTTATGGGCCTGAGTGAGTCAAATTAACAGATTCATACTTACCTCCCTCACTCTCTATAGGCACCCTTTGATGAGCCCATGAGTCCGAGTCAAATATCCTCTCCAAAGCAACCATCCCCTTCAGAATGCTATTACTCTTCAAATCCAATATCCCTTATGGACTCTTTTTCTCAAGATCCCAATCTCCCTTATCTCTTTCAGACTCATCTATTATCTGCCCTTGAAAAACATCACAAATTTCCAAAAAGGCCAATATGTGCTGA
Source organism: Sequoiadendron giganteum (assembly GCA_007115665.2). Classification (NCBI taxonomy): domain Eukaryota; kingdom Viridiplantae; phylum Streptophyta; class Pinopsida; order Cupressales; family Cupressaceae; genus Sequoiadendron; species Sequoiadendron giganteum. The sequence goes on along the minus strand of CM021104.1, from coordinate 305,537,455 downwards.
TCATCATCAAATATTTGAAAGTGTCAAACATTATCAAGAACAACTGGGACTGAAATCAACTCCACTGAAAATATCTTCAGATCAGAATCTTGTAGGGGTTCTAATGTGCTAGCAGCAACAACAAGAGCATCTACAATTTGATTAGCCTCCCTAGGGATTAGACTAATCCCAAAATCATCAAAATCTTCGATTAAATTCCAAACTCTATTTCTGTATGAAGCCAATCTTTTGTTATGACATGTATATTAGCTGTGTACCCGCTTTACAATCACCTAAGAATATCCCATAACTGTGAGAGCAGTAACCTTCTTCTTATGAGAAAACATAAGACCTCGAGCAAGTGCTTCATACTTAGCCACATTGTTTGTACAATCGAACTACAATCTATAAGAAGAAAAATAAGTCTTTCCTTTCGGGTTAGTTAGCTCAATCCCTGCTCCACTTCTTGCTATAGACTTAGAACCATCAAATTTGAGAGTCCATAATTGGTCTTTGGCTGGGAGTTCTTTCTTCTTAGGGACAATAGGAGATGACTTATTGGAGATGTGTGGCGGCTCAAAATTTTGATGGTCATGAAAAATTGACCTGGGTTTATGCTCACTTGAGAATTTTTCTAATTTTTTAGCCTGCTCAATAATCACTTCCTGAATAGTTTCTTGAGTTAAATTACAGTCCAACTCATCTTTCATCAATACCTTGGGAATTGGTGAAGCATCTAAGGTAGGTGTATTGAATAGGAATTGGGAAACCTCAACCTCTTCTTGAATTTTAGAACATAAAACCTGAGTTTGTTCCATTGATAAGGAATCTTCCTATTGAGAAAAACTAGCCCGAGTAAGAATAGTAGCATCCTTGACTTGAAAAGAAAACTCATTGATAGGGATCTGGGGTTTCTCTTGACATATTTTTTGGGGCTGATCTACATGACTTAGAATATCTAGGCATGATGGACATGTTAACTCAGAATGATTATGATAATGAACCCTACACCAGTTAGGAAGTAACAAACTCCTCAGATCAGTTTCTTCCCCTAAAACCAGATTGTCTTGTTGCAATTTCCTTATCAAAACCTATTGGTTGATGTAGATCATTGGGTCACTATGTTCTAGGGACAATGTATCCTCAGGATTGACTATAGAGAAAGTAAGGACTTCCTCTTATTTGTAGACTCCTATCTCAGTCTCAAAATATGCTACCTCATTCGAAGCATCATATTCTATGATCATGTGCTTGAGTCTTGGTTCACTTTCAATCCTTATCTGTGTTGCAACCCCCTTTTAGGGTATCCACATGTGAGATTAATCCAAGGACAAATATCCCCCTATACTCTTCATTAGCTCCCGACTTAGGAGCATACCATATGTTTCTAGGATATCAACCACTTGGATATCTATTCAGGTCTAGATCCTTGGATCTGATCCAACTTGCACATGCATGTTCTTTAGTTCTCCTACAACATTGACTTCAGTTTTATCCAACTGACTCACCCTCTTATTGGTTGGGATAGGACTTTATCCTAACTTATTACATATTGAAAAAGGCATGACATTTCTCGATGCTCTAGAATCCAATAAATAATTATGCAAGTTCTTTCCAAAAATTCTTAAACTTAACAGAAAAGGTGGGGTACTGGTCTTACCTTTATAAATGGTTGCATTTGTCTCCTTTGCTGGAGTCACTTTACCTTTTCCTTTTAAGTGATTTGTGTCTTTTAAAGCTTTTAATACCACCTCACATTGAGCTGGGCACCACTTCATGATGTGAAGGAATGACAAGGATGTCTTCTGTCTCTGCAATTCTACAATAAAGTCAAATTCTGAATCATTCCTAACTTGATATTTAGGAAATAGAGGTGGATTACCTCTATTCTAGGAATTAGAAGGTCCCTTTGGTGGTGGTGGATTGTTATCTGCATTCTGGTTAGGTGGGACCATGTTGTTGGGAGGTGCAGATGTAGTAAATGGGCCCTTATTCTGATTTCTCATAAAGTGACCACCTTTAGATTGAAAAGCTTTGGCATCATATACATCTTCCTCTAGCCCATTGTCTCCCTACATGGGGAATTGATACTTCTCTTCAATCATCTCATAAGTCATAGTAGTACTTACTAGCCCATTATCCTGATTGGAATTTCCTGCTAGAGGATGGGAATCAGCTTGTGCAATTTTTACAATTTTCTCCATTTCAGGGCAATTAACCTCAGAATGTGCTGCAGTATCATGTATTTTGCACCAATTAGTTATAAAATTGAGGTCCGCTACATTAGCAGTATGTGGTCTCTCCTCACCTGACTAATAGTTATGGGGGACTCCCCCATTGTTAGGTCTAGTATTCCACTGCCTACTATTGTTGTTTTTGTTATTGAACCTCTGGTTATATCCTCTATTTTGATTTTGGTAATTTTGGTTGGAGGAATTTTGATTGTGAAAGTTGCGGTTGGTGTTTTGACTCCCATTCTGATTGGAGTAATTTCCCTGGTTGTTGTAACCTCCCTAATTTTGATAGTTCTAATTTTGGTTGTGGGGAAGGTTTTTCCTAAGTTGTGCCATGTCATTAGACATTTGAGATAGAGTCTTCTTGAGAGTCTCTAACTCACTAGTCAGTTGGACAATTTGCTCATTTTGCACATTCTGCACTATGGCTGGGGAATGAACATGGGTTGATCCTCCCACTTGTTGATTTTGAGGTTGTTGGGAAGAATCTTGCATGCCATTGCCGAAGAAGGGCATGGTAGGTGGAGCTTGTAATTCAGACCCAGGTTCATATTGGGAGTAAGACATCCCTGGGACAATGTTGTACAATGGTAGGTTAGGCATCTGATAATTCATGGGAGGGAGAGTTGTTTCTAAACTTCCTGATTGCAGACTTATCTGTTGTTGCAATTTGATGGCTAAGTGATACACTTTAGACAAAGAGTCTATTTTGTTTGCAACATAAGTCCTCAACAAAATAGGCCAATTAAAGGATCAACAACTCTCAAATATGCCTGTATGGCAATATTCTCAGCTACTAGAAAAGGGTCTTGTAACCTATGAAACATTCTTTGGAATCTATTATTGAACAAAGGTAGTGGCTCATGATGTTCCTTTCTTATGGTGGAGAACTGGTGATATAAGATGGCAGGGTCCACATAAACCTGAAATTGATTAATAAATGCATTTTCTAAATCTGTCCAACCCATAATGGATCCCCTAGGTAGATTTAAATACCAGTTATATGCCATATCTCCTAAACAGTAAGGAAACAATCTACATACCACATCCTGATGAACAATTTGATCTCGTGTGCAAGCATCTTTGAATGCCTATATGTGCTCCTCATCACTTCTTGATTCACCATGTATGTACTTAGGATAAAACTTTGCTGGGTTCTTTGGTAAGTCATGGATCCCTCTTGGAATAGTACCTAATGGACAAGGGTTATTCCCAAAGTAGGCCATGGGTGGGATTGGTTGATCAGGTGGTGATATAGGCTGAATTGGTGGTGACTCAAGCCTATTTGGTGGTGGTGATGTAGGTGGAACTAGTGGTGGTGTGGGTGGATTTGGAGGAAATCCAGGTGGAGTAAGTGGTGGTGGAAAAGTAGGTATCAATATCCTACGAGCATGGGGTCTAGGTCTGACCGAGGTTTGAAGTTCTTCCAATGGTTCAGGATTAGTAGAGTATCTTAGAATCCTCTCATATTTGTCTGGTGAGAAAGACACAATGCGAGCCAACTTGATCCTTCAGGCCCTCCTTCTAGTGCCAATTTTTGTTGATGGTGAAAATGACACAAACAACGTTAAAATATAATATTTCTACTCCATTTCTCCTGAAAAAGAAAGACAACATATAGTAGCCTAACTCCCAAGGTCCAAGTAGCTGGTTCTCAACAGTCTAGTGTCACTCAATCAGTCCATGCAACTGTAATGTTCAAGGGACCTATGCTGGTAATAAAGAATACAAGCAATGATTTGTTCATTGAACTTTTCTTCACAAAGAAATGGGGTTTTTTAAGTAAAAGAAAAAGATAGATCAAAGGGTAAATCAGTGAACATGAATCAAACTCATCTAACATCCAGACATATATCTTCAACAATGAATGTTTTTCAACTGATTTAGAAAACCAAAGCATGACACAATTTATAGAATAATCCATACTATTGTATACATCTAAGGTGCTTAATTAACATCACAGTCATACATCACAAATACCTCAAAGATTCCAAAAGAACACACATTCATTCATCGCCAAGATCATAGATCAACAGACTTCAATAAACCCAATTCATTGATAATCTAACAAGATAATCCTTAAATCTGGTTTCTTCTAATGAATTTCATCACATAAGAAACTTTCATGCTTCAACACAATCACTGGCATACAGATAGATCATAACTCATTAGCCTTATCAAGTAAAACAACTTAATTCTAACACCATATTGCGTAAACCTGAAATTTTATTTAACTATAAAAATGAAGTACAGTGTATCTTTGTAACAACTATGAAAAATTCTATCTCCTAAAATTAGGTGGCCAATTCTATTCTCTATCAGCTGACCCTTACAATATGATACCACATGGGTATTTATAGATGTACAAAATTCGAAAGTCCCCCTCTATTTTAAGATGAATCCACATTTTCAGGAATACAAGCCTTCTTGGAAACTCAGATCATATGATCTTGAGTTCCTTACATTAATATACTCAACTAAACTAAAGAAAAGAAAATAGAATGGAAGAGAAAGCTATGCGCCTCAAACTGCTAGTCCTGCATGCAACATGCAAAGAAGAATAAAGCTATGCATGCATGAGATTTTATGCATGCAAAGTTTGCTCAGCCATGTACTCATCAAAAATAGAGCAAACTTGTTGTAACATGTTCAATTCAGGTCCATTCACCCAACTGTCTTCAAACTTAATTCTTTCCAACTCCGCTACAACAAACCCTCTCATATCCTTCATCTTTGTCAACTTTCTCTTAGCTACTCTTTTTTCTTCTTTGATGTCCATCAATCGATCTATCAACAGATCTTCACCGTCATCTCCTCTCTACATAACCTCTTTAAACCTCTCATTTCACTTCTCCTTTATCTAGCCTAAAGGTAGGACTTCCTTTTCTAATACCTCCATGTTCACAATAATGGCAAGAATGGTTTCCAACTCCTCAAACTATTCCCTTAGATCCTTAGTAGAATCTTGAACTGCATTTCTATGTTTATACATAAAATCTGATCTAAATCAGAGTATACAAGAAGTCTTCTCCAAGAAATCCTTATTATCTTATTCTAGTATCGATTGTTCTAAGAGAGTAGTCTTTGGAAATTTGTTAACTTCTTTTAATTTCTGGCTTTACCCTTTGTACTCTTCCTCCTGTGCTTCCAATGTTTTAACATATTGATTCATTTATCATATCAGTTCCTCAATCACTTTATAGATCTCAAAACCATCTTCCAATACTTTATTTATTGCTTGATTCAACTTTTCAACCCATCGATCTAACATTTTTGCCTTGCCCCTCACCTATTCCAAATCATCTACTTCCTTCTTGCTTAGCAAAACTGGGGTCTTAATAGCAGCAACCTATTGTGATCTTGGAGTAGAAACACTCTTAATAAAAACATGCAATTGATCTAATTGAGCCTTAAGCTCATCCTTTCTTTGTTTATCCTTCAACATCCTTGACTTGGTTGAAGATGCTACGACATCAATTAAATTCATTTGCTGATCTCTAGTAGGTCTCCCCAAATTCACAGTGCCTAGCTAATAATCTGTTAACTGCATATCTCCTGCCTCCTTGTCTATCATAGGTATAGCACATTCAGCCACAATTTCTCCTTTGTTAGTTAGCCTATTAGAATGCAGGATCTTGGCCTTGTTTTTAGGCCTTTCTCTCTTGATCTCCTTCATCATATCGTCGTAATTGAGAGGTTGAGAAGGTGTTGATCTTCTCTTTTGAAGGTCTAATTTTGACAAAGTTAGAGCACCTTGAGTAATAGTCATCGTAGTTGAATAAGAGGAGGTAGTAGCTAAGGGAGGTTGCACATTTACTTGAGGTTGAGAATCAACCCTCTGTTCCTATTGCTGCTCTTGTTCCACACTTATTTGTGCCAGTTTTTCAGCTTCCTCCTTATCTTTTTTCTCTTGTACTCTCTTATCTTCTTCCTCTTTCTTCAACCTTTCTTCTTCTAATATTTCTTTTTCCAACCTTTCCTTTTCCAATTCCCTTTTTCTTTCTTCCTCTAAAGCTTTAAGCTTTTTTGCATCTTCTTGCTTTTTGATCAACTTTTCAGCCTCTTTCTGCATTTGCAACCGTTTCGCTTCCTCTTCCTTTCTGTGAGCCTCTTCAACAAGCTTTAACTTAGCTACCAAAACTTCTCTCTACCTTCAGTGTCTTGCCTTTTCTTCCTCAAGGTCATGAATTTTTTGTATCAATTCTAATTTATCATTTTCCTCCTTAACCTTGAGCTCATGTTCTTTTTTCCTCTACTACCTCTCTACTTCATCAACTTTTGATTTAGCTTCTATGTGTTGTTGCTACAGTATGATATCAGCTTATGTCTTGGCATCAATCAAATTTTGTTTCTCCATTGTTGCAGCAAGTGCTTCATCATCAACAGCCTTCTTGGCTTCTTCAAACAATGCCCACTGATCCTCTTCTGTCAATACCTGTTCAGTATCCTCTTCTAAAGGCATATTTTCTTGTATACCCTTCTCTAATAGAGTCTCATCAGAATATGTTCCAACATCATGAATTTCTACCTCCACTTCTTTTCCCTTCATGGATTCAACAATATTATGAAGAGTCCCTTTTTGCACTCCTTCACTTTGCTATTTTGCAAGTGGGGCTTGAGTAGAAGACTCACCTAATGTAGGTTTTGGAACTACATATCCTATTTGGGAATCTCCTTCTTGTGTCTCTAGTTCATCTTAAACTGCTGCTTCAAGCTCTATTTCTTCAATATCTAGAGGGAGGATCTCCAAAGGCTCTTTGGGAGGAGTCTTTCTTTTGATCCTTTTATATCCTTTCCCCTTTTTAGGAGCTGGTCTTTGAGGAATTTTGGTTCTTAGAACCACCCATTGAATGCTCCTATCCAAGACCACTCACCCTATCTGCTTAATGTCAATAGTTTCTTCACTATCCCAGTGAATCAGATCCAGGCTTTTAGTCCCAATATTTAAGGCTTCATAAGATGGATCCAATACAACTCCATCATCCACCAATGTGTCAAGAATGCCATTTCTGATCCCAAGCTCTGCCATGAGTGAGATGGATAACCTCTCATAATTTTTTTTCCTCAAGTCATACTCATCCTATCGGTCACTCCAGAAATCTTCCAATAAATTGAAATGTTTATCAAACACAAAAGGCAACAAAGCATTCATTTTACCCTTTGGGTCAAATTACTTATGAGTTGTATATAAACCTAGCTTTAAATGTATCAACTCACTACACACTACCTTTTCTCCCACCAGATGCTGACAGCTGTATTCACCCAACTTCATGAGGAACTTATGACATCCTATTTTGTGTTTCAATCCAAACTGGGCATTAACCCCCAAAGCTTGATAAAAAAATTCCATCAATACTATCCTATTATTGCAACATCTTGGTAGAAAATGTGGATGACCTTCAAATCTAGCTAGCCCGAAGTATGTGAACCTAGGGTATTGAATGTACCAACATCCCCATTCAGTCATAAATGCCATAGCATTTTGGCTCAATCTGTACCCTGCATCTCCGTTCAATTGGTTAATGATCACATATAGAAATGCATCATTAACCCTTCTTAGTTGTGTTTCAGATACCTACATAGACAATTGATCATAATGGTTCCACACCTTCTTTTTTCCATCTAACTCTCCCAATATTACCACTCTCCTTAAACCTAGAAATATACCTCCTCTAGCAGCTCCATAAACAATATAAGAAGTCATAAAGAAATATTTGCTTTCCCTTATCCTTGTCAACTAGTCATGTATAGCATCAGACACCACCATTAGCCAATCAAACTGTTGTTTTCTGTTCAAAATGGTTTGAATGAAAGGAAACATCCACTCTTGGAAGTGAAATGCATCCCTTTTCCCAAAGGCCCTAGCCAACATCATGATCAAATCTGATACTTCTTTGTAGAACTCTATCCTCTTCAGTTGATCATGAAGTTTACTCAAAGATTTATTCCCCATTCTTAACCATTTCTTATTCAAGTGACTTTTTTTGGATGCTTTGTATTTGTTATATTTCTCTAAATCTTTTGCTTCCTTCAACTGCACCAATTTCTTTGGATCCGGGACACTAAACATAGTTTGAAACATTTGAGGGGTGAGGTCAATAATCACATGGTCCTGAGAATCCATACACTACCTAGTGGTTGGATTGTAAGCATTGGCTGCTATCATAATTAACTTTGGGCATTGGACAGATATAGGAAATAAAGTGATATTAGCCAAACCAGACTCAATAATTCTTTGTGTTCTCCTTGTTATATCTTTAGCAAACGTTTCTGAATATAGCTCCTCAAATTTGTATGAGCCTAGATTTGTGTCGATGATGTCAGGCCAATCCGATTCTACTTTGCTTGCAATGGAAATAGGACTGCTATGGTTATACCTCGAGGTATATGGTAATTGCTAGGCTTTATCTTCTTGGGCTTAGCTGTTGCTTTTGATGTTCGTGCAGGCCGGTTCCTTTGGGAGGCTTCTCTTGATGTTCCCAAAATTATTTAGCTTTCCTGCAAAAAAACCTCTAGTTAGATCCTTGAATAAACATCACAAAATATGCCTTAAAATCATACCTTTCATGCATACATCGAAGGCAGAACCAGGTAGAAAACATCTTAAACAATCTTCTTTAACAAAACTATTGGGCTCAGAGCCAATACTTTTATTGATATTTCACAACAAGAAGCGAGCTCAGAGTCAGCACTAGAATGGTGATCAGAACCGGGACCGGAATGGAAATGAATTTAGTTTCTTTCATATTTTCTATTTTCATATTCCGTTTTGGTTCCAATTCCGCTTCTGCCTAGGTTATCGCTATTTTGAAATAAGGCTTCTCACTATAAGCAGAGTCAGAGATGGGATGGAAGATGGCATTGACACTAATTATAACATACGCCCAAAATCTAAATCAATTCCTATCCTACTTCTGCCTAGGTTGACCATGATGTCATAAATGATTTTAATAGTTTAAAACATAACTCCATGATTAAGGACTAAGGTCATATTAAAATGAAATAGGGCTAAAATATAGCATGATAAGACCATCCCCATATGACAAAAGTGACTGTACTTTTAGGGCATCATATTTAAAATTTGAAAACATGAATACAAAGATGCATTAAGAAACCCTAAACTAAGAACCCGATATAAAAACTAGGGCACAAATTTAACCCTTCCTATTTTAACCAGATGAATGCGCAAAAAAAACCCTAAGTAAAAACAATATTTAACCAATACTAACTCATTGTAAAACCTGAATTTAATCTATCTCACTGTAAAACCCTAATTTAATCCATGCTATAAAAAACCAAAGCAACACGACGGGATCATGACAAAAATGTGAAAACGACTGTGCCCTAAAACAAAGAAAACCATAAACAAAAGAAAATAAATAAACAGACAAAGAACAACAAACAAATAAAGGAAGAACAACTAAACACACAAACTATGAACTTGCCCTAAATAAAAAATGATCCAACATGAACAGAAACAAGAAAATACGGAAATAAATAAAATAAGAATAGGAATAGGAACACTACCTCGAACGCAAATAAAAAGGGAAAACCTTCTGAAGAAATCCACAAGCAACTATCTCATCTTCAATTGATTTACATGCACAAAAGCTCCACTACTACTTTACTTCGCTCTTCAATCTCTTAAGAATAGTGATAATAACTATGCGTCTAATCCCTAATTAAGATAAAACATAGAGTTTCTACCTACGCATGGCAGCTGTCATTAACACATTAAATGCAATAAAGCAGAGTTGGAACTGAAGAAGAACCAACATATCACTGCAGTGTGACTTCGGTAAAAATTCAACGACCAAGAAATAGCAGAAGCGGAATCAGAATCAAAACGGATTTGGAAACTTGGATAATTTCCTAACTTCATTCTGGTTCTGGGTCCGGTTCTGCTAACAAAGCATAAAAGAAACCCAAACCAAAGAAAAAACAAAAAGACTAAAAACAAGAAAACTAAACATAAGGACTTAGTCTAAAACGAAAGACCAAAAATAGGAGGTGGAGACAGAATGAATTTTGATTTTGAAACTTCAAATAAATACCGACTTAACTTCCACTTTGGTTCCAGCTCCAACAAAGACAAAACAAAAGGTCAAAAAGAAAGACTTTCGAGATGGGAATCAAAATGAGTTTTTAAAGGAAGTTTCAAAACCCGATTCAGTTTTGGCTCTGGTCCTGATAGACTAAACCAAAGAAAAACAAAGTGTTGGAAAAGAAACACTCCAAACTTTGTTTAAAAATCAACAAAAGAAAAAAAAACATAAAAGTGGGGCCTATTTTGACCAAGGCAAAAGATGGGGTGGTTATGCAAGGCATAACACCATCCTTTTTTCACAAGAACCAAGATATAAAATCAGGCATTCAACCTCATTTGGTCTTATTTCTCTAGGAATTTCTTTTAAAGATTTTGAAAATATGAGATTAAAATAAGGGACTAGCTCATCTTTTTGTATGTGGATTCCCATAAAACCTTTTCTTACTATGTTTGGATTGACTCTTTCACCAAATTATTTAATAAAACTATCACCAACTAATTCCATGAGTTAACATAATAGGAAGGTAAATATGAAAACTAATCCCGGGCATAACCCCTCAAGGATTGCACAAACAACTTCATAAAAACCTCCTCATGACTGACTTCATAATCACCCATTACATGTATAAAATCCTGTAGATGCTTAGAGGTAGATTTTGCACTTTTCCCTGTGTATTTAGGAAAATATTTCGTAATCTTCTTAGGAATCAGATTAAGGAAACCTTTGATATTACTAAAAATATAAGGCATATACCTTTGAGATACAAAATCCCCTAAAGGGCCTAATGAAACTTGTTCCCTTTGCATATTTGTGTCTGACTTCTCATATGAAAATTCTCTTATACCCATTCAATCATTGTCAAAGAAATATATGTTTATTAAACATATCATTTTCTATTTCAACCATAAGTCTATCCGTGACTAAAACAATTATACCTTGATTTTTAGAAGTATGATACAATAGGAACATGTTTTGCAAATCATTTTACATATTGCATCATTAGAAGTATGGAAAATCTAGTCATTGTTCCTTTCTTGATGCTAGAACATCTAATTTGGAATCATTTATTATCCCTAGTTACAAACATCTCTCACAATTAGAATAGTGATCTGTTTAGATTTAATGAGAATACCTAGTAATTTGGCAGCATTTGTCAATCTTCTCTCCCTGATTGTAGATATCATAGATCTAAGACTTTTCCTTTATATATCGATTGGTTCTTCAGACAGAGTCGCCACCTCTTCAACAGAGGACTCAATTTCAAAAGAATATGAAATTCCTTTTCAAATCTTGTCACATCCTGGGTCTTTTTCCACAACAGATCCATACCTCAAATATTCTAAAATCATGTTGCTACCAATGTTTTCCAAATCCATAAACCATCACTATCCAAACTTAAAATTTAGATCCACTCAAAAAATTATTCTGGACAGTCGCCTCCAACTGTTGTGATTTTTCTTTTCTATTTTTTCTTTAAATTTCTCAGAAGTTCTCCCCAATAAAATCACCATTCAACTAATGACTCAAGTAGAGAGCCTATTCAATCAAGTTTAACCTTTATGGTTAGAAGTAATACATTAGTTATTATAATGAATCTATACCAATACTACCTGAACCATGACTTCTAAATATAGAGATGAATTATGCGGATGGGTTATGGATGAATCATCTCTTTCAGGAAAAGATAAACATGTGTTGGAGGACAAGTGCCCCACCATGGCTTGAAACTTATCGATATCTACATTAGGAGATACAGTTGTATCAATGAGAGCCTTTTCCAGAATGTCCTTATGTGCAGGTGATAACTTTAAAAGCTCCAAGATAGAGATTTGGGCTGACGTTTTTTGTAATTGTTCAACCAAATTGTATTGACTTGGAGGGGGAATTGCCGTGTAATTGTTTGCTTTAGATGAACCACCTTTGACAATGATCTTTGCGTGTCCCCTTGTGGTAACATTGACCTCTTGATATTCTAGCTTTCCTTTGATTCAGATAGCATTGATTTGAGGGTCATCAGTATAGATATGATTGATAATAATGTCTTGAATGTTATTAACATTCTTGCCCTTATCCTTCGAGGATTCCCCTTTGTGATAATTAGGGAGCGGGTTTTTGAATGCTTGATGATCATTATTGACATTGTGTCCCTCAACTGTGATGGTATGATTATCAATCAAATCTTGAACAATATTCTTTAACCCTTGGAAACTGTTTGTCTTATGACCTTTGCATCTATGATAATCACAGAAGTGTGAGTCATTCCACGATGGTGGTTTAACTCGAGGTTCATAGTCTTTTTGTGGTGGCAATGTAATATCGTTTTGATTCAATAACTCTTTGAGAATAGATTCCAAAGATTGGCCCAAGGGAGTAAAACTCCATCGACTTGAAAAGTATGATTGTCTGGGCACACTTGAATTTTGATTATTGCCAAAATTATTTCCACGAGTATTAGTTGTGTTTCCTTTATTAGAAACATTGCCTTGGGTGCTAGAATGTCTAGCATTATTGTTACATTGAGCACTTGACACATTAAGAATGATGGGTTTCGAATTCACGTTGTTAGCACCTACTACCCCATCATTTCCAACATTTTTATTTCGAGTTCAAAATCATGACTTGTCATTGTTGTTACTATGGTTGTTGTTGTTGTACAAATTTGAACCCTCTTTATCAACTTTTAGAACTCCACGTTTGATCAATGTTCCTTCAATAGTGATTGCATTTTCAATGAATTTTTCAAATGATGGAGGACAATGAAGGTTTAGTCTATAACTCATTTCTTGATTAAGACTATCGATGAAGATCTCCATCTTTTCCTTTTTAGGAATAGGACGAGAATATCTAGCAAAAGTTCTTCTCCATCTTTGTAAAAATATAGTGAAAGATTCCCCTACTCTTTGTTTTATCTTACAAAGATCAAGCATGGTTATTTGATGTTGGATGTTGTAAGAGTATTGTGATATGAATTTATTTATCAACTCTTCAAAGGTTTTGATGGGGGGAGTGATCTTTGAAAGCCACTCCATGGATTGTCCACCTAGACTTGGTGGAAACAACCGCATCAAGTAAGTGTCTTCATGGACAAATTCTAAACTCATATTTCAAAAATCTCTTACATGCTCAATGGGGTTAGTTTTCCCATTATATCTATCAAACTTAGGTATTTCACAATGTTTTGGAAAAGGTATCATTCGAAGATTTCTATCAAATGGATAGGGACATATTTCTTCCAAAACATACTTCTTTGGTGTTCCCCCTTGCATTTCTTTTATTTTCCCTTGTAGCTCTTTGATTTGTTGAGTAAGGGCACCAAAATTGTTAAGAGGAGCTTCAGGGTTTTCCTTAATCCCTTTTGTGTCAAAATTGGTAGGTAATTTGGCTCCTTGAATAGCTAAAGAAAGGAAGTACCTTTCCTTGTTTATTTCTAAAATTCTTTCCATAAGAGTATGGAATTGAGGATCTTGTTCTGCTTCTTGAAGTCTCTCTTCAGTTATTTCTTCCCTATTTGGAGCATTAAAGATGTTTTCCTCCCTTTCAATATTTTCACCCATTTTTCTTATTATACTTTCCTCTTTTTTTATGTGCTTTTGAGACCTCGTGGTAACAGGCATAAGCTTTACTCAAATCCTACTAACTTTGATCAAGGGAGTAAAATAATGCGATGGTGATGAAAGTCAAGATAGAATGAAGATTCTATGACTTTAAAAGATTTTTAATCTTCAGTTCATGATTCCCTAAGTGAAAGGATGAAAATCCTGTTTGTGGGAATTAAACCAAAGATTGAAAAATAAAGATGAATTTGCACTTTGTGAAGTTTGATCTTAGCTTTTTAGAAAGATGAATTTTAATGGATGCCTAAATGTGATTGAGTTCTCTATTGTAGAATATGATTTGGATGAGAAGTATATCCGATTGCATGTTGGTGAAAATAAGAAGGATGAATACGCTCTGATTTCTGAAAATCCACAAAATCACCTATGCTCGGGAAAACAGATGCGCTGAAATAGAAACTAAATGCACTAAAATAGAGCACAGATGCACTGAAATAGTGCACAGATGCACTAAAACAGAGCACAGATGCATTGAAATAGAACACAGATGCACTAAAACATAGCACAGATGTGCTAAAATAAAGCACATATGTGCTAAAACAGAGACCCAATGCGCTAATACAGAGACCAGATGCACTAAAATAGAGACCCAATGTGCTAAGACAGAGACCAGATGCACTAAAACAACTCTGAGACCAACATGTTTTGACAGTTTGACAAAATTTTGTTGTTTTGGATGATCTTAATCTGATTTAAATGTGACAAACATAGCATAGAAGCAGACAATTGTTTTGTTAATCCCTAAAATCTAAATAAAGAGTGTATGTTCTTGAGATTTCCACAAGTTTTTGAACAATAATAAGCAATTCAGTCACACTCACTCTTAATTGTCAAATGGGTCATCAAAGTAATCACAACCCACATCTTAAAATCGCGTCGACTCACATAGCCCTGTCACCCCCTAGAGGGCACCCGTGTTTTTGTCTTTTCCAGGTGTGTACTCAAAGTGACGGAAGTGGATACTGAATCCCTTGAGCAAAAAATTCGTGGCGACTATATGGTGAGTGTCTTGGGGGCAGATTCTTCCCTCCCCTTGCACCATGATTAAAATGATGTTTGGATACTGACACAGCTAGCTACTACACTAGGTTTTTAGTAAGTCTTTCCGTTCAGTGTGAAAATGGATATACTCCCTCGAGAGACCTCCCAACCTTTAGAACAAAGGCTTTGGGGATGGTTATCCTATCAACTATTATCAAGTTGGATTCTCATCAACAACTTGCTTTTGATTATAGTGGGTTGGAAACCTTGGCTTTAGGTGTTCCCACTTAGGTCGTTCCCGTAGGGTGAGTACTTTTTCCCACTACGACAGGCCTTCTAAAGGATGTAATAAAGCATTAAATTGCATAAACAAAAGGTAAGTATAGTATTTTGATCACCCAGTTAAGGGGAGAGCATGGACCTATTACCCACAATCACAACAAGCAATTAATGGTTCAATTTTAAATCCCAAATTGAAAAATTTTCTATTCTAAGTGAAGATGTTGCTTCACTAAAAACATGGGCACCAGAAATGTGTATAATAAAATGTGTCAATTAAATTGAAACTAAATCAATACACCAATGAAAAATTAGATTGAAAGAAACTAAATAAAATAAAGTAAATGCAAACTCTTGATAGTAGCTTCTTCAAATTTGTTCCATTGTCCTCTATCTCCAAGGATTCACTTCAATATGTTTGCTCTCAGTTGTGCAAACACAGCTTATAGAATGGCACTTGAGAGAATGAGATTAATATGAATGCATATGCATCTACAAGATTGAACTTATTGAATTAAAATGCTTATGAAATGCTTAAGATGCGACTATAATAACTACACATGAAAGTATGAGATTCGAGGTCCTTTTTAGCTCATGAAAGAGTTGTATTTATAGATTTTTGAAGGTAGGAATTCGATTGGCCAAGATCGACGCTCGAGTTCAAACCTGTTGAAATGAACGGTGAGAGATTGAGAATTCAAAAAAGAGGAGGAATTCTGAGAGACATGAACTAAAGAGACAAATTGAAAGGTGTCTCTCATAATTAAATAAATACATATTTAATTATGTGTGAAAGAAATGTGAAAAGGCTTTAATTAAATATTGTAAATATTTAATTATGAGAAAAGGAAAAAGCCTTTTAATTAAATATTAAGAATATTTAATTTTTGTGAGAGAAGTGGGAATTTTGGAAAATGATTTAATTAAATATGGAAATTATTTAATTAAGTGTGGAAAGAAGAATATCATTTAAATTTGGAATTTAAACTTATGATAATTAATGTAAATAAATTGTAAAATTTATTTAATTAATTAAGAGGAAGATAGCATTAATTAAATAAATAAATTTATTTGATTAAATTAGAAGAATTATAAAAATGAACAATATAAATAAATAATTAAATTTATTTATATGTAGAAGACTTAAGAACATTAATTAAATAACTCATATTTAATTAATTAACAGGTTCGATCGACTGTGACCATTTTTAGATGTGTACACCTGCAACCAAAACTTATGAGTCTTTCCCTAGCAGAGCACCACAAATCATAGGATTTTCAGGTTCACTTCAACAACTTCTTCCTCCAGGGTTGACAAGTTTCACTATTTAAACTAAATTCAGAATGGTAAACCATTTGACTCTATGCAATGACTCTTAAGGCTAGATTCTGTGATCATAATTTTCACAAAATTTCCCCAGTAGAGTCGCCATTCTGTTGGTGTTTTAATTTTACCCATTAAGGCTTCATAATGCTCTAAGAGGTTACCAAACTCAATATTCAAGAAACTATGAAGCTAATGGCCAACTAACGAGATTCAGTCAAAATACTTAGATCTCCTACACTTTTGGCTTTGTGAAACCAAGGAGGGTTTTCCTAAGTGTGTTCATAAAAATGGTTTATGCGTATAAGAACACTTCTTCATACAAATACATTCCCCACCAACACAATTAGATAACAATTATCCTGGTGTTGGCAAACCAAAGAACAATAACAACTATCTAGAGCAAGGAGAATAAAATTAATGTAATATTTGTATCTTGAAAGAGATAGGATTTGATTTTTTAAAAATTTCAGATCTTGAATAACCACACTTAGAGCCACAGTCCTACACATCTAAAAGAATCTTGAAAACACTAGCCAATGCCTCATCCATCAAGCGAGAGTCATATAAAACATAACCTAGATATTATGAACTTATCACCATAATGCTTTAGATTATGAGATCTTTTAGTTTCTTAAAAAAATACTCCTGAATGAATCTTGAGCATATTATCACAAACTTGTAACTCATTTTCAAGCATTTTATTAACTCATTAATTTAAAGGAGGAAAATGAAATACACATTCAAATATACCATTGAAGCTAAATGAATAAACCATTGATGAACTCATTCATAATCCATGACATATAACCATGGGTGACCAAAACCCTGAACCCTAAGAATTAGACCTCTAGCCATGAAAAGTAACCTGTCATGCCCAAGCCAGGCACAATTTTTATAAATTTTAAAAGTCCCATAAGTGGCTCCGACTAGGGATGTATGCCCCCTATGGGCATAGTAAGATTGCAGAATCTTTGGTTTCACAGACTAGATCACTGAATCACACAAGTACCTTGACAAATACTTTACCATGTTTGTCAATTGGAACTTGTTTACATCCAACAAGGTGGCCCCAGACCCCCAAACAAGAGAAATCAAATTTTACCCCTGTCAAAAAATAAAATCTCTACTACCTGGTGTAAACCAAGTCTCCAAATTTTACCTCTTGATGTCTTTACGTTACTTGAGTAGTCAACATGCCTGGAAGTATCATAATGTTTTCTAATACTCATGTTCATTTGATTAGTTAGAACACTGTATCCAAACATTGACTGCAACATATGACCATAATGACATTTTACCTTGCCCTACACCTGACCATGATTATTCAATTGAGCTTAGAAATAGAAACATTCATAATTTATCTGGTCTTTGACATCACATATCTTTGCATCAACATCAGCTCACACATCAAACTGAAAACTGACATAGAAAATTGTGTGCATGTTACATAAACACTTATTGCACAAAATTGAAGATACATGACTCGGGGAATCCTTACCCTAGTTTTTAGATCACCGTATTGAACACACACCCCATTGTCTTCATATTCCTCAAAATTTACACAAAAAACATGTTCCCTTGCTAGCACATTTGGAGTATACTCTAAACATTCATCATTTGAAAATTTTCCCCTCATTTGGAAGAAAATAAGACTATGAGGCTCTGTATTACTTCTAAAATCATCACTTCTAAAATCACAGTCACTAGCCTATACAAAATCTCAGTGACATGTGCATTACAATCATGATAGGAAAAAACAATGGGTGTCTCGTTTAAGCCTTCATCACTTTTCTCATCAATCTCTTGTGCAGTTGTCCAACATTCTTCAAAAAGGAAAGCATCATGTTCATTTTGTGTAAATGTACTCTTGGCCGATTTTGCAATCTCTATCCATTTAAGGACTTGGGTTAAGTTAGCAAGTTTCAAATCTTCTAGCAAAGCACTCAATCCTGATTCGTAAAGTTCACAAAACAAGTCAATGCATTCAACATCATCAAGTCTGAGGCCTCTAGGAATTTTTCTTAAAGCTTCCAAAAATCTCAAGAAAAACTCATATGGTGGTTCTTCCTCTTGTCTCTTCATCTCATACAATTTTGTCACAAAAGAGATTTGATCATCATTACTCAATTTTAACTGGCTTTCAACTTGAATCTCATCATCATCATCACATTGTAATGGTGGATATATTACAGTTGTGAAAGCACTCTTATCATAATGAGTGTTCTGTGTAGCCAACTCTGAAATTTTACAAGTGTGAGTTATGTTAGGGTAATCAACACTTGTTGCCAAATACCCTCTCATAATTAAGTACTTCATGTTGTTCTCAATCTCCATAGCCATTTGATATGCCTAGTGCAAGGATGTAGGTTCCTTATCCCTTAATAAGTAACCCATCCTTTTGTCAAAATCACCAAGATATACAATCAGGCATTCAACCTCATTTGGTCTTATTTCTCTGGGAATTTCTCTTAAAGCTTTTGAAAATATGAGATTAGAATACAGGACTAGCTCATCTTTTTATATGTGGATTCCCATAAAACCTTTTCTTACTATGTTTGGATTGACTCTTTTGCCAAATTGTTCAATAAAAGCTATCACCAAATGATTCCATGAGTTAATAGAATAGGCAAGTAAATATGAAAAAAAATCCCTGGCATCATCCCTCAAGGATTGCACAAACAACTTCATAACAACATCCTCATGATTGACTTCATAATCACGCATTACATCTATAAAATCCTTGAGATACTTAGAGGTAGATTCTGCACTTTTCCCTGTGTATTTAGGAAAATATTTCCTAATCTTCTTAGGAATCAGATTAGGGAAACCTTTGAGTTACAAAATCCCCTGAAGGGCTTAATGAAACTTGTTCCTTTTGCATATTTGTGTCTGAATTCTCATACAAAAATTCTCTTATACCCATTCACTCATTGTCAAAGAAATACATGTTTATTAAACATATCATTTACTATTTCAACCATAAGTCTAATAGTGATTGAAATAATTATACCTTACTTTTTAGAAGTATGATACAATAGGAACATGTTTGGAAAATCATTTTACATATTGCATCATTAGAAGTATGGAAAATCTAGTCACTGTTCCTTTCTTGATGCTAGAACATCTAATTTGGAACTATTTATTATCCCTAGTTACGAACATCTCTCACAATCAGAGTAGTGATCTATTTAGATTTAATGAGAATACCTACTAATTTTTTAGTAGTTGTCAATATTCTCTCCCTGATTGTATATATCACAGATCTGGGAGTTTTCCTTTATATATCGACTGGTTCTTTAGACAAAGTCGCCACCTCTTCAACAAAGGACTCAATTTCAAAAGAATATGAAATTCCTTTTCAAAGCTCGTCACATCCTGGGTCTTTGTCCACAACAGAGTCATACCTAAAATATACTGAAATCATGTTGCTACCAATCTTTTCCAAATCCATAATCTGTCACCATCCAAATTTAAAATTCAGATCCAATCAAAAAATGATTCTGGACAACTGCCTCCAACTGCTGCGGTATTTCTTTTCTCTTTTTTCTTTAAATTTCTCATAATTTCTCCCCAATAAAATCACCATTTAGCTAATGACTCAGGTAGAGAGCCTATTCCATCAAGTTTAACCTTTATGGTTAGAAGTAATACATCAGTTATTATAATGAATCTATAATAGTATTGTCTACAACCAGAACTTTCGAGTCTTTCCCCAGTAGAGAACCACATGTCATAAGATTTTTAGGTTCACTTCAACAACTTCTTCCTCCAGGGTTTACAATTTTCACTATTTAAACTAAATTCAGAATGGTAAACCATTTGACTCTATGCAATGACTCTTAAGGCTAGATTCTGTGATCATAATTTTCACAAAATTTTCCCAGTAGAGTCGCCATTCTGTTGGTATTTTAATTTTACCCATTAAGGCTTCATAATGCTCTAAGAGGTTTCCAAACTCAATATTCAAGAAACTATGAAGCTAATGGCCAACTAACAAGATTCAGTCAAAATACTTAGATCTCCTACACTTTTGGCTCTGTGAAACCAAGGAGGGTTTTCTTAAGTGTGTTCATAAAAATGGTTTATGCGTATAAGAATACTTCTTCATACAAATACATTCCCCACCAACACAATTAGATAACAATTATCCTGGTGTTGGCAAACCAAAGAACAATAACAACTATCTAGAGTAAGGAGAATAAAATTAATGTAAGATTTGTATCTCGAAAGAGATAGGATTTGATTTTTTAAAAATTTCAGATCTTGAATCACCACAATTAGAGCCACAGTCCTACACATCTAAAAGAATCTTGAAAACACTAGCCAGTGCCTCATCCATCAGGTGGGAGTCATATAAAACATAACCCAGATATTATGAAATTATCACCATAATGATTTACATTATGAAATCTTTTAGTTTCTTAAGAAAATACTCCTTAATGAATCCTAAGCATATTATCCCAAACTTGTAACTCATTTTCAAGCATTTGATTAACTCGTTAAGTTAAAGCAAGAAAATGAAATACACATTCAAATACACCATTGAAGCTGAATGAGTAAACCATTGATGAACTCATTCATAATGTATGACATATAACTAGAAGAGCAATTATTTTAACAGATTTTTTATTTTCTTCAATATCCATCATTGCATAAGCAAAGCATGCGTGTTTCATACTATTCCCGGCCTAGAAATATTTCCTAGTTAATACCTTCAAAAAACCCACAGTAAAAAGTAACTGTACATACTGTAAGCTTTAGAAAACAAAAAATTTGACCCTAACAATGAGCTATGAAATCTCCTTTATAGAATAGGAGAGCAACAAGCAACGAGCTCCATTGTTCATTTCAAAATGAATTTCATCTTAATGAAATGAAATTTGAATTCACATTCCAAAAATTCGTCGTCATCAGAAATAAAAATAATCGAACTGAGGAATCAAAATGGTTACACCTCACTAACCAGTCGGAGAAAAAACAAAAACACCGTGCCACACACGCGCATGTCCACATGAAAATCGAACCACTAGAACAACATAAGAAAACAAAAACACCACCCCAGTAACCCACATCACCCTCCAACATCATTTAGCAAACACATGGCCTCGATAGAGGCTCCTGGTTCTCGCTTTAGTGTGAAGCGAAACCATTCCCTTTTTCTTGCCAATACCAGCACCAAATCCAACAACACAACACGGTGCCATTGAAGCAATTGGGGAAACCGCAAGGACCTCCTCATTGACCCCCATGAGCTCGGTCATGGCCATGAGATAGCAATGATAGTCTGAATCTATCTCAGACCCATCGTCACCAGAGCCCGAAGAGAGCACAACAGGGGAACTGTGACATCCAGACCACCTGCCCACACCTCAAGCAACCACTTCATGAGCATCAAGAATAGGTTGTTCCTCCTTGAATCGTGAATTCCTCGCACCCACTTTGGCACTTCGTCGTACCATAGACTTATCCATTGAAAATACTATCTCAAAATCAGCAAGCAAATTAATCACCTACAAACAAACCAATTCAAAATGCGATGATATTGATGAGCAATTTAGTAGGCATTTATAGAGAAAACCAATGGAGGGAATATTAACTGCCCAAATTGTAGTATGAGCATGTGAGCGATTAGTGGCTGATGTTGCCACCACAAAATAATTCCAGGCTTATGGAAAATGGTGGACATCCCATCATTGCATTTATCAGGTGGATATCACTCACACGCAAGGAGATTAGGAGGAAATCCACTTAAAATCCCACGCCATTAATGAAAATAACCTTTAGAGTGCAAAAAATTCTCACACGAGTGAACAGTAACCTTTTGAATTCAAACCCTTGATGTGAAAAATACCTAGCAAGTCACACGACTCAGATTGAGTCAATGATCATTGACAATCCGCATCACTACCTAGGAAAAAACAATAGCCAATCACACCCCTCAAAAATAGGAAACCGCAATTGGGCAACAAGCCCCACCCAACCTCTTATGTTCCAAGAGCCAAGCCATGTGCCACCATTTCACCAACCTCACGGTACCTTAGAGAACATTAATCTTCTTGTGCGAGGCCAGCGAGGGATGGTCATGATTAATCAACGTCATTTAATACCCATTGGTGAAAAGACATCCACTTGTCACTGCTGGTGCATCAGAACAGAGGCCTACTTCTGTACTTGACAAATGGCGGCACCTCACACACCTCACACTACTTTAGTGATATTAGCAACAAAACCTGCAAGGTCTATGAGGAATGGTCCAGATGAGAACATGTGATCGGATGGTCCGCCCAACTACATAAATATAATGGTGGGGCCAGCCAAAAAAAACCCTATGCGGCATAAAAATTTAGGCCAATGTGGCAAAGAGAAGACCGATAGGTTAGGTGAGAAGGGGTCAATAAGAGCACTAAAGAAAGGCTCAGTTAGATGACTTAAGAGACTAGTAACCCTCAATAATAGGTCAATGCTAAAATATAACATGGGGGTTAAAAAGGTACCAATTAATTTTACCATGGGTGACCAAAACCCTAAACCCTAAGCATTAGACCTCCAAACATGAACAGTAACCAGTCATGCCCAAACCAGGCACAATTTTGACAAATTTTAAAAGTTCCATCACCTTCCAAACAAGCACATTTTTGACCTGTACAAGAGGTCAAAAGTTAACTTGCACATGAAGCTTTGTGAGAATATTCCTTTTTCTTAAATGATAGGAGGAGAAAAAATATTCTTTGGAATATTCATCGGTGAGGGAAACATATATTTTTCTAATTAAAACAATGTTTAATTGTGCAAAAGGGGAGGGAATATTCCCTTGCAAGTGGGAGCAAGTGGATTAATTAGATAATTAATAATTAAAGAAGGTTTGATCATGGAATTAACGAAATTAGAAGAATAAAGTGGCATTCATTAAATTAAATGATTTAATGAATGGGAAAAAGGGTGAAACGATATTTAATTATATAACCTAAGGTTATTTAATAAAATGGGAAGACTTAGGGAATTAAATTAAATAATTTGATCTATTTAATTTAATTAGATCAAATGTTTATGTGAAAGGTGGTGAATTAACCCGATTTGATGAATTAGGTTAATAGATGCAAATGAGGAAATTAATTAAATAGCTAAGCTAATTTACTCAATTAAGTTAAAAGAGGATGGGTTTTAGGATGAAATGATGTTATTTAGCCAATGTGATCCATCAAGACATTTTTTAGTGTCTACATAATCAAACAAGGTTGCTACACCATTTTGGTTTGATAGAAGGTGAGACATTAAACTTATGCAAAGCCTCTTGGACCATTTCATGGTATATAGGTGATGTTTGAATCAAGTCCCAAATTGAGATCTTAGCTACAGTATTACAAAGCTACTCAAAAAAATAATATTCTTTACTACTATGATAAGGAAGACTATGAAAACTTGGTTGCTTCAACACATCTTATTATACATGATTATTAGTGAGTTATTTTGTAAAGTTTAGGATATGGACATGAGGTTTATGAGGTCCTATAATGAGAGGTGTTTTAGGTGGTCCAATAATAAAAGGAGTTCCAATGTTCATAACTTCAACTACATTAATTACTTTTTGAAGATATTATATTGATGGGAAATCTAATTTAGAATCTTCATCTATGTTAGTCATCTTACTATCATTTGAAAAAAATTCAATGATTTCATCCTCTTGTGCCACAATATCTTCCCAAGTAGGAGAGGTATTAGGAGAAAAAAAACATGATTCTCAATGATTGCATCCTCTTGCTCCAAAATACCCTTGGTAATATGAGAGATGTTGGGATAATAATGAATATTATGTAAATTGATGTTAATAAATGTATCAATGATTTTATTTTGTTCCATCACAATGTTTTGATAGGTAGAAAAACTACTGGTCAAGTGAACGTTGACATATATCCCTTTTGATGGCATGGAATGGGGTTCAGGGAAGCACCCCTAAAAAATATTAGACAAGTCATATTTTGGTATATCAAAACTAGACTTTTAAAAATAAAACATCTCGTTATTGTCCTTTATAAGGGGCATTGCATTAAATTAGGCGAATTAGAGAAAATTGGTGATGCACAAAAAATAATAATTTTTTTAGGAAAAAAAACTAGAAATAGGAACTAGATCTAAATAAAGACCACAAACAAGGTTTCACACATAAAATTTCACACCAATTTGACTATAGAGGGGCACAATATGCTCTAGACCAAATAGGCATTTTTATAAAATTATTCGAATCATATATAGTGTTTGAGGGTGCTTTGTTTAAGAGGTTCAGGTTTGGAGGTGAATAGAGATCTAGAAATGCACCAAAACCTAAGTTTTTTATATAAAGCATATGTATGCATGCAATTTTTTATATTTTTAATGTAATTAAGTATGCACAAATGATCATTTTAGAAATTAAATATTATAATTGACTTATTTTTCTAAAGAAAATGGAAAAGAAATGCATTTGATGTTTTGAAATCAAAATACTATGTAATTATTTCACTTTTTCTATGTTTTTGACTAAAATATGAATAAATAAATGAAAAAATAATATTGCAATTTAATTTTACAATAAAAATGACTCCAATCTGAGCCCTAGATAAGGAAAACTAGATCTTAAATTATGTAATTAAAATTAAATTACGTAATTAAAATTAAATTATTTGTATTTTTTCCTTTAATGCATAGTGATCTAAGAATTCAAACACTTTCAAATCAACAAGAAGATCTTCATACTGTTGGAATCTGGGAACACTGAGAGGGGGGGGTGAATCAGTGTTCTACAATCTTCAGCTTTATTATTCTGATATTTAAACCATTTCAACATTAAACCAAAGGAAAAATGAAAACACACAAGGATTTTTATGTGGAAACCTTATTAGGGGAAAAACCACAGTGGAGTTCAATCCATATTTTTTCGTACTTAGATATAAGCTTTACAAAATGGGAATGCACTTGCATTCAGGCTCACTGCCTAGAGCTCACTACTCAAAATAGGAAGGCTCGCTGCCTTACAAAATGTTAAGATTAAATCCATCTGAAGGGTTGAACTAAAGGAATAGAATCTTCTAATGTCAGGTAATAGTTCTAATTAAGCACATTAGTCAATTTCAAACCTTCTATTTGATTCTGCTCTTTTTCTTTGCTCTGTTGCAACACGAATTTCAAATCTTTTGTGCTTAGATGAAATCGCACAACTTCCCTTCTAAATTTTGAATCACACAATAATATACTTTTCATCTCACATGATTTGATACCAAAAGGATATGAACAATTGATCTTGTATATTCACAACAAAGGATAATATTATCATCATGTCGGCTTTAACAAAACATATAATATTTTCCAACCATTGGCTAAATCCTCAAATGATTCTTAATGCATACCATCCACAATCGGCCATAGCATAGTGAGGACCTAAATAAACATGTTCAAACACAAAAAAATCTAAGTAAGTACTCCTTAAACATCCACAATGACTATATCCACCAAGTCAACCTTCTAGCCCTAATAAACATAAAATTAATACACTGGATCCTCTTACAAGTACACCGATTGATGAGTAGGCACAAAAATCGAGAGTAAGGTATTCTAGATACCCAACAACCTTCCCTAAGATGCACAACATGAACTGGTAATTAGATAATGCATATTGATTGATAGTCTCAACTTTAATCGGATACCCTGTTCTTCACTCTGACTTCTAGTATGAATTGATATTGAAGTGCATATCAGATTCATGAATTAGGTTTTCATCAATGAAAACACTAAAATACATATGCCAACAATCTCCTCCTTTGGCATTGATGGAAACACTTATTGAAAAATGACCAAGTGTCAAAACTAATATGAGTTTGTTGCCAAACTTCAAAACTTCATAGCTCCCCCTGAAATTGATAAGGCATTTTTCACTACTCTCTCTCCCCCTTTGACATCAATGAAAAACATGTATTCAATCTTCCCCTTTGAAATATGAACAAAAACTTGTTGATTCAAAATTTGAAAAAGAACAACTGCTACTAGAGTCAGAAGATTATCTTGTGTTTTTCTTTCATCTCTGGAAGAAACTTCTTCCAAGCTTCTACTGCAATCCCAATTATTATGATCATGTTGTTATTTGTAGATGTCTAGTTGATAATCTTGATGAGAGATTCCGAAATAGTGATGATTTTTTCTAGTTTTTCTCCTTTCCTCAGTATCTCAATCAACTACCCCAGTCTGCATTTTGTTAGGTCCTTTACTTCCCAAAAAGTGTCCACAAGCTTGTTTCTCATGAATTTAATTTTAGTATGCTCAGATTGTAACTCTTGAATCCTTTTCTTTATTGCACCATCTTGATCCTAAAACATATCAAAACTTTGTTGAATCCTGTTCAATTCTGTTTCAATTTTCTCCATCTTTTCTTTGTATTTTCTAGCTGCATGAGGCCAATGGATGCAATATTTATAGATTTTGTTTGTTGTACTTATACATTTCATCAACTCATTCATTTTCCTTTTCAACTTGGTAAGTGATAGCCTGAACTACTCCTTCAAGTTTAGAATTACTTCTTCTTCTTTCTTGTTCTGAGACTTAGAGTACATGACTTCCTTGATGCATTTGATCATCTCTTCAAGTAGAAAATTCTGCAAACTCTCTAATTTGATTTGGTTGTGCACAACATGAGAACTTAGTATACTTAAAATCATATCATGTTCATATGAAGGCCTGAAAGACCATAAGTTTGCAATTTTATGTGTTCCATCTTCCTCATGAATAAGCTACAATAGCTTTTCCTTGGTTAAGTCATCTTCTTCTTCACTTCCTTCTGATTTTTCTTGTTTTGGTTCAATTTATTCCAATTATTTTTCCTGAGTGACCTCAATTTCCTTATCACATTCCTCATATGGAATATCTACAACCACTTGTTATTTCCCTTTGCCTTCAACTCTTGGAGTCTTACATACTAGAGGGGTACAAATAATAATTTATTTTTATCTTTTCTTCTTTCTCTCCACCTCATCAAAAGAGGAACCAACTTCAAGTTCCTTTACCAAAAGGGAAATGCAAACCGATCCAAAATTTTCTATTAAACCTCTAAAGAAAATTGCATATTCTTGATCATATTTTTCCAGTTTGTTAGAGTGCTCATAAATCTACTTGCAAACTGGTTCATTTTATTTCCATACAACATTATTCTTCAGTGGCAAGAAATTTAGAAAATACATCACAAGACATGTAATCAAAGAGCCAAACCTAAAAGGATAACCTGTCTCCTTGGTTAATTGTGTGTTCTCCATTAGTTGATCCTTTAGCAATCTTCACAGGTCAAAGTCTTGATCTTACATTATCATTTTGTGAAAGATGTGAACTGCACCAACTGAGGTTGCTCCTTCTTTGTTTCTGAAAAGGATTTTATAGGATACTCCATGTGCAATGTACCTTGTTACAAAATATTTGATTGTCTAAATTATCAACACCCATTGGTTTCCAATAACTCCAGTTAGGGTTTCAGCTTCTTTATTCTGAATATAATTCTTTCTCAGTATATCCCCAATTTTACATAATCCAGTTAGGACTCCAATTACCTCTTTTGAACTATGATAGGGTTTGTCTAGAATTAGAGTGTCATCATTCAATCTATCCAAAATGCATTTAACAATTTTTGCATTTTCAAAATAGGGGAGTTCACTCCAAATTTCCAGACTTTTGTGTTTCGCACCTTCCAGCCATTTCAATTCATCAGGCGATAACAATTTTCTTAGAGATATAATCTGCTCACTACTAAACTCATCCAATTTCACAATTCCTTTGATTTTTTCCATTTTGCGTATTGAACAAGTTCTTCTACCAAGCACCAAATTAAATGAAAATTCCACAAACGACTGAAATACCTTATGGATTTAGAGATTCACCGCCAGATTATCTTCACTCCTTCAAAATTTTGTCGCAGATCACTCTCCTTCTTTTCTTTGATGCAAAGTGACAAATGAGGGTTTCAACATGTATATTATCTAGCTTTCAGCTGTATTAAATTTTTTTTCCCTAAGTGTTTCAAATACCCTGCTTTCTCAAACAGCGAGAGAAAAATTCTTCTACGTACCTTCAACTTCTCAATTTTTTGTGCAAGTGATATCCAATGTAGCTATAAACTATTAGCACAACTTTTGAAAATATCCTGTATTCTGGTGCTAACTACCATCAGTGGAACAAAGGATTTTCTTGAAAAACTTCCCCTAGGCCAATGGCCTGAAATCAATTTCCAAAGGAATTACCGGAAGTAGGTTTTGGTGCAGAACCATTTCCAACATCAAACTCATTCTTCCTTACCAATGTCTTCTTCATTTGTCCTCTTATTTCATCTATATTCACTTTCCCTTTTCCTTTATCATATTTATGTGAGTTTATGCCTTTGTATACTAGGCCTCTTCTAATCAATTTTTTGTTTCTTCAAAATCTTGCAATATGACCGTATTTGTTGCAATTGTAGCACACAATATTTCCTTGTTCAGACCAATCATTCCATTTATTTCTTCTTGATCTTCTTTGGTTAGCAATATGCCCAAATCTTCCACAGGTATAACATTCAACATTCCTTCTACTGACAGAGTTGTTTGACATAGTTCTACATTCGATTGATTTATGACCAAACTTATTGTAATTGAAACACTGACTAGAGAATGATGAGTCACTTGATTTCATTTTACTTCTACATTGATTAGTCATATGACCAAATTTATTGCAAGAAAAAAAGTATCCATTAAAATTTTAAGCATTAGGTTGTCTTACCGGATACCTTCCACCTTTGTTCATCTGATTTTCTTGCCTGAAGTTTCTTTGTCCAAATCTAAAACTTTCTCCTTTCTCATATCCAAGACCTCACTTGTATTTAGCATTCTTTTGTCCTTGAGTCAACTCATCAAGCTTAACTGAGCTGACCTTAAACTTCTCCTTGTATTCATTTGTAGTAGCAAGTTCATCCCTAAGAATAATAATCTATTTTTCAATTTCTTCATTGTTTATGGATTGTTGCAATTCATTTTCTAACTGAATGAATTTCCATTTGTTCTTCTACATTCGTCAGATCTTTCTTTTAAGGACTGAGCAAGATTCTCCTCATTCTTCTTCCTTTCTTCAATTTCCTTAGTCAACTTCATCACCATAGATTCCATTTCATGCTTTAGGGTAGCATTGTCTGTGGAAAGCTTTTCACATTCTTGAGTTATTTTCTTCAAGGTTTTATTTAGGTGAGCATCATCCATGTTTTATCTCTCTTTCTGCTTAATTTGAATAGATAGATCCTTCCTCTTTTCCTTGGATTTTACAATCTAGTCCTTTAATGACTGAATGAATTTCTTAGCATCCTTAAGATTTGCTTTCAATTCTTGGACTTATGCTTTAGATTGATCAAGATCATCAATTACCACCACAAGCTCCTATTGAAGACTACTAGAGTCCATTACATTCCAAGATCTACCTCAATTTGTCAAACTCCTTATGAGGAACTATGCTCTGATACCAATTTTTGTAATCTAGGAACACTGAGAGGGGGGGTGAATCAGTGTTTTACAATCTTCAACTTTATTATTCTGATATTTAAACCATTTCAACATTAAACCAAAGGAAAAATGAAAAAACACAAATAAATCATCCAAAACACCATAACACAAGGATTTTTTATGTGGAAACCCTATTAGGGGAAAAACCATCGTGGAGGTCAATCCACAATTTGAGTACTCAAATATAAGTTTTAAAAAATGGGAATGCACTTATATTTAGGCTCACTGCCTAGAGCTCACTGCTCAAAATAGGAAGGCTCGCTGCCTTAGAAAATTTTCATATTAAATCCATCTGAAGGGTTAAACTAAAGGAATACCATCTTCTAATTCCAGGTAACAGTTCTAATTAAGCACATTAGTTGATTTCAGACCTTATGTCTGATTATGCTCTTCTTCTCTACTCTGTTGCAACTCGCATTTCAAATCTTCTATGTGTAGATGAAATCACACAACTTCCCTTCTGAATTTCGTATCACACAATAATATACTTCACATCCCACATGCTTTGATACCAAAAGGATATAAACAATTGATCTTATATATTTGCAACAAAGGATAATATTATCTTCATGTCAGCTTTAACAAAAAATATAATATTTTCCAATCATCAGCTAAATCCTCAAATGATTCTTAATGTGTACCATCCACAGTTGACTATAGCATAGTGAAGACCTAAATAAACATATTTGAACACAAAAACATTTAAGAAATTACTCCTTAAACATCCACAACGGATATATCAACCAAGTCGTCCTTCTAGCCCTGATAAACAAAAAATTAATACACTGGATCCTCTTACATGTACACCGATTGATGTGCAGACACAAAAATTGATAATAAGGTATTCCATATACGCAACAACCTTCCTTGAGATTCTCAACATGAACTGATAAGTATATAATGCATATTTATAGACAAACTCATCTTTAACCGGATACCCTATTATTCACTCTGACTTCCAATATGAATAGATATTGAAATGCATAATAGATTCATGAATTAGGTTTCCATCAATGAAAACACTAGAAGCCATATGCAAACACA
The DNA here is from genome assembly GCA_007115665.2 of Sequoiadendron giganteum. NCBI lineage: Eukaryota > Viridiplantae > Streptophyta > Pinopsida > Cupressales > Cupressaceae > Sequoiadendron > Sequoiadendron giganteum. The sequence goes on along the minus strand of CM021104.1, from coordinate 305,506,417 downwards.
TACAACCTAGGTTTTAAATCAATTTTCAGAATTTATGTAATGAAATTCAGAAATTTAAAAAATGTAGGATGTGTCACGTTTGCCAAAATTTTGAGTAGGAAAAGTAATCCAAGATCTAATTAGGATAACTAAGATTATCTCATTTTCACTTGACTCAACATTAAACATAAGTGAACTAGGGTGTTGATGATTATATTTTTTCCACAATGGAGGTCCAATCCCCTAGTGTTTATCTTATTTCTAAGTTGTGTCATGATAAATTTGATTTATGATTTAACAAGCCTATTTGACAAACAAGCCTACATCTAAAAATTTAATTTAGTAGAAAAAATAAATTCCAAAGTTACAAAATTGACCTAGATTTGATAAATGATAATAATGAGAATTTTGTGACTAAAATTTGTGCCTAAAATGCCTTTTCTTGAGTGCCCTACACCTGAGATTGAACTCATTTTCTAGATCTAAAATTTTTGGATTGAAGGTTGTAGTCTACACTCTATTTTTCCAAATTGTGTTCTATTGAAACCTCTAGTTCTCACCCACACATAAAAATATGGGGAAAGGTTTTGTTGTATAGGGGCTTGCCGGTCAAACCCTGTGTTGGTATTTCTATAACATCCACATGCAATGATTGATGATGATCAAGATGGAATACCATAGGTTAGGTACAGCCCAAAATAATAATAACTAACTGAAATGATGAATGATACATGATAATTTTACCTTCATTTTAACTCTTGATGAAGTGATGTCACACAATATTCCACAAAAAATTGATTGATGGATGCCTTCAATGCTTGATTGGCCTATACAAGGTGAGATCATAACACAATTGATTGATGCAATTGGAATGTAAAGGATAACTGAATACATCTTCATGATCTTTGACATAATTAATCCTGATAGATCCTTGTACATAATCACTTCATTCACTTGATGTCTTGTGACCTTGAACTTCAATGATGAAATTGTTGTAACAATGTTGCTAATTTTACCCTTTACTACCCTTAACTGATTTTAGTATTTTCAATTTTCTCAATAGATATTTTAGCTCTCCTTAGTATTTCAAATGATGATAATATTATGTATTTATATTCAATTACTCTAATTTATCAAAAAACAAATACTGGTGGCCGATAAATAAAATTGGAAATTTGATTAATAAATTAATGATATTGGAATATTCAAATTTAGGGCCACATTAGGTGGTCTAGGGAATAGTGCACCCTAGACTAGATCAACCTTTTTCAAGGTCTAAAAGTGTCGAGGATAAAATATTAAATACATAATTTGATTTCTCATATTTTATTTTCTAAGAATTTTTATAAAATGGGAAAATAATGCATAATTAGGTCCAAACACAATGGGGAGAAAAAAAATAGTGTGAAATTGTCATGGGTGACAATTTTTTACTTTACACTCCATAAAGGCTTCTCCTCCTACATATATGAGTCAACATCAAGAGGTTGAGGGCACTTACTTTTCATAATTTGTAAATTATATAGTTCTTCAACCTCAAACTTGTTGTGTGGACATTGTTGGTTATTTTTTTAGAACTAAACTTGATCTCACCATTTACCTATGAATTTTCTAGAATCCAATGATAAGTAAAGGCAAGGATTGGCCAATGAATAGGTACTAGCTTGCTAGGCTAGACATCTAATCTTTGGGCTTTGTGAAGCCTATGATGGTGATCCTAACAATGTCTATATGATACTCTCATGCCATTTTATCACTAACATTGAAAGCAAATAGATACATTCCTATTGCACGTAAATACATAAAATTATTTAAGGATTTGGCACACCCTTTAATAAATTTTACCTACAGCTAGGAATGAGTAGTACTTCATACAACTATACTACAATTATAGGTGTGTCAGAAAATATTGTAAATATTTGTGTTCTCTGTCAGGTACAGCAGGTCACTAACATCAAAGATGACCAAACAAATGGACCAGTGCCTTATCTAAGGGAGATAGATTCACATATGCAATAAACTGCAATACATTAGCAAATGGAAAAAATTATTTAAAGACTATTGTATATTACTTTGTAACACACAAATCGATATGTCTAGAATTATAAACTTCCTAACAATCCCTAAATCTCACTTACAAATATATGATCTCATTTAGGCACTTAATTATCTCTTTGAACTAAAGAAAAAGATGAAACCACACATTCAATCAAAGTTATTGAAGACAAATAAATGAACCTTGATTCCTTTATCATAATTTGAAATCCAAAATTATAGATGAGAGAAACTAATCCAAGAACTTGCAATTATCATTCATATATCTTTTCTATTGTAGAAAAATTAATCCTATTAAAAATCTAAATACACTCCTATGAATTAACACTAATCTATCTCTTTGTGCTTGAAATTATCAGAATTACTCTTACATGAGCTCAAAATTTCTTAACCATCAAAAGACCTATGTAATTGGCCTTGAAATCCCCTTTATAGAAAATATGCGAGCAACAAGCATCAGGCCAAATTACAAATAGAGTCACATTTGCATTTGACATACATTTTAATTTTAATTTCAAAATTCCCCAGATAGTTATATTTTCACTTTGAAAATTTGGGGGAAATCATATAAGATAAAATTTATTTTCATTTGTTGAAGAAGATACATTGGCCTTCCAAAAGGCACCTTTCGCTTGCTACAACAACATTATAATATCTTCTTCATGAGCCAAAATGTTAAACACATGCACTCCTATTCAACAAATACTAAAACATAAAAATAAATAAAAGGAAGGAGGATCAACCCATCCAAGTTAGTATTTATGCCATCAACCTTCATGATAGGGAGAGAACAATATTTTGCAATACTTCAACGAAAGCCTAATCTACACTATTTCTAGGCTATACATTGTTTCTCTCCTATTTTTTATTCACCAATTTTCTCTTCACCTTCCTAAAAAAATTTCATTCCATGAACCTCTCCAACCATGAGTGATATTCATCTTCAATGAGCCATCTCATCTCCAGAAAGGTTTTCAATTTGGCACTATGTTGAGCATACCTTGAATCAATTAATGCTCTGGCTTCCTTAACAAATACAACCATTTTCATTTCAACTCTATCCATATTATCAATATGTGGGTTCAACATTGATTAATCAGTTACAATTAGCATTTTCTTAGCCCATGACAACCATTCTTCTGATCCATGCTTCTATTTGGAAAGCTCCATCAACTCACCCTTGTCATTTAATATTCTAGGCATACTGTGCTCTTCCATATCCTTGAACATTCTTAATTTATTTTGAAGCTCCATTCCTAACTTCCCATGGAAAGTTCTTATCTCATTAATAAAATCAATGGCTTGTAATATTTTAGGAACATGAGTAGGAGCTTCAAGATCTTCGTGCATTTTAGACATCATCTCCTTTAGTGTTCCAATTGTAGTACTACATTTTCTCCACTAAGTTTGAAAGGCCCTCTAAACCTATAAATTTTTCATGTTAGCCTCATGGGTGTTCTTGTAGGCTACCCATACATCATCAGCTCTATTGACTAATTTGGTCACTCTATGTCTCAATACATCCTCAAATATGTCATCTTCCACTTTGACTGTCTCTAGTTTGGCCTTCTTTGTATTCTCCTTTTCTGATTTTATATCTCAATTCAAAATTTGAATTCTGAGAGACAAAGTCTCTCTATCTTGTGTAGACATGTCTGAGGGAGAACTTTTTGGAGATGGAAAACCCTTCTATGTTATAGCAAGCACCTTATTATGTTCATCCATTAGTTTTCTATACCTATCCAATAATCTCTTATATTCAGCCTTTGTAATATGAGTAGTATCTTTTGTTAACATTGCAACATGTATTTTCAATCATGCAGTTGTTGTAGTAGTCATTTATATTTACGTTCTGAATACAACTAATCCAATCTCTTTTTCCATATATTTTATAACATCAGGCTTCCCCATGTTTTTTTCATAGACTATATGTTAAGTGTATGTGGCTTGGGGATAAAACCTAAGCCAAAGACCTTATTATCAAAAGCCTCCTCAAAAATAGAGGTATAGGATCCTTCCTAATTGCATCTAGTGAAATAGTAGATGATATGTCACATCCGGTCAATAGGAGTGTCCCACTCCCTTTCACCATTGTTATTTCCTCTTCAAGTGATATGATAGCAATCTCTTGTATTATTTTATCTTCCTCCTCCTTTTCAACTTCTTCTTGTAAGGAGGGGTCAACTTTTTCTTTCACTTCTTTAATCCCTCTATTAATGTCAGAGCCTTTGACATGGATAACAAACTCTTTGAATTATTTGGTCTTGAAAAAAACATCATCACACATAAATTCTACATAGGCCTTTATTCTGACATCATCATTCTCGGCTTTATTGTATACCCACTTTACAACCCTACTAGGGGGTATGTGCATGATCATGATGGGCCAAAAAGTGGCGATATGTAAGGGATATGATGGCCCATGTGGCTGATGACTTTTTTTTTACCCAAAATTGATGAAATGAAAAGGGTTTTTATAGGAGATTCTCAAATTTCCATCGATATAAATTATGATTTACTTTGAATTTAATAAATTATTATTATTCATTTTCTATTTGAATTACGACTAAATTCTAGATTGATAGGCTGATTGAAAAAAAACTATAGCATTCAAATGGTATCACATTTTTTGAATCCAAAACATGCATCACATTCTATACTTCTCATACTATAGGATTAGAAAAAAATGAATTTCATGAAGTTTTGACCAAGTTAAGGTGGTAAAACATATGAGTTTTTTTTTTTTTAAGTTGTAATAAAAAAATCATAATTAACTATTTACTTGGAAAAAAATTACAAAAAAATATGCATCGAATCGGGACATGATTCCTCTACTTATATCTAAAATATTATAAAAAAATATTATCATTTTATTGTGGTTAGGGTGGTGAGACAAATACCTACTTATTTTTTCCCTAAAATTTAAGTACTACTGCATTGAAATTTCAAATTTTCAGCAAATAGATTTAAAAAATAAAAATAAACCTAGTAGTTTAGAAACTATATTCAATTTTCTATAGATTCTATTCTTACATATTTTTGAAATAATATAGATAACTTATTCAAATTTTTACATCAAGTTTCCTAACTCTGATTTTTGAATTTTTATTGCCACTTAAGGGCCTATTTTTTCCATGATGATCTTGCACATACCCTGGGGGGAACCATTATATTCAAGGAATCATTTATATCTTTAGGGAAATCCTAATCTAGCTCCTTCTCCATGGGAATTTGTTCTCTAGACACCTCTAGAACTTGAGCCTCACCGATCTGCTCACTTGTTGAGTAAGTCACTAATGGAGTAACTACAGGTTGTCCACCTATCTCTTTTGTTCTCACATGGATTTTTGGAGCAGAGGATTGAGCTAGATGTCTCCTCAACTAAGAATTATGGTTTTCCCTGGCCACTTTGTCCTTAATCTCAACTTGCTTTACTTTCTCAAAGAAGCTCTTATCACTAAAATCACCAAGCATTAATTTTTCCTTTAAAAATTTATCTTCCACCTCTAAATAGGGGCTGGCATTTTAATAATTTTCCTTTAGCATCTTCTCTTCAACCATACATATCCTTATCCATGCATTCTTTCTTGCATTAACTTTTTCATCAGTGGAAAAATTCCTAATTACATCCTCCTGAAAGAGAAACACATGGGGTTTTCCTAACAACCCACTAGCTCTTCTCTTAGCATAGATCACTCTCTTAGGGTCACAAAACCTAATGAATTCTTGATTCAACCTATAATTGTTTAGAAGAGATACAAACCTCACAGTACCCTCTTTTGAGGTGTAGCTGAAATATGCAAACTCAATCATAATTCACAAGGGATGTCTTTCTTGTGTTTTTGAAGTGATCCTTGTCCATGGCATCCAATTGCCACATTCTTTCCATAAATTCTTGTCTATTTGAAAAATATATTTTCAACTTGTGAGTTGGCACTAGGGTTCCATAAATTTTTATTGTTGTGTAATTGGTATGAAGATACCAGTCTCCCCAATTGAAATTTTGTTTAGTGTCCTCTTCATACTCGAAGGGTCTCAACATCTCCTTGAAACCTTGTGAAATTATATTTATGGGTTTCAAACCCAATTGTTCTAGCACCTTACACTTGAAAAAATTACAAAACATATTGTAATCAAAATATCAATAATGCACATCCCAAATATGTGTCTACATCTGCACCGAAAACTCATTGTCCATGAAATCTCTTTCTCTTAATTTTATGTAGTTCCTCATCACCTTTTCGCTCTTCCATTATTAACAAGTGCATCAATCAAGAATAGTGTATACACGATAATGGAACAGTTGTATCTTTCAATTTCACCAGGTCCTCATGTAAATGCTCAGCAATGTAGAAAGCATAATTCCAAGCCCTTTTATGATACTTTTGTTGAATATCAATTGCTAAGGTCACCAGGGAAATATCCATCTTAATGTCATAATTTTAATACAAAACTTGACATATTATATAATAGGTTATTTTGAAGTAATCTTCAAAGTCAACACAATCAAATGATTCCATCTTAAGAGGGCTAAAACGGACATGATTATTCTTCAATTCATGCCTTCTATGTATGGGTAAGACACCCTTCCTATACCCAAACCTATTATGCTCATATTCATTATAGAACTTGTACAAATTGATGGACTTGGAAGAAAATGGATTCAACTAAAAATCTTCCATTATCTTGCTCATTGAGATTTCCAACATGGGGATAAGGTTAGGAAATATCTTAATTCTTCTATCTAGCAAATCATAGCACCTAGTTGGTTTGAGCACCAAGTCTACCTCCACAATTTCATTTTGGGATACCAACTTGCCTATGGCATAGGTCCATAAGTTGCATGAGGTGCTGTCAACATTTCTTCTTTTGAAAGCATAGTAGAACAAATCACAACCACTCTATGGTACTGCAATATCACAAATCTTGGAGGCAGAATCCTCAAAATGGGTTGTCAGGGATCCTTCACCTATTTTTCTATTTCCCACCTTTTTATTTACCTCTGTAGTTGAGTCCTTAGGGGGTTCCTCCATAAAAATAGGATGATCCTTCTTTATAGTTCTTTTCCTTTTATGTTTTTCTACTACTTCAGGTCTGGGCTAGTCATCCTAGGATTTGGGTCTTTTAACCCGTTTCTGAGAAGGTTTTCTTTAGGGTTTAGCTTTAGACCCACTAGGTTCACTCATTTTTACTACACAACAAAGCTAGGGTTTTTTCAAATAACAGGGAATTATACCCTAAGCTCTTTAAATTTATAGGGCTCGAAAATAAAAATAACAATTTCACCCTCTTTCCCCCAAATTCTACAAGTAATAACCTCAATTCAGTTTGACTAGATGATAATGATAAATTTTGAAGACAAACCCTAGCCACTTACCCAATTCCCCAATTACTCAATGCACAAACTACCCATAAAGGCCAGGAAATTAACTTACCTAGGAAAATAGTTGGTTGTTTTTTAAAATTTGCCTTGGCAAGAGTGATTCTTTATTCAATTATTCATTTAGTTGGTTCCTCTTATCATGAAACCTACAATTGTGAAAGAAAAAACTAAACAACCTTCTTAATACCTCATAATTGAAGTGCATTCACCATTAATGATTGATGGATTTCTCACACAAGCAAACTAACAAGTAGTCATTCCAGTTTAAATGATAGTCACCAATCCTCTATATTTAAAACATGATCAATGATCCTCATTGACCATCGCCACATGCTTCTTACAATTATTTCCTTAAAATGGAAATGACATCCTCAGAAATTTCCATGTAGCCATCTACTAACTCACAGTACATCATGGTCCCTATCGCTTGTCGCAATAGTGGCTCGAATTGATTTCCAAAATTTGACAATGAGTGACACACCTATGCTAGAAAGAATACTCCACATCACTTGTTGTAGAAATGTGACAAGGCTGCATTTTTATTTTGGTGAAGAGGATGTTCCAGTGATACAACAATAAATTTAGAAGCCATCTCATATTGTTTTAACTGAATTGGAGTTGGGAATGCTTTGGGCAATGGGAAATCCCAAGGATAGAGCTTAACTCAGACACGTTGCCAAATCATATTGCTCCCTTCAATTCATTCTCATCACTCATCGCAAAAACTAAGAAAATTCATGAAACAATTCTGCAATGGCATGACATAAATAAAAGATAACATGCATCACTCATTTCTGAAAGGAAAAAGGAAGTTGAAATGTTTTAGTGATAGGCGATACACAAATCCCTCAGCCATATTTCTCATCACAATAATCAATCATGGAGAGTAGCAACTTATAGTGATGCATGATGCAAAGAGGGGACATAAGCCCATCTCTCATTATGGTAATGAGCCTGACATTGAAAGTAACTTCAATGATGAGCGATCACTAAAGTGATTGAGAATTGAACGTGCAAATAAGATGTTTTAGAAGAGGGGATCTCCTAGGACAACACATGATAAGGTCCCAAAAGACCTAATAACATTTAGCAAAGGATGTAAAGGCCAAACAAGGATGATAAATCAACCTTATAAAATAAATAAATTTCAAGGACCTAAGTACACAAAAAGGTTCAATGACAGGTAAAGGAGATCCTAACTATATGGGGAAAATCATAAGATTGATTTCAATGACTTGGGTTTCTTTTACATGACTAGGAGATAGGTGATAGCAAGTCAACATACAAATAGACCAAAGAATAAGGTTCTAAGACAAAGACTAAAATCTTTCAATGTAACACACTCCTCAAATAGAACCCTAAACCCTAATATTAGCCAACTAAATAGGCATCCATGAAGCTACTTTTTCTTTAATCAGTGGAACATGAAAATTTTATGAGGGTTCCACATATGGCTCTGAATGGGGACTTATGCCTCTAGAAAGCATGGCATGTTGAATAGGACAACTAAGAGGGGCCATGAATCATTTATCAAAAAATTAGGCCTTTAATTTAATCAACAAAACTAGTCTCTAATTTTTCTTAAATGATTAACCATAAAATGCCAATGCAAAAACTTAAATCAAACAGATAAACACAATAACACCAAATTTACATGGAAAACCCAATATGGAAAAAACCACAGTGAGGATTAACTCACACTATAGATAATATCAAAACTGATTACAAAAAGGCTCACTGCTTGAAATAAGGACTTGCTATCTAGATCAAGGACTCACTATCCAACAAAGCTACAACATGGAGGGTTCACTGCCACAAAGATACAAATAAGAAAAAGAAGAGATGTTACAAAGAGACTACAATTCCAATGCAAAAAAGGATTCCACCATAATAACTCCACACATGCATGAATGATAGAGACCACCTTCTTCTGACTGCATCGAGAAGCTCAACAGTAAGCTTTGCATTGATCTCCCACACTCTCAACACATACTCTTACTGAATAGAATGAATGTCACACAAAACTTTACTTTCTCTTATCACACTAATTCTTTGCTCTTGCATCACCCACTCTTCACCATCAACTCATCTTGTATTTATACCATATTCTTTGAAACATATCCAAAGTCGGCCATCCAAATTCAAATTCAAATTGTAGATACCGAAAATTGGTCTAGGCCTGCGAGTACATATTCGATATAATTTTCTATAGTCTGTGGTCATGATTAAATAATGTTAATTATTTAATTACCCTTTCTAACACATATTTCCTCTATTAATTAAATACCCCTTGTTAATTAATTCATTAATTCATAACTGACCTTTATTCAACTTGACTAATTAAATAAATCATAATTATTTAATTATGTCCCTAACTAATTAATTCTTCCCCCTTTATCTATCAATTAAATAATTTATTATTTAATTACCCCTTTATTATCCTTTTCAAAAGTCAAATTAAATAAATTACTTTATTTATTTAATTAAAGTCTGTTATTTTCGAATGTTGAGTTAAATTAACATTTAATTCATTATTTAATTACTTATGTCACATTCTTTTGTCAGTCAGTTATCTAAGTCATTCACTCACCGTCTGACTTGAGATCTATTTTTAGTTCTCCATTTATCTCTTGAGTTTAACATTTGATTGTCTCTGCGAGAGGACTCTCTGTCATAACTAGTCGCTTAACTAGTTCCAACTCATATGCATGATGTGTCTATTAATTAAATATCTTTTTTTAATTAATTAACTCATGTTTGCTTTCGAATGCATTAGTCTTTGTTTTTCTATCTCCTCCGGGTACAAATGAATTGCAATTTGACCTAATTCCTATTTATAGGTGGGTTCAAATGGCATTTCTTCAACCCTTCTCTATTGGCCGCTTAGCCTTTCAACTTCCAATGACCCGTATTTGTCTGTATTAACTTCAAATTCATTTCCGTCAACTCCATCACATTTCTGACTATCAAATTGACTTATCAGGAATATTTCCTGATTTTTTTAAAACTTTCAAAAAATTGTCAATTTTCCCGAGGGGGCATACCTTAACCTGTTTCATGTTGGGGCACTATCGGGGCATATTTTCTTTTACACAACGCTGTACCAACATTGTATCAAAGAGGGACAAACTGTAGATACCAAAAATTGGTCTAGGCCTGCGAGTACATATTCGACATAATTTTCTATAGTCCGAGGTCTTGATTAAATAATGTTTATTATTTAATTATCTTTCTAAAACATACTTCCTCTATTAATTAAATACCTATTTTAATTAATTCATTAATTCATTTATTCAACCTTGATTAATTAAATAGATCATAATTATTTAATTATGTCTCTAACTAATTAATTCTTCCCCCTTTATCTATCAATTAAATAATTTATTATTTAATTATTCAATTCCACCTTTACAAAAGTCAAATTAAATAAATTACTTTATTTATTTAATTAAAGTCTCTTATTTTCAAATGTTGAATTAAATTAACATTTAATTCATTATTTAATTATTTATGTCACATTCTTCTATCAGTCAGTTGACTAAATCATTCACTCACCGTCGGACTCGAGATCTATTTTTAGTTCTCCAGTTATCTTTGAATTCAACACCAGTTTATCTCCACGAGAAGACTCTCTGTCACAACTAGTTGATTAACTGGTTCTAACTCCTGTTTGCATTCGAATGCATTAAGTCTTTGAGTTCTAACTTTGGCTTTTGCATACAAAGTCTATTTCTTCTATTTTTGAAGATTAAAGATAGAACTTGTGTTCTAACTCATGTTCTAATTCAGTCTATTCTATAGTCTTTCCTGAACTCGTATTCTAACTCATGTTCTAACTTATGTTCTATCTGACACAAAACTCACATTGCATGGCATTCATCAATCTCATCTGTCGATCTCTCTTTCAATCTGAGCTGATCATTCGAAAACACAAAATCTATAAAATGGCTTGTCATAATCATTATTCCTCCTCCTGAAATCACATACTTTTGAGAAGAGATTCAACTTTGATATTTTGCTTAGACACTCGACAAGACTATACTTGCATTCAAACACATAAATCTGAGGGCAAGAATATTGAAAAGGGAAAATGGAGAAGAACAATCAAGATAATTCGAAGGGATGAACGCATATTCGGTGAGATCAATTTGGTTTTATTAGTTTAGTTTATTTCCTCTTTCTTTGTTGTTAGATTTTAGATTTTAGATTAGGATTTAACTTTGTTTATCTAGTCTTGCTTGCAAAAAAATCTAGGATGTTACACAAATTAGGTTAGTACAAAAAAAAACTAAGGTGGAATTAGAATTAGGGTGACCCAAACACATGCTTCAAGAGACCAACATGCTTCATCATCCTCAAAAGTAGTATTCCACACAAGGTTGACCAAACTAGTGTAAAACAAATAGAACCATTAAGAATAGATCTTCCAAATGTTGAAACTATCTTCAATAGAACAAGGGCAACACAAATCTAGACCAACAAAATTTCTCTTGGACCTCAACTAGAAACACAAAAACCCATAGTTCACAACTAGTGAACACAAATTGCATTGTACAATGAGTCAACAACCAAAAATCTAGATATAACATTTGATAACAACTATGATCAAAATATGTTAATCACACAACAACAAGAGAAAATACGAACCAAAAATTGGAGCAACCACTGATCACATGCAACATATCTTTATTACAATTTTCTCAATATCCTTGACATATACAACCAATTAACCAGTTGAACCAAATGGCAACACCTGCAAAATTTCCTCAACACCTTCAATCTTTTCATTCTTGCAAAATTCTACCCCTTTATCATTGATGGCAACACATGATGTGAAAAACCATCAAAGACAACATACTAGCTCTGAATACATTTTTTGTTTTCTCCCCATTAGCAGATAATCTCTTATAAGATTCTTCTCATTCTCTTTTAACATGATTCTTCTCTCCCCCTATGACATCAATGGAAAAGGAAAATAATATTTTTTATTGATGTTACCTTTGACACGACAACATAATACACAAAATGAAAACACCTAATACTACTTGCTCCCCCTAAGAGGTAGCCACCAAAACATTAGTCCAGAAGAAATATAGATACATGGATCCACCAAAATAATGCATCTCTATATGCATCTAGTTCAAGAAAGGTGGGGAAATAGCCCATAACTTCTCTTAGAGATACTCAAAAGTATCTTTAGGAATAGCCTTGTGAAAATACAATCAATCTGATGACTTGTCGAAACATACTCAAGTTTTACTTCATTCGCTATGGCCTTCTCTCTCAAGAAATGATATTTGATAGATATATGATTCATCCTCGAGTGCATCATAGGATTATTAGATATGTTATTGCACTTGTATTATCATAGAATATGGAAATGGGATAATCATATAACACTATGATATCTTCCAATTTCTATTTCATCCATAAAACTTATGTACAATAAGATGCATCAAAAATATACTCAGCTTCAATAGTAGACAAGGAGACTAAATATTTCTTCTTACTCAACCATGCCACCAATCTGCATATAAGAAATAATTAACCACCACTTGTACTCTTTCTTTCATCTACACTTCTAACCCAGTCTACATCTGTATATGCACTAAGTGTAAAGTTAGTATCTTTAGGATACCACAATCCATAATCGAGAGTTCGATTCAAATATATGAATATTATTTTAACTACAACAACATGTGTTTCCTTCAAATCTTCTTGAAATCTAGCCATAAGACAGACTGCCTGCATGATATCCGGTCTAGTAACAGTCAAATATAGTAGTCCACTAATCACAGATCTATACTTGCTTTGATCAGTCTTAGGTGAATTATCATCTTTACCCAATTTGTAACCAGTCACGATAGGAGTACTTACCAGTTTGAAAACATCCATCCCAAAAATTTTCAACATCTCTCTCACATACTTAGACTATGAAATGAAAATTAATTTCTCTATTTGATTAATCTATAGCCCAAGGAAGAAGTTCATCTCCCAAAACATAGACATTTTAAATTATTTCTATATCTCTTCCATAAACATCTTGCACATACTTTCATTTCCTCCAAAGATAATATCATCAACATACACAACTACAATGAAGATTTTGTCATTTTAAATCTTAAAGTATAGATTACTATATGTTGTGCCTTTGTTAAATCCTTGCTAAATCAAGTACTTATCTAATCTTGCATACCAAGCTCTAGGAGCTTGCTTAAACCCACATAAAGATTTCTTCAATCTCACACCATATTTGATTGATTTTTCAACTGAAATCCTTCTAGTTGTTTCATATAGACTTCTTGTTCTAGCTCACCATTCAAAAATGTTAACTTGACATCCATCTGATAGAACTAAAAATATTTGTAAGAAGCAACTACCAAGAATATCCTTATGGCTTCCATTCTTGCTACCAGGGAAAAATTTTCCTGAACATATATGCCTTCTACTTGTGAGTAACCTTTACACACAAGCCTCACTTTGTTTCTAACAACTTCTCCATTCTCATTCAACTTATTTTTGAATACCCACTTTGATCCAATGATTTTTTTATCTATCAGTCTTGGGACCAATTTCAATGTTTGATTCTTCTGAATCTGCAAAATTTCTTTCATTGCTTCCTTCCAACATTCATCTTTACAAGCTTCACTTACTGTCTTTGGTTCTATCTCAAAAAGTAAGCACAAATTCAGTTCAATAGCAAATCTTCTTCTAGTTCACACACCTTTTATCTTATCTCCAATAATCTAACTTTTTGAATGATTCTTCTATACATATCTAGGTGTCCTATGGGACATCACTGAAGCATCTTCTTCTCTTTCATTTTGTTCATCCTCCTCTCACTCATCCATTTCTTGTATTCCACAATTTCTTTTATTCTTTCACAATCATGCTCATCAAATACATATCCATCAGTGTTAATAGAATTCTTCATTGTCCCATCAACCTTCACATTCGAGATTTCTACATCTTTCTCATTATTTTATTGGAACATATGTATGCCTTGATTTTTTTAGAATACCCAAGAAAAATTTCATCACTTCTTACATAAAACTTTCCTAGATTTTCTTCATCTCTTTTGATATAGCATTTACTTCCAAATACCTTGAAATATTTAATTTTAGGAATTCTTCCATGCCATAGCTCATAGGGAGTCTTTATACTGTTTTCTCTTTCTTTAACTCCGTTGAACACATAAATAGTAGTATGAATAGCTTCTTTGCAATAAAATTTTAGTAAACTAGCCCCAGTAATCATCAACCTAGCAAATTCTTGAATTATTCTATTTTTCCTTTCAACAACTCCATTTTTCTAAGGATTTCTCGAAGTAGATAATTATCTCTTTATTCCATGAACTTCATAAAACATATTAAACTCATGGAAGGTGAATTCTCCACCTCTATCAAATCTTAATCATTTTATCTTCAAATTCACATTATTTTCAACCTTTTCTTTTAATGTCTTGAATCTATCTAATGCATTTGATTTCTCTCTAATAAATGTAACCCATGTATATATAGAATAATCATCAATCAAAAGAATAAAGTACCTTTCAAGAAGTAGAATTATCACTCTTGTAGGACCACAAATATTTGTATGAACTAAATCCAGTAGTCTAGTAGTAAACTGTTCCTTTGATCTGTAATGATTTCTTGCTTTGTTTCCAAATTGGAAATTCTTACAAATAGAATTGATAGGCTTTGTAATTCTTGGTAAATATCTCATGGCTTGAACAAAACTAATCCTTTCCAAGTTATCAGAGATCATATGACACATTCTCCTATGCCATAACCAACTGTCATTTATTTGAGTCATACAGCATTGTCCATTAGCACCCTTAAGTTGATAGATATTACCTTCAAATTTATTTCCTATAGAAATCAATATTTTGGATCTTTTCTAGATCTCACATTTCTCATCCGTAAACACAAGATCATATCCTTTTATATACATCTGACCAACACTCAACAAATTATGCCTTAAGCCCTTAACATAGTAAACATCATCAGTATGATGCTTTCCATCAAAACTTACTAAACCTATCCCATAGATTTTGGCATAAGTATCATCTCCAAACATAACCAATCCTCCATCATATTTCTCAAGCTTAAAAAAATTACTTTTATCACAATTCATGTAATGTGAAAAACCACTATCAACTAAACAATAATTTTTCTCTTGTTTAGCATGTAGGGTAGAGATAATTGTACCTTCATTTTTCTCCTTCTCTAGAGGGCTTTCCTATTTTTCAGAATTAGAATAAGTAGGTTCATCCTTAATTGCCAAGAAAAAGCATTCACTATCTTATAGATATTCATATTTTGAGTCCTCATCAGAAATACTAGAATTACTATTCACATAGTAAGCTCTATTAATCTTCTTTACTTTCTTTTCTTTCTCATATCTTAGTTTATTCCTTTTTGCTATTTCCAGACACTTTGCAACATAATGACCTATTTATCCACAGCTAAAGAAATAAAAGGGAAATTTACCTTCATACTTACTAGAGACTTTCCTCATTATTCTTATAAAGCTAGCTTCTATTTCATCAAATTTCTCTTCATCCGGATCTTTATCTTTTGTAGCTTTAAAAGTAGTCTTTGATTTGCTTCTATTTCTTAGACTCGACTTCTTCATCTCATAAGATGTCAAAAATTATAATAGTAGATCCTTATTACAAGTCTTATAATCTATAGTGTACTCAATAACACTCACCTTCTCAGTATAAAAATCAAGAAGAGTTCTAAGAATCTTCTTTACAATCCTTATTTCATCAATAGTAGCACCAAGTCCTTGTATATCAGCCACTATCTCATCCAATCTTTGTACATAAGACTTAACATTTTCATCTTTGGACATATGTAGAAGATCAATTTGTTTCTCCAAATTTCGTAGTTTCACCTCTTTATCTCTTTAATCACCATCATGCACTCTTTCTAAAGAATCCCAGACTTCCTTAGCTATCTTCAAATTTTGAACCTTGATCAACTCTAAATGTACCAGACTATTCTTCAAAATGTATTTCACCTTATTGTTTGCTTCATGTAATTTGATTTCTTCAGGTGTACTCAGACCATTAGTAGGAGTGTAAGGATTTTTGTAAGCTTTCTCCACATCATATCCAAAATACTCTAAATATTCTTCCATCAATACTTTCCATATACCATAATTAGTTCCATTGAACCTCTAATAATCATAAACCATTTTTCCAACCATCTTGGACCTTCCTCAAGTGGTTAATCTCTTCACCAAGGAATCAAGCTCTGATACCAATTATTAAATAAGAAAACTAAGAGGGGGGTGAATCAACTCTCACAAAATTAGGCCTTTAATTCAATCACCAAAACTAATCTCTAATACTTCTTAAATGATTAATCATCAAATACCAATACAAAAAATTAAATCCAACACATAAACACAATAACACCATATTTATGTGGAAATCCCAATATAGGGAAAACCATGGTGAGGATTAACTCACACTATAGATTATATCAAAACTGACTATAAAAAGTCTCACTTCCAGAAACAAGGCTCACTACCTGAAATATGGACTCACTGTCCAACAGAGCTACAACTAAGAGGGCTCACTACCATAAAGATAAAAGGAAGACAAAGAAGAGATGTTATAGAGAGACTACAATCCCAATGCAACAAAGGATTCCACCACAATTATTCTACACATGCATGAATGATAGATTTCATCTTTTTCTCACTACATCTAGAAACTCAACATTGAGCTTCACATTGATCTACCACACTCTCAACACACACTTACTAAATAGAATCAATGCCACACAAATTTATTCTATCTCTTATCACACTACTTCTTCGCTCTTACATCACCCACTCTTCACAATCAAATCATCTTGTATTTATACCATCTTCAACTTTGAAACATATATCCAAATTCAAAATTTAAATTAGGTCGACGCCAAAACATCCTAGGGTGGAATTAGAATGAGTTCAACCCAAACACACACTTCATCATCCTCAAAAGTAGTATTTCACACAAGGTCGGCCAAACTAGTGTAAAACACATAGAAGGGTATGTGCAGGATCATGATGGGCCAAAAAGTGGCAATATGTAAGTGATATGATGGCCCATGTGGCTGACAACATTTTTTTTACCCAAAATTGATGAAAAAAAAGGGTTTTTAAAGGAGATTCTCAACTTTCCACCAATATAAATTATGCTTTACTTTGAATTTAATAAATAATTATTGTTCATTTTCTATTTGAATTACGACTAAAGTCCTGATCAATAGTCTGATTGAAAAACATCTATAGATTTCAAACGGTATCACATTTTTTGAATCTGAAACATGTATCACATTCTATACTTCACATACCATAGGATTAAAAAAAAATGAATTTCATGAAGTTTTGACCAAGTTAAGGTGGTTAGACATACGAGTTTTTATATTTTTTAAAAGTTGTAATAAAAAATTCATATCTAATTATATTATTAGGAAAAAATTTACAAAACAATATGCATCACATCATGACATGAGTCCTCTACTTATATCTAAAATCTTATAAAAAAATATTATCATTTTATTGTGGTTAGGGTTGTCAAACAGACACCTACTTCTTATTTTTTGCATTGAAATTTCAAATTTTCACCAAATAGATTTGTTTTTAAACAAACCTAGTAGTTTAGAAACTACAATCAATTTTCTATAGATTGTATTCTTACACATTTTTGAAATAATATAGATAACTTATTCAAATTTTTACGTCAAGTTTTCTAACTCTAATTTTTTGAATTGTCATCGCTGCTTAAGGGCCTATTTTTTCCATGATGATCTTGCACATACCTAGAACCATTAAGCATGAATCTTCCAAATATCTAAACTGTTCGATAGAACTAGGGCAACACAATTCTAGAACCACAAGTCATAAGACTTCATCAAAGAGAAATCTAGACCAACAACATTTTTTGATGGACCTCAACTAGAAACACATAAAAGCATAGTTCACAACTGGTGAACACAACTTGCACTATACAACAAATCAAAAAGAAAAAAATTGGATATATTATCTACTAAAAGCCATGATCAACATGTGTAAACCACATAACCATAAGAGAAAATCCACACTGAAAAACAGAGCAACCACTGATCACATGCAACATATCTTTATTATAATTTTATCAATATCCTTGACATATACAACCAAAAACAACTAGAAGATAACCAATTAACTAGTTGACATCAATGAAAACACCTTCAAACTTTCATCAACACCTTCAGTCTTTTCATTGTTGCAACATCATGGGATTTCAAATCTAATGGTTGAATCAAACCAAGCATAGGGATGCCAAAAAACCAAGGACTTTCCCAGAGAAGGCAAGAGAACTAGACCAAAGAAAACACACATATATAAAAAATTTACAAGAATGTACAATGTACATGGAAGAGAACATATTTCAAGAGAAATATGGCTTCAAGAACTATCCATGTATTGGCAGCTCATGAATTTCACTTGTTATCTCTTGTAGGGAATATTAATCCTCACCATGAGTGTTGTTGATAAAATGAGTGCCAAGCCATAATGCCTCAAAATTTCCATGTTTTTTCTTATCTTCGGATCTTGCATTCCACATCAACACCAAGTTTCCTACTTGAAATTTTCTTGAGGATGCTTTCTTTTTATGCAAGTTATTGAATTGCAACTACAACTTGGCACTTATTTTTTGAGCATCCCTCCTTATCTCATCTGCTTACATTAATGCATCAATCCTATGTTGCACTGTGTCAAACATGTCCTCATCATATTCCTAGACAAACTTATACATTGGCATAAGGTTGTTTTGTGGTATCCTAGGTGCTATGCCATATAATAGATCAAAAGGTACATAGCTAGTGGCCTTCTTAACAGTCACCCAATCTACCCATAAGGCTAAATTTAACTTGGAATCCCAAGCTCTTTTATTTTTCTCAAGAATCCTTTTGATAATTTTCATCAATCTTTTATTGCTTGATTCTGCTTGACCATTTATTTGAGGGTGATACAGTGAAGAGTATGACATTTGGATTCCATGTTTTTAGAAAAAGTATGTAAATTCCTTAGATCTGAAGCACATTGCATTATCTGAGACAATTTTCTTAGGTACTCAAAATCTATTCAATATATTATCCATTAGGAAATCTATGGCCACCTTACTTGTTTCTCATTTTGTTGGGATAACTTCCACCCACTTTGTAAACTAGTCCGTGGCTACAAGAATCCATGAATTCCCACACTATACTTTTCAACTATTTCTCCAATGAAGTCAATGCTCCATTGTTGAAAGGGCCCATGTACAACAACTGGTCTATGAGGAAAGTTACCTGAGACTTTTAGTTTCCTAGAAAACCTTTTCCATGCATCACATTCTTGTACCAGTTGTATGCATCCTTAAAAACTATAGGCCACCAAAATCTAGCCCTCAAGACTTTGTGGGTAGTGGTTTTAGCCATGTAATTTCAACCACATACCCCATGATGAGTTTATTTTAACAACTCAGAGGCCTTGGTCTCATCAACACATTTCAACAATACACCCTTCAAGTTTCTCCACCATAACTCACCTCTTATGATCACATATTTAATGGTGTACAACTTGCGATTTATTTTCTCATTTTCTATCAATCTTTCTAGGAACTAGATTCTCCGCAAGTAATAAATAACATTTTTATAGAAATCATAACACTCCATATCACCAATATATTATCTCTTGGAATCATCTTTCGAATTTATTTGATTGGAATTCAGGTTCACTTCAGCCATTAACTTAGCCAATCCCTGACCTCTCACCAATTTGGTTATCTGGATGCCAATATTAAATTCTTGAATTCTATTTATCCACCTGCATCTTCTACCCATGACTTCTTGTTTAGTAAAGATATCCTTTACAGATATAGTTGGGACATCAGCAATGATCATGGCCCCAACTATATAATTCCTAAAGTTTTTCGCAGCCTTAACAAGTGCATATGCTTTCTTCTCCATTAAATCATATTTTAACTCTTCAGCTTGAAGTGATTTTCTAAAGAAAGAAATTGGTTTTTCAAAACCCTCTTCATTTTTTTGTAACAAAACAACAACAATAATATGAAATGATATAAATGAAAATATTTGCAATGGCTTCGAAAAGCCAAGAGTCCTTAAAACTGGGGCCTCCTTGATATCCTATTTTATGCTCTCGAATTCTTGACTAGACTCTTCATTCCAAACCACCTTTTCTCCCTTTTTCAAAATTTTGGAGATAGGTCTTGTAATTTTTGTAAAATTTGTTACATACCTCCTCAAAATGTTGATTTGGACAAAGAATGATTGAATTCCCTTAACATTCTTCAATTGAGGAATCTTGTCTATGGTTGCTACCCTTTTAGGGTCAATCCTCACTCCCTCTTTGGGCATAATGTGCCCCAAATGTTTTCCTTCAATAAACCCAAAGGTGCACTTTTTGGATTTAGTGAGATCCCATATTCCAAGGCCCTGATAAATATCTTCTCCAAGTGCATGCAGTGATCTTATTCTTTCTTGGAGTAAGCTATTAAGTCATCCTGGTATATCTCCATGAACAAGTCAATAAGATTAGAAAAGGATACATCCATAGCCCTTTGGAAAGTAGCACCTAAATTTGTTAAACCAAATGGAATCCTGACATACACATAGGTGCCCCATGGAGTTGTGAATGAAATATTGTACTAATCAGACTCTTTCACTTTCACTTGGTTATATCTAAAAAAACCATCCATCAATGATAATAGCTAACAACTAGTTACCTTCTACAACATGGATTCCATGTTCAGTAGTGGATAGTTATCCTTTAATTATGATATGTTCAGATTTCTAAAATCTACACATAACCTTATATCACCATTTTTCTTCCTGACTCGCACTAGATTAGACACCTATGAAGAATTCCTAATAGGCTTTATGATGCCAGGATCCCTTATCTTAACCAATTATTCTTGCATTTTGGAGTTAGGGTTGGATTAATAGGTTAATGCTTTCATTTGAAAAGATTGGCATTTTCCTTCAAAGGAATCATATGTTGGAATAATTCCTCTATATGATTTTAGGTCATCATATGATCAAGAAAAGACATGTTTTTACTTTCCCAATAAGGAAATCAGCATTGCCTTGATCTAAGGTTTCATATTCTTTCCTACATATACCTACTTAGGGGAATTTTTTAGTCCCCAAATTCACTTCTTCCAGATCCTCTAGATGAGTGGCAGTTGTTTTAACGTTGCTCTTGTCTTGACTATCAAAGACCCTTTCTAGTGCTATAAGGCCCTTGGGGATTTTATTTATCTTTATTTGAATGAACTCATTCCCAAAGACTATATCCTTACCATCTACACTTTCAAAAAGTTCCCCAAAATCAATCTCTTGTCCTTCATATCCATCAACACATTAGAAAAAATTTAGAATATCTTCATTTTCGTTGAAGATTTGCTAATTATGTACATTATCGAGAATTGATGGAATTTCTTGTATCTCAATCTTATAGATACCTGCAAAATTTATGTCATTTGGTTTTAACGCAATGTTTTCAAGTAATTCTTCCACTTCTTTTTTTCCTCTCTCCATATAGTCGATTCCAAAGGAATCAAACTACTCAGTGGAATCCCATACAATATTTTTGTATTGTTTTAATCTATTATTGTTAAAATCATATCTAGATATCACCTAGGATATAACTAATTCAGAATCATCAATTATCATTAAGTTATTTATCCCATTCTTTTTTGCTAGCCTTAATCTTAGAAACAAAACTTCATACTCAGCCACACTGTTTATCTAGACAAAGGACAAAGTGAAAGAGAACTTGTATGTATTGCCACTAGGTGATACCAGCAATATTCCTGCATCAGACCCTTCTTTAGAGCTTTCACGATAGAAGTACATCTTCTAGGGTCCATCCTTATCAGATAATCTTATAACTTCATTATCTATAGGTGCAAGGTGCTTGACACATTCTTTTGGTAGTTCTTCCACCTTAAACTCACTAATGGAAGTATCTTTAAAATGAATTGTATCATCCTCAAGAGAATGTTCTATTATATGTGGCACTTTTGGTTCTCTGACCCATAAATTGTTTAAGTAGCATACAACATATCACACTACATAATACCTCACATGGATGCACTCCACTTTCTAAATAGCAACATTCCTTAATTGGTTGGGATATCTACTACCACCACACTCATCTTGAATTCTTTCTCTAAATAAGCAGCTAGTCTATAAATGAGCTCATTGATGACACTAGTCACAAGGACTTCTCTTGAATCCATAACATAACATTTTCCATGGGTACTGTCAACTTTTAGTTTCAATGCCTCCGTAATCTTGGCCAGCATTATATTATTGGATGCTCTAGAATCAATAATACAGTTTTCCAAAAAAAATCCTTCAACTATCAGTGTGAGGAAGATGGTTCTATCTTTCCAAGATAGGTAGTCATTGAATTCTGTAGAAATATATGAGGGATCTCAATGATTACTCCCTCAATATCTTTATATTTCTTCTCCTTTTCACTCACTTTGGGATAAGCAGACACCACTAAGTAATTATAGGATATAGTAGTACCATTGATAAGGGCTACTACCTTTTTTTTTGTGTTCATTAATTCTCATAATTTCAAGCAAAGGAACAAACACTTTTACTTGACTAAGCAACTAAAAAATGTCAACATGAGTGTATTTAGGCAATTCAACTGTAATCATACTTTTTTTTTAATTTCTTTCCTTCTATTGATCCTTTGTTGTTTTGACTTTGGGATTGACATCTTTTCTTGTAGATTTAGAATTTTGCTTTGGTGCCTTTTCCTTCACAACAGGTGACTTGAACTCTCCATATATATTTTTTTATCATCTTTCTTAGCCCAATTCTTTTCTCCCTTACTATCTTTATCCTTAGATCCTTCCTCTTTGCAATCAATTTTTTTCTCTTTATCTTTCACCTATTGCTCCTTGATAAAGAGACTAGCAAGGCTACCTTAGTCCCCACCCACTACTATGTTCCTCAATTGATGTGAACCTCTAGCTTGTGTAGTCAAAGCCACTGTATATCTTGTAATCTCCTCATTTGAGGGTCTCCATAGGTAGGGACACATTATCTTCAAATGTTTCCAAGTTTAATAATTTATTATCACTATCATCATCTTCATCAAAGAGGACTTGTTAGTAATATGTACTGGTGATAGGCCTCTGGTCATCCACATTCATTTTATGATATTCCATATTAGATGAGAATTCATTATCAACAAAATCAGAACCATCCATGATCATATTAACATCAACATCATCCTCATTGGACTAATCATATAGTTTAATAATACCTTCTTCAACCTCAACCATTTGTACAACTACACACTAGTGAGAAAAATGTTGAATTTGTAAAACCATACACCAAGGGGTCTCATCAGTAAAGTTGCTTGAATTCTTCTACAAAGGATTTGGAGGAACCTTTTTTTGAGCATTTTTCTGATTGTTAGGAATGGGCTTCCCATTATGTCAATTTGAGTTATATGGATGATCTTGCAATCAAGGAGGTATCTCATTGTTATGAAAATTGGACCTTTCATTTGACAAAGCCTTTTCTTACCTTGCCATTCTATCACTTAGATTCTTCTTGGTACTAGTAAAATTATCAATCTTATCCTCAAGAGATCCTCCTTTAGCACCAAGACTTGTATCCTCTCACTTTGGATTCTAGAGGAGCTTAATATTGTCTCTTCTCCCAACCTTATCACTCACTCTACTAATACTATCAATATGGAAAACCATCTTGTAACCATGTCTCAATGTTTAAGGGTTCTTATGAAGCAAGCGATAGCTCATCTTTACATCAAAGGTGTTGCAATAGTTCACCATTCATACATTTTCATTTAATCTAAAATGAGGAGGTAACCGGTTCATAGCCTTTTGAAATCTCGCAATGAAATCAGCCACACCCTCATTAGAAATTTTAACAATATTATTGAACTGGTTCAAAAGGAACCTTGAATCAGTCTTATCACCATATTGTTCTCTAAACAATCTCTTAAATTCTTCCTAAGAACCAATATGCTCAGGAGTCAAACTTATATATCATTCTCTAGCATCTTTAGTGAGTGACTACATGAATAACTTCATCATTACATCCTCAACTTCCACCTCAAAGTCATATATAACCTTAGCAAATGATGTAAGGTGATCCTCACCACTTATGGAATTTTTACTAGAAAATCTAACTAAAGCAAGCCTAAAATCTTCAAGAAATGGATTAGGATAACTAGGAATCCTAGTAAAGAATAATTGTTGATATCTTTCAACTTGCATGGGTCTTCAAGTAGCTCGATCTCTATGAGAATTTCTAGACTCATCATATTTTTGGTCATTAGATTGAATCTTATCCTTACCTTTTCCATCTCCATTATTATTACCACCCCCCTTCCTCTTTTCATCACCTCCATCTCCATCTCTGGAATATGAATTCTTATTTTTATTATTTCCTCCACCTCCACTTGTGCCCCTCAAATTTGTTATTTTGTGATTCATTGTCTTTATGTCCAGAGCTTGAAGCCTTTGGATAAGGTATACAAACCTTGAGGAAAGAGATCTTTCTATCTATTTCTACATTTTAAGCTTCCATTTTAGTTTTCTTTAGTTCTTGTAGTAACTTTTCATTTTCCAGCTGCAATCTCAAGATATCAGGGTCTGGGAGTGCAGTTGATGGAGTAGGATCAATATTAACATTTTTGGTGAAAGGATTGTTGGATGAAGTGTTGGTAATTATACTAGTGGTGGTATCAAAGGTATTAAGGTTGGTTTCCTTATGTGGGTCAATGGGATTTTTCCTATGATCTACATGTGGTGATTTCTTAGCAGTAGCAGATGGATTTAAGGCTTTGGTAGTTGCAATAGACATGGTATAGGTATCAACAGTAGAGGTTCCCATTTGAATGGTTACCTTAGGTGGATCAAGGGTTATTTTAGTGGAAAATCTACAAACATTATCTTGAAATACTTTTTTCTTCACTTCTTCTCTCATCTTTTCTATTTTTTCCCTGAGACCATCTCTCTCAAGCATCTTGGCTTTAATTCTATATTCCTTCTCTTTCAACTCATTTTCTATTTTTTATTCTAACTCCCTGATCCTATGTTATTATTCTTTAATCCTAATATCTTCTTCTTTCAAGGCTTACATATCTTTGTCTATATCTTCTTCATCTTCCAGGATATCTTTGGGCTCACATGGCCCAAGGGTTAAAAAGATAGGGTTGGCCCATTCTCCATGAAGGGATTGGTGCAATTATACATTAGTAGATTCACCTCTTGTCTTAAAATTTCCACCGTTAAAAAAAGAACCAACCCTAAGAGTTAAGGGTTCTGATAAATTCTTATTTTTCTCCCAAAATTCCCACGTATCTTCTTCTCTTGACGCATCAAGTTCATTCTCAAATACCTCCTCAAAAGGAAAAATCCCCTGATCTACCTTAGG
The DNA here is from genome assembly GCA_007115665.2 of Sequoiadendron giganteum. Lineage (NCBI taxonomy): Eukaryota > Viridiplantae > Streptophyta > Pinopsida > Cupressales > Cupressaceae > Sequoiadendron > Sequoiadendron giganteum. Next base: position 305,480,518 of record CM021104.1, on the reverse strand, counting down.
AACCTCAACTTCACATGCTTCTTCATGAATATTTGAACTATTTACCTCATTATTAAAAGTAGGAGATGCATTGGTGAAAAGTTTTAGTTGACTTACTTTATTCAACATGTTTCTTCATCCAGGTGCGTTGCTTGTATTTTGAATGCTCGAACTCCATCTTCTATTCGAGATGCTTCTTTGTGTAACTTATGATCTTCCTCATGGGGATAAATTGTATCTTTGAATTCTCTTTCTCACCTTCTCTCTTGGAATTTATTCTCACACTAGCACGAGAGACTTGAGAGTTGCCACCCAAAATTTTGAGAAACAAAAAATTATCACACTTTGGGGTTGAAATTGCAAGATTAGAAAAGACTTTGAACATAACCCAACACAAACTAGAGGAACAAACCAGACTTTGAAGAATAAATCTAGACATGACTTATATGATGGAAATCTTGAAAAAAATTATCTCCCAACAATGAACAATCAAATACTTGACTCTATCATACCAAATTTGAACTAGAGACGTTGGACTAGAAATGTCCCTAGCAAAGTCACCAATATGTTGGTTAGTTTTTAGAACCAAACTTGATCTCACTATTTACCTAGGAATTTTCTAGAATCCAATGATAATAAAGGCAAGGATTGGCCAACTAATAGGTACTAGCTTCCTAGGCTAGATCTCTACTCTTCTAGCTCTATGAAACCCAAGAGGGTGATCCTGACAATGTCTATATGATACTCTCATGCCATTTTATCACTAACATTGAAAAAAAATAGATACATTCCTATTGGATGCAAATAGACAAAATTCTTTAAGGATTTGGCAGACCCTTTAACGAATTTTACATATAGCTAGGGATGAGAATTATTTCATACAAATATACTACAATTATAGGTGTGTCAGAAATTATTGTAAATATTTATGTTCTTTGTCAGGTACAGGTGGCTCACTAACGTCAAAGATGACCGAAAAAATGGACCGGTGCCTTATCTAAGGGTTATGGATTCACATATGTAATAAATTGTAATACATTAGAAAATGGAAACAAGTATTTAAAGACTATTGTATATTAATTTGTAACACATAACTCGATATGTGCAAAATTAGAAACTTCTTAACAATCCCTAAATTTCACTTATAAATCTATGATCTCATTTAGGCACTTATTTAGCTCTTTGAACTAAAGCTAAAGATGAAACCACACATTCAATCAGAGTGATTGAAGAAAAATAAATGAACCTTGATTCCTTTATTCATAATTTGAAAGCCAAAATTATAGAGGAGAGAAACTAATCTAGGAACTTACAATTATCATTCATATATCTTTGCTATTGTAAAATAATTAAGCCTATTATAAATCTAAATACACTCCTATGACTTCACACTAATCTATCTATTTGTACTTGAAATTATCATAATTACTCTTACATGAGCTCAAATTGATTAACCATCAAAAGATCTGTGTAATTGTCCTTGAAATACCATTTATAGAAAATATGGGAGCAACAAGAATTGGTCCAAATTACAATTAGATTCACATTTTCATTTGAAATACATTCCAATTTTAATTTCAAAATTCTCAACACAGTTATATTTTCACTTTGAAAAGTTGGGGGAAAGCATACAAGAGAAAAGTTATTGTCATTCATTGAAGAAGATACACCAGCCTTCCAAAAGGCACCTTTCACTTGCTACAACAACATTATAATATATTCTTCTCAAGCCAAAATTTTAAATACATACACTCCCAATTAAAAAATACTAAGACATAAAAAGAAATAAAAGGAAGGATGACCCACCCATCCAAGTCAGTATGTATGCCATCAACCTTCATGATAGGGAGAGAACTATATTTTGCAATACTTCAACAAAAGCCTAATCTGCACTATTTCTAGACTATGCATTGTTTCTCTCATGTCTATTATTCACTAGGTTTTTTGTCACCTTCCTAGAAAAAAATCATTCCATAAACCTCTCCAACCATGAGTGATATTCATCTTTAGTGGGCCATCTCATGTCCAACAAGATTTTAACTTTGGTAGTATACTAAGAATACCTTGCATCAATTAATTCTCTAGCTTCCTTAACAAATACATCCATTCTCATTTCAACTCCATCCATATTATCAATATGTGGGTTGAACATGGAATGATCAGTTATAGTTAACATTATCTTAGCCCTCGACAACCATTCTTCCAATTAATGCTTCCATTTGGAAAACTCCATCAACTCACCCTTGTCATCTAATATTTTAGGCATACTATGCTCTTCCATATCATTGAACATTTTGAATTTATTTTGAAGCTATATTCCTAACTTCCTATGGAAATTTGTTATCTCATTAATCAAATCAATGGCTTGCAATATTTTAGGAACATGAGTAGGAGCTTCAAAATCTTCTTGCATTTTGGACATCATCTCCTTCAGCGTTCCAACCCTAGTACTCAATTTTCTCCACTCACTTTGAAAGGCCCTTTGAACCTAGAAATTTTTGATGTTAGTCTCATTGATGTTCTTGTAAGCTTCTCATACATCATCAGCTCTCTCGACTAATTTGGTCACTCTATGTCTCAATACATCCTCAAAGATGTCAATTTCCACTTTGACTATCTCTAGTTTGGCCTTCTTTGTATTCTCCTTTTTTGATTTTAGATCTCTATTCAAATTTTGAATTCTAAGAGATAGAGTTTCTCTATCCTATGTAGACATGTTTGAGGTAGAAATTGTTGGAGATGGAAAACCCCTCTATGCTATAGAAAGCATCTTATTATGTTCATCCATTAGTTTTTTGCACCTATCCAGCAATCTCTTATAGTTAGCCTCCATGATATGAGTAGTATCTATTGTTAACATTGTAGCATGTATTGTCAATTATGTAGCTGCAGTAGTAGTCATTTTTGTTTCCTCTTGAAAACTATTGCTCCAATATCCTTTTCCATAGATTTTATAACATCAGGCTTCCCCATGTTTGGTGCCATAGAATAGATGCCAAGTGTATCTAGCTTGGTGCTAAAACTTGAGCTAAAGACCTTATTATCAAAAACCTCCTCATAAATAGAGGCATCAAGAACCTTCCTAATTGCATTTAGTGCAATAGTAGATGGTATGTCACATCTGACCAATAAGAGTGTCATAATCCCTTTCACCAATTTTATTGCCTCTTTCGGTGACATGCTAGTAATCTCTTATATTGTTTTATCTTCCTCCTCCTTTTCAACTTCTTCTTGTAAGGAAGGTTCAACTTTCTCTTTCACTTCTTCAATCCTTCTTTTAATGTTAGAGCCTTTGAAATGGATAAAAAAGTCTCTACATTATTTGGTCTTGACAAAAACATAATCACACATAGATTCTATTTAGGCCTTTATTCTGACATCATCATCCCCAGCCTCATTGTATACCCACTTTACATCCATGCTAGAGGGAACCACTATATTCAAGGCATCATCCCTATCTTCAGAGAAATCTTGGACTTGAGCCTCACCAATTTGCTCACTTGCCGCCTATCTCTTTTGTTCACATAGGGATGCTTGGAGTAGAGTATTGACCTAGCTAGCTCCTCAATTGAGCATCATGGTTTTCCTTGGCCACTTTTTCCTCAATCTTAGCTTGCTTTAATTTCTCAAAAAATCTCCTATCACTAAAATCACCAACAATTAATTGTTCCTTCACAAATTTATCCCCCACCTCTGAATAGGGGCTGACATAGAAAGTGTTTTCCTTTAGCATATTCTTTTCAATTACACATATCCTTATCCATGCATTCTTTCTTACATTAACTTCTTCATTATGGAAAAATTCATAATTACATCCTTCTAAAAGAGAAACACATGGGGGTTTTCCTAACAACCCTCTGGCTCTTCTCTCGGTATAGATCACTCCCTCAAGGTCAAAAAACCTAATGACTTCTTGATTCAACCTATAATTATTTAGAAGAGATCCAAACCTCTCAATACCCTTTTTTGAGGTGTAGCTAAACTATGAAAACTCGCAATTAGGATTCACAAGGGACGACTTTCTTGTCTTTCTGAAGTGCTCCTTATCCATGGCATCCAATTGCAATATTCTTCCCATAAATTCTTTTCTATTCAACAAATATATTGGCAACTTTGTAGGTGGCACTGGGGTTCTATAAATTTTGATTGTTGTGTAATTTGTATGAAGAAACCAATCTCCCCAATTTAAATTTTGTTTAGTGTCCTCTTCATACTCCAAGGTTCTTAACATCTCCTTCCCACCTTGTGAAATTCAATTTATGGGTTTGAAACCCAACTGTTCCAACACCTTGCACTTGAAAATATTGCAAAACATACATGATAAAAATGTGGACAATGCACATCCTAAATATGTGTCCACATATTCATCAGCAACTAATTATCCATGTTGCCTCTTTCTCTTAATTTTATGTAGTTCCTCATCACTTTTTTTATCTTCCGTAGCAACAAGTGCATCAACAAATAATAGTGTCTACATGACAACAGAGCAGCTGCATCTTTCAATTTCACCAGGTCCTCATGTAAATTCTCAACAATGTAGAAAGAATTATTCCAAGCCTTGTTGTGATAATTTTGCTAAATATCAATTGCTAAGGTCATCAAGGAAATATCCATATTAATGTCAAAATTATTATGCGAAACTTGACATATTGCATAATACGTATTTTTGAAGTAATCTTCAAAGTCAACACAATCAAATGGTTCCATCTCAAGAGGGCTAAAAGGCACATGATTCTTCTTCAATTCATTCCTCATATGTATGGGTAAGACGCTCTTCCTGTACCCAAACCTATTATGATCATATTAATTTTACAAGTTGTGGAAATTGTTGGACTCAGAGGTAGATTGATTCAACTAAAAAGCTTCCATTATCTTACTCACTGAGCTTTCCAGGATGGGAACAAAGTCAAGAAATCTCTTGATTGTTCTTTCTAGAAAATCGTCACACCTAGCCAATTCAAGCACCAATGCCACCTCCACAAATACATTTTATCATACCAAATTTCCTATCTCATAGGTCCACAAGTTGAATGAGGGTAAATCAACATTTATCCTTGTGAAAGCTCATAGTAAAAAAAATTGCAACCACTATGTGGTACTACAATATCGCAAATCGTGGAGGAAGAATCCTTAAAATGGGTTTATAGGGCACCTTCACCATTTTTTTTCTTTCCCACATTTTTCTTTACCTCTGTAGTTGAGTCCTTAGGGGGTTCCTCCATAAACCTAGGAAAATCCTTCTTTACAGTTCTTTTCTTTTTAGGATTTTCTAGTGCTTCAGGTTTGGGTTGGTCATCCTAGGGTTTGGGTCTTTTAACCCATTTTTGAGTAGGTTTTATTTCATGTTTAACTTTAGACCCCCTAGGTTCACTCATTTTTACTACACAACGAAGCTATGGTTTTTTCAAATAATAGGGAATCACACCCTAAGCTCTTTAAATTTATAGGGCTCAAAATAAAAATAAAAATTCCACCTTCCTTCCCCTAAAATCTACAAGTAATAACCTCAATTCCCTTTGATCAGATGACAATGATAAATTTTGAAGAGAAACCCTAGCCACTTACCCAATTCCCAAATTACTGAATGTGCAAACTAACCACCGAGCCCAATAAATTAATTTACTTGAGAAAATAGTTGGTTTTTCTTTGAAATTCACTTTGGTATGACTTTTTCTTTCTTCAATTATTCATTTAGTTGGTTCCTTTTCTCATGACAACTGCAATAATAAAATAAAAAATTCAACAACCTTCATAATACCCTAGAATTGAAGTGCATTCACCATTAATGATTGATGGATTTCTCGCACAAGTGAACTGACAAGTATCCATTCTAGTTTAAACCCCAATCATAGATCCTCTAGATTTAAAAACATGATCAACAATCCTCCTTCACCATCACCACACTATTTTTACAATTATTGCTTTAAAATAGTGATGGAATCCTGAGTAATATCCATGTAGCCATCCACTAACTCATAGTACATCATGGTTC
>CM021104.1:305444197-305474447 GCA_007115665.2 Sequoiadendron giganteum | reverse complement strand
TAACAACACAAGGGATCACATTATGCACATGCAATCACATAAAAGAAAAAAATTAAATAATGCAAAAGACTAGTAAGGTACATGCGAGTCAACCTATTAGCAAGTATTTTGTGTCCCAATCATGTTCATTGTATATATAAGGAAAACAACTAGCCAAAGGGATAATATCAAGTGCAAAACTAAGATCATTACCAAGTTCAACACTCTTCTTAGGAGAATTAACATGTAAGCTCATAGAAGAGGAAAAAAATGTAGTCAATTCATCATGCACCTCTTCATAAATTTTAGCAACCTCATCATCATCATCCAAGTTAATCACAATGGGAGGTCGAATGCTAATGTATAAAGAAGGATCTAGCTCCTATTGTGGTTGCAATATAGGATCTTTTTTTTTGTTGCAATGAAGGAGAATCATCCTGTATTGCTTTAGTCAAGTTTGGATTTTGATTTTGTTTCTTTGTTTCTTTGTTTAAACTTTGAGAAAGATAAAAATGGCTATGCCTCCACTTTCTAGCATTTATATTTCTTTTAGTATGAATTTCAAGTTGTGTTTGTGTAGGAGTGGGTTTATCAACCATAGGTTTATTTTCTTCCCTAAGGGGAGGAATGGAAGGATCCATAGGAGGCTATTCACCCACTTTCTCTTTAGTTTTGTAAACTTTATTTATCTTAGGAGGCATGATGTGATTGTTTTCGTTACCTCTTGGTCTTTTGTAGGAGGTAGGAAAAGGGTCTATCTTAGGTTGGTCTTGGTTGTTTTTTAATGTCTTTAGGTTCAATCATTGTTTTGTCAAGGATGGTAGGCTCTATCATAGGTTGAGGCATGTTTGTAAGGGATAGTTTTTCTATTCATTTCACTTTAAAATTTTGATAGGATTTGAAAAAGAAGTCCTCATGAGGTTTAATAGGTTCCATAGGCTTGATCCAAATTAAATCTAATGAAAATTTCCCTCAAGAAGACAAAGGATTAAAGCCACTATGATGCATAGTAAATATTTCATTGTCAAGGGGAAATTTTAGGCATTTATGCACACCAACAAGAAGGCTTCCATGGAGCATAGCCATGGGTAACCAAGCTTCACACAAAATTGGTCCAATATTGGGATGATGGATAATGATACATCTATTTTTTTTGGTCCTATTTTTAAAGGTAAGGTGATCGATCCCATTGTAGAGCAAGAAAAACCATTATACATCTTTATCCATGATTTTTGTTTATCATATGTTTCTTGATAGAGTTCATGCACAAGTAATAATTAATCAGTGATCACATTCTCTCCATAGACTAGATCAATTAATAGCCCATTGTTGGGATTCTCATTGATTTCACAACCTATGTAAAGAGGACCATCAAGTGCATGTTTAAGCATATATTTAGATGAGAAAGCAATGCCAAGAGGATTTTTAGTTTGGCCCTTATGATGTTGAGTTTAGACCAATGTAACAAAACCATCGATAAAATTTTGTTCTATAGGATCTTGTTGATCAGTATTCATGTTGTCATCATTTGTGTCAACATTCATCACATCATTATTTGTAGTTTCACTAGCTTTGACAAATGAAATATTATGATTTGACATGGGGTTGGTAAAGATTTTTATGTTTTAGTTAGGAGGGGAAACAAACTTATTTCCTTGATCATTAACACCACCAACTGAAAGTCAACCAAAATCAATGAGGTCTTGCACAAGATGTTTAAGATTCTTACATTGTTTCATGTCATGTCCATTTTTTCGGTGATAATGGAAATAAGCATTTGATCTAAAGTTCAGGGGTGGTGGGTTATTAGGATTAGGAATCTTAATGAGGGTAAGGTGATCATTTTCTATTCTAAAAGTTTTAATATTGTGGTATGGAGGGTATTGGGTAAGGGAGTGAATTTCTTAGCTAGATCCCCAAATGTGAAAGGAGTTGTCTTCCTTATAACAGCCACTTGGGTATTGTTTATTTAGATAATTTTTCTCAAAAAAACTTTAAAACATAAGAACAACTTCTATCCACATAGCATAATCTAGTATAACTTCAACCAACACAGAGGAGTCAAAAGCATGATCTGTATCTATAAAGCTATAAAAGATTACAAAAGTTGAAGAACACACATTGATATATTATAGGAAAATAACAACACAGTGTAATAGTCTTATCAAATGCATGAAAAGAAGAAAGTTCAAATTGATTGGCACAGTCTGCGAACTTCAAGTTCAATAAAAATATTACAGAGGCTATTCCTAGTGCTCGGGAAAATTTTCTATCCATCTAATCAACAACCTCATAAAAGAGAAGCAGGGTCGGTTATATAGGCCTGCCCACCACCTAAAAACCATGGATAAAGATGCCTTGATCAAACATCGACGCCTCAGATCTTCTCAAGCTACCACTAATTTGAAAGATTGTTCAACAGTGCACCAACAAAACTATCACAAAGAATAGAAGGCCATGCAGTAGCATAAATGAACATGCCGCAGCGAAGAAGAAAATGCAGCGGAAAACAAGAAAATCAGCATAGGCAGCAACTCTCAAAAAATCGGCGCACAAAAATATGCTACGCGTCAAGCAAATGGATCCTGGAAAAAGAATGAGGGGCATCCCAATGAAAATCTCCAAGAGGAAGCCACGTGAGTGATGCCAAGTGAAGATAACTACAAAGTGTGGCTAGCTCAGAAAACGGCAAGAGAAAGCCACATGGCATGCACATGGAACTTGAAAAAAGCAAAGCAATACGGAAAAGTAGGAATCTTTGTTTGGCGGCCACGTGGTAAGCGCCAAAAATTTAAGAGCGATAAATGGTAAGGCAAAGTCATGAAGGAAAGATAACCATGAAAGCTAGCGGTTCATGAAATAATGTTCATAGTTTGGTGACTCACAGGGACATTTCATCTGCAGATTGAAGAACCCCAAAAACCTTGGTTCAACATCCAATCATCGCTCACAACTTAGAAATTGCAGCTTACAGATCGGTCTAGACCTCATTTGATGGCACAAAGAGGGCTCACAGATATTTGTGCGCCAACCTAAGATCGATGATTTCCTTGAAAGGCAATCCGCTAGATATCTTTGCATCCAATTTAAGCTAGAAAAAGAGTTGTGCCAGCTAATGCATGATGCCTTCAATGTTTTGGGTGGTTGAAGACTGATCAAAAGCTTGGAAAATAGAAAGGTCTTACTTCTTCTACTCGATCATTGCAACAATGTGCTTGACATGTGCTACCACCTAATCTGCAATGAAGGGTGAAGGGAGACCTCTCTGATTTAAGCAGGAAAATTTTTCCCGCATGTCACTAATAATTTGGTTCAATTTGGCCTTGCACTCTACTACATGTTGGATGACATCATGCATGGAAATGAGAATGTTCATGCCCATGGCTGTTGTTGTCCAATCTTCTATACCTATGTTGCTCAGAGCCTCATCGAAAGTCGCATACAACTTGTTCAACAAAATCCTGGCCTCTGGAACTTTGTTAGAATTAATCTCCTGCACTTGCTAGATTGTTTCACTAACTGTTTTGCATAGGCTGGTCCCCTGCACCATAAAGTTTAGGGTGGGCTATAGAGTAAGGCATAATGCATTGAATTTATCCCAGTATGACGCGTATAACTCCTTGGAAATTTCCAACGAGCTCATTTGTGGTGCAGGAGGTTGGGCTCTCAAAAGATCCAACTCCACTATTTTGTTGCTCAGGTCTGCCTTTAGCTCCGATAAGCTCCCGTCCAATGCGAAAACTTGGCTGCTTAGAGTGGAAATTTATTTCTCCTTCTCTTCCAAGGCCAATTCGGTGTACTTTCTCTTTTCAATTTCTGACTCTAAATCGGCATTCATCTCGTTTAAGTCATCACTTGTGCTCTATCAGAGCTGCTTCATACCTTCATTCAACTGTAGTATGTCAGCATGGAGTTTTTCTTCATTTCCTCGGCTCTACTCAACCTCATTCTATAGAACCAAAACAATCTCCACACCCATAACCTGAAGCTCCTTGATTTTTCTTTCAAAAGTGCTCCTCTCCTTTTGTAGGTGATTTATCTCATTTTCTTGGGCTTTATACTTGTTTACCTAGATTTCAACCTTTCCCTTTAGCTCTGATATTTGCTCCTCCCTTTCCCTTCCTAGGCGATTGAGCTTGAGGTAATTGGTGGTTACTATCTTATGAGTTTCCTCCATCAGCTCAACCTTATCTCACGGACGAGCTTGTTGCAAGTCCAACCCAATGGCATTGATAGAGTAGTCACTTGACAACATTTATCCTACTGACTTAATCACGTTGGGAGTGATCTTTGTAAACATCAATGAATTTTGACTCTCATTGAAGACATTTTGTAAGAGAGGCTCTGCCTGCTTGCCCACATCCTTTTGTCTCCTCTTTTGAATTTGTCTAGCTTGTGTGCTCTTATTTGCCTCCACTTGCAAGAAATATTCTTGGGAAGAGATACCCAGCCCACTAGCAAAACAAAATTCCTGAGGGACTACTAGTGGGAAAGATAGTGTGTTGAGCGCATCAGTGGATTTTCTAGGCCTTGTGATAATGGCTGGGGAAAAAGGTGGGATGTACTGGCCACTCGAAGATGATGAAAACATGACAGGGGAAAAGCCAGGGGAAGCACCAACTCATAGGCCGGCACTCGGGGATGAAAATTGCTGGCTCATAAGCTCAAGATTGGCATTGTATTGCGTTATGGGTAAGGAATGAAAAGAAGAGGATGAAAATGGAAAACTAGGAGGGAAAGGACTGGACTGCCCGGGATATCCAGTGACAGAAAAAGCTAGTGCAGATGAAAAAGTTGGAGCAGACAAAAAAGTTGGGGTAGATGAAGAGGATACTAGAGACATAGTAGAGAGAGAAGATGGAGGGAATAATACCTAAGGCTCTTGAAGAGTTGTAGACTATACAACCACTTCTTGTTGTTGTTTCTCCTCTTCTTCTACGAACTCTCTTGTTCATGGTCGCTTCTCCTCCGAAGATTCTTCAAGGTTCACAATAACCTTGCTCTTACATCTGGTACTCCTTGGCCTCTTCCTAGTCGATTTAGAGGAGTTGGAAGGCTCTGAAGTTTATGTGTCTGGTGAATCATCCTGCTAGGCAGGCTTTCCACTGACATCTTCCTCATGTGTTGGATATCTTCCTGCAATAGGGGCATTCTGGGTTACCTCTTCTTCGGGTTCTGTGGCAGCTCTTCCCTTCTCATAATATTTCTCTGAAAGTGAAGGGTTCAAAGATTTCTCACTATCTAGGTGGTTGTGAACCCACATGTCATCAAATTTTTCATCCAAGTCAACCTTTTGAAAAAGGTTGCTTGTTGCTTTTATCTCCTGCCTGTATATCTAGAAGTCCCTAATTCTTTCGGGCTTCCATTCACGCTTATTCAATTGGCTACATAGGTATGAGCTCATCTTTTGGTTTTTGTTGGGTTTTCCCACAACGTGGTGAAATTTAAACCATCGCGGTTGATTCTCTATAGTAGGCAAATACTCAAGGCCTACAAAGAATTTCAAATTTCCCTCGTCAACATTTCTCCAAGGGTCCCAAAATGGTCTGGGCTGGTGTGGAATTTTTATACCAATCTCTGATAGATTGTTTTCTAGGTTGTATTGCCATATGTCATTGATAGTTACCAACCCAAGACTACCCAACTTAGAGTACAAGACCTCCAATTTGTTAACTTTCAGGCCCTTCTTCTTCACTAGTGAGACTAAGTCGAACATGATAGCAACACTGAATAGGAAGTCAAATGTATTCCTCCGCAGTAATCATTCTCAAAATTACTCAGCTATCGCAATTCCTCTAGGGCCAACACTTTTTCAGAAAGAAAACGTGGGAGCCAGAAAGGCTCCTGAATAAAGCCTAGCATATGAAGCATAGTGAAGTCTATACCAAAAAACCAATCACAAGGCGACAAGAGGCCTCCCAACCATGACACCTATCATGGCATGAGACGCACTGAAATGCCACTTCCAGATCCATCCAAAGCCTGTAAGGTCGGAGCTAGGAACAAATCTAAAAATGTGTAATAATCAAAAGTCTTTGGCACGATGGGAGTCCATGTCGACACTAGCTTCCGCACACCTCTCTCGTTGAAAATGACTAGGTCCATGAATAGCTAGAAATAGTTAGGATTCTAATGCAAAATTAAGTAGGCTAGGAAGGAAGAATACTTGAATGTAGAACCAACTTCGGAATCCCATAGCTGCTCGATCATCCTATCCACAATAACCTTTGTGAAGTCCATAAGCAGAGGCTAGTTGTTCTTCCTCAACATGAAGTTGAGGCTCATCTAGAATTCAAAAAATCCCTTATCTATATCCAGCCCACAAACCAACGCCAACATAGAAGCGACGGAAGCAGACCCTGATTTCAAAGCACCCAAAGCAATTGGGAATTTGGGAGGTGTTGAGACATCTATCGGCTGAGCAGTCTTAGTGTGGTAAAATTGTTGTGCCATCCAAAATGTTCTCCAACATTCTTGTATCCTCTTTATATAAAAATATTCAACACTTTTGGGTAGAGGGAATGGGACACATAACATATCTTCCAAGGCATGAGGGATGATAACTACCCTCAAATTAGGGCCATTTATAACTCTGGTCTGAGGATCAAAGTTTGTTGCACATGCTGCCACCATTTCTAGGCAATAATGCACCAGGGGAACCATGTACTGGGGAAGCCCATAGTCCTGTAGACATTTGTTGAAAGGATCCAAAATTTTCTTCATTGTTTTGCAACCAGCCTCCCTTAGGCTTTTGGGATTTTGAGCAACTCAGGATCCAAAACATTATCCCAATCTTCTAATACTAGGGCCTGATTTCTAGGAGAAACCTTGGCAAGAATTTTTTGGTTTGGTTGACTGGTAAAAGGCCAAGATGGCCTTGTTGGGATGCCTAGAGTGGCATAAGACTCTTTTCCATATATCTCTATGTAGGGTGTCATCAATCTTCACTCATTAATGCTTTGAGGGGTCATGAATATTGTTGAAATTCCTGCAATTTTAGGCATTTTCTCCTCATATTAGAAAGAGGATTTTCGCAAATTTTGCAAATGACTTAGCTTCTGAAAAAAACCTTTCTCTCTTTGTGAATAACTTAGCCGTTTTCACCTTTTAATGAATTCTAACCATAAATACCCTTTTTGCATGTCGAACCTGCTTTTTGGTTTTTGTGAAAAATGGCTTAGCCAAGGTATGTACCAACCTTTAATATTTAGTTGCCTAATGCATCTCCGGCTTTTTCAAGCATGTGAGGAAATGGCCCACCTACCAAAATACTCTTCAAATTTAAGAGACATGACATTTGCGTGAGGTGGCACCTATTTTTCCTTGGACAATGCACTGGGATAGCCCTACCATATCCTTTGCAAATTCTCTTGCATTTAATGATCTCTTGATTGTACTTGGTCACAATGCCCAACAACTTTACCAAAATATTTTCCTTGATTTTATCGGGATGACAGCTCCTCCTGTAGAAACATGGCCCATTTTCTTTAATTTGATAACTTGAAAGAAGAAAGTTGTAGCTATTCCTCATTATTCAAATCAACTCACATGCCACAACACTAATTATCAATGCCTGATAGCTCCATTTTCTTTTGATGTAATCATAGCTTGCTTCATCAGGTGAAAGTTAACTTAGCATTTTCATTCTTAAGTTAGAGTAGCAAGCAATAATGGAGACGCCGATTAGGTTGGTTTGCAAAAACACCCAAGCAACATTTTTAGGAAAACTTAGTTGCAGGCGCCTGAAGCGCATGACAGCCATCAAGAACTTGCTATATGTGAAAGCGATCAAATGGGTCCTTGGGAGAGACTACGTGGAATACGAGGATCGATATAGGGTGAACACTAGCATTTTCTCCCACTTCGTTGCTTCGCTCTTAGACATCAGTGTTTCTAAACGCAAAATTTTGAAGCTAACCAAGTGGGTGTTCCCTCGGCATTACCTTGGAGGTTTGGAGCAAGTAGTGCGGGCTGCCATATTTGATCATGGGGTCCCTTCTATTTGCAACCTACGTCAGTTGGTACTACATGGAGGACCTGTGCCAACTAGGCCCTTCCTATTTGGCTTTGATTTGGAGACCCACGAAGAGCATCATGCCAAGGTCTATGCCGATCATTTTTCCTCATGCGGATACATTACATCGAACCATTTTAAAACCTCCAATGGTACGAGGATTTTGAGAGAATGGTGTTCCTTTACCTTGCATCATTGGTTGTTGCCATTTCTATTCCATCCAATGCTTGAGAATTTGAGAAGAAATATAGTCCCCAATTTTTCTTTTTTCCTTTTTCAACCTCTGCTTCTTAGCGGATATACGTATATATTTTGATACAAGGCCATTGCCTCTATCGTATGTAATGTAAATGTTTCAGTGATAATATAATACTTATGTTTTTTCATATCTTAGCTTATTTACAATGTATTTCAATTTCTTGCAATACTATTGTTGTTTTCAAAAAGCAGTAAGAAAACCCAAAACTTAAAGCAGGAAAAAATAATTACATATTTACAATTTACAAACTCACTACATAAGCAGGACTAATTAAAATTTTTAAGGTGTATCTCATTAACTGGAATACCCAAGGTATTATCATCCATGTCTTCTAACTCGAAAGAGTTAAACTATTTGCATTGAACAACCTTAAAAGGCCCTTCCCGAAGACTATCAAATTTTTTGTGCTGGTCGGGCTTCACCCTGTGCTCATTGAACTTGTGCACCAAGTCCCCGCATTTTAGCTCCTAGTCGAATGTCTTTTTATCAAACCACTTCTTTACCACCTGTTGGTAGCTATTCATGGCCTCGAGAGCATGCTCTCTTTTCTCTTGTACCTCGAGTAACTCAGAAAATTGTACCTCCATTTCTCTGTTCTATTCAATTTCCAGAGATTTGAGCACATGGAGAGCTGGGATTTCCATGAAAATAGGTAGCAATGCCTCCTTCCCGTACACCATCTCGTAAGGAGATGTCTTTAATATTTTCTTTGGTGTGATACGGTCTTCCCATAGTGTTGTTCAGAGGTTCTTATGCCATTCTCTCTGGTGTCCCGAGCCTATCCTCTTGATTAACCTGATGAGGTTTTTATTTGTGGATTTCGCAAGGCCATTCCCCTGAGGGTAATAATTAGAAGAGGTTTTCAAGAAAATTTCATATTTCAATGCAAATTTGCTCATCTTAGAGCCGAGAAAAGCCTTACCATTATCCGAAATAATTGTTTTAGGTGGGCCAAATCTAGCAACCAACTCCTTAAGAAAATTAAAAATTTCTATTTCTATCGCATTTTTTAATGGCATTGCCTTTGCCCATCGGGTGAAGTAGTCGATTGCTATCAATATCCACTTGTGTCCAACTAAAGATAAAGGGTTAATCATTCCAATGAAGTCTAGACCCCATTGAGCAAAGGGTTCCTCTACTACTATAGGTCTTAATGCCATAGTAGCATTCTTTCTCTTTCTGACATAAAATTGGCATTCATTGCAAGACTTTATTAATGAAAATGTATCATTGAATAGTGTTGGCCAAAAGTAACTAGCACATATAATTTTAATTTCTATAGTTCTTGCAAAAAAATGTCCTCCACCTGGGTTGTTGTGGTATTGATCTAATATTCTTTTGGTATGTTCTTCATTTACACACCTTAGCGAGACGCCATTAAAATTTCCTGTGAAAAGTACTCCTTCCAAGAGAACATAACTGTTATTTTGTAAATGATATAATCGCCTCTTAAAGGAAGGGAGATTGATCAGATACCTTCCCTTTTGCATGAATTTTATCCTATCTTCCAACCAATCTCCCTCAGAGCTTTCTTCATTCAGTAACATAGGTTTCGAGGCTTTGAACTCTACCATTGGTTCATTGTTTTTAGCGAGGTACTCACATAGTCCTTTTCCCTTGACAGTCTTGACAAGCCTGATCTCAATATCATACTCTAGGATCTTGGTAATCCAGTTAGCTCTTTTCTCTGTGATTTCTCCTTTCATGATATATTCTCGCACACTAGGGTGTGATACGCAAACAATCACCTTATTGTATGATATCAAATGTCAGAACTTCTTAAGCTCTTTCACAATGGCAACGACCTGCTTTTCTACAAAATTGTATATTACCTCATACTCCTTTCAGGTGAACAAGTAGAAAGCAACAGGAGATTCCATTTTATCCTCACTATCCTTCTGCATAATCACGATGGCAATATTGTTGCAACCACCAAAAACATACATGATAAAATATTTTGAAAGATCTCGGTTGATCAATACAGGGGCTAAGGAAATAACTTCCTTTATGAGCTCAAAATCTTTTCTGGCTTCCGCGGTCCATTTGAAAGGCTGATCCATTTTTAGCATCAGGGTAGACACCTAAGTGCTATGCTTGATTGGGAATACTATTTGGGATGCAATCTGTTTGTTCAACTCTTGTGACATGAGTGATTCAATTTTTGGGTTCACAGGTCTCTGCCTCTGGCAAACCGGCTTGGCTCCTTCTGAAAGCTCAATTGTATGATGAATAATCTCGGGGTCATATTCCTTAAGATCATCATATGACCAGGCTACTGTGCTTGGATATTCCTCACAAAAGTGTTTCAGCTTGTCTTTATTTTCCTAAGATACTTCCTTACCGACCTTGAGCTTTTTGTCCTCTCCAATATGCAAGTCGATATAATCACCTTTGTTAGCTACCAATTTCCTTTTATCCTTCCTTGCATCATCAGAATCAAAAAGGCTCTCTAGAGTGACTAGCCCTTGGGGAAGCTTGTTGTATTTCAACTAGATCACTTGATCTCCCTAAGCTTTGGCGATCTTTGGTTGCATTTTTTCAGTGAATTCCCCAGATGACTGGGGAAATGACGTGATATGAGTGTCACTAGCGAACACTTTCCAGTCTTGATCATTGTTTAGGAAAACGGGTTGTACAATCACTCTTACTCCATATTTATTTTTTAATAACTGAGAGGCTGGTTCAAATTGAGCTCCGACAGTGGCCATCCTGTCAGCTTCGGAGTTCTTCTCCCTCAGTATAGCCTGAATATTAAAATACTCAAATCTTTCAAGAAGATTCTAGAACCTATGTCGGTATGATTGCATCTGAACATTCTTTGCAGTAGAAATTCCCTGAATTTGGTTGACCACCAATTCTGAATCTCCGAACACTATTACTTGCTTTGTGCCCATATGTTCTGGAAGGCTCAAACCATGGACATGACCTTCATAATCTGCTTTGTTGTTCGAGCATGTGAACTGAAAGCGATAAGACCTCAAGTTTTTTTCCTCGGATGAAGATGTCAAACATATTCTTGCCCCAACCCTTATTCTACACCTTGATCCATCAAAGTGCAAAGTCCACAACTTCGAGGATGTTTCACCTCTGGATTCCTTAGTAACTCTGGGCATAATATGTCCTTCCTTGTGTATGACATAGGTTCTGAGTCCAGTTGCATGATAATTTCCAAATGGGTCTATATCTATAAACTCATTCAACAGAGCTTCTTCATTTTCCGTTCAGGAGCTAGTTGCCTCTTCTTCCACTAGAAATTCAACATTGAACCTTTCTTCTTGAGTAATTGAAGTATGCATCGTTTTAAAGTTGAGCAGGGCCTCATTAGCAACATGTTCGAAATGCAAATTTTCTGACAATAGTTTCATTTGAGCTCCATGTTTGGTTCTCAAAATTAGGTGTGACTAGTCTAATGCTAGATATCCTCCAACATTTTTCATGAACTATTGGGACAAACATATCCCGAATAGAGGAGGAACATCAATGAGTACGGTATCTTGATTCACATTGATACTAGGGCATGCAAATAATGTCATAGGTAATCCCTTGATTACCCTGATGGTATCAAACTTGTTTCCATCTAGTTGCATGACTCCCTTGTTAAGAGGCTCATATTTTAATCCTAAAGCATCAACTAATTTTTTAGGCATGACAGTGATGCTAGCACTAGATTCAATCATACAGTTATGCAATAGCTTGTCGCCAATGATAAGCGTTAGAAAAAAAGGCCAAGGTTTAGGCTTACTCTCTTTCTTGGCTTCAAGCTTTTCTTCTGGTTGATTCATTAACACTTTACCCAGGGCCAACTTGGATATATTTTCTCCACTAGGCTCCCTTGACATCTTCTCATCTTCCTCTCCTAATAATGCTTTCTGTAATAGCACCTTTTTCTCAGGAATGGCCAGGATATCCCACAAAGAAACATTGGTAGAGGACATCTTTAGTTGTTCCACCACATTGAACTATGTTCGTGACTAATGAGTCATGATCGTTTTCTCCTTAGGTCTCACTACTAGCGTAGGCCTCACAGCTGGTGCATCCATCTATTTGGCAACAAGCGGGGTGATTGTAAGAGCCTTTCCCTTCGGAGGAGGTGGGTTCAGAGATCTGGGAGTGACCACCTTAGACTACTTTGGGACTGATGACGGGTCTGTTAACGGACTACGCATTGAATGAGATGGAGAATTGGTTGGCAGAGATGTGAAATCTCTAATGAGTCTATGCTTTGAACATGTGGTGTAGTCAGATTGCACTCGGGGCACTTGAGTCACAGGAATGTCATTCATAAATGTTGATTCTTCTGCTTCCATCCATGAAAAGAGTGCTTAGTCTAGAACTATGTCTGACTCTTGCTCTATGGACATTCCTTGCATTTGAGCAGTGAGGACTACATTATTCATTTGTTGAGAGGTATAAGACTAGTTTTCGGGATCAGGCATGCTGCTTTGGCTACGTTGCTTCGCTATCTTCTGTTGCAAATTTCCCCATGTACAATTTCTTGGCATGTGTGCATCATTACAAGGAAAACACCATGAATTAGCATCTTTGGCTAAGTTATTTTGTCCTGCAACAAGCTCTTTATTTGAACTAGGATGGACGGTCTACATTAACAGGGTCACTAGAACAACTTGGTTATTCAGTTGATTTGACTGGTAAGGAGCTTTTCCACCTTGATAATTTTTGTAAGCTAACTTTTGATAGCTATATTGTTGCCGTTTCAAATTTTTCAATTCATTTTAGATAGTCCACATCTTCTCTCTCATCTCGTTCATCTCAGTTGTCAGGGGGTTAGGCACAAGAACCACACTCAGAGACGTTCTTGGGTACACATACATAGATTGGGGATGAGTTGCAGGAGCACTAGTTGAAGCTTCTTCAGCCTCTGTGACAATGAATTCTAGGGTCAATGGTAGGATAGGTCTTGGCGCTAACTTTCTAGCAGCAATTAGGTTATTCTCTGTAGTGACACCTAAAGCATAAGCATCAGGCAGGGTCTCTCCACCAAGAGCCTATAGCATCATGAAAATATCGGCATAAATCGACTTCAAGTAGAACATGAATGCCAAATTAGGAGGCAACCGACTACCAATGGGGACTCTCTGCCAAGTTCAATGAAACCGAGCATTGAAATCAGCTAGAGCCTCATGAGGGGATCTCTTTATGTTGGCCAACTGATGATATAGAAATTTCCTATCATTAGCATTTGAAAAGTGCTCATAAAATGGGGTTTCGAGATGGTCCCAAGTAGAAATTGTGTTAGCTAGAAGAGTTCTATACCAGTTCAAAGCCTTTCCTTAGAACGAGGAGATGAGTAATCATAGAGGCACATTTTTTGTTAGAAACTCCATGCACCAGACATATGTCTACCACATCTTGCAATTGTTCTGTCAGAGTCTTTGATTCATCTCTAGAAAACTTAGGAATAACTTTTAAAGTAGAGGATGGAATGGGAGCCCATGTTTTGGGAGGTACCGATGCTACCAAAGGACTACCAGCATCCTAGGCTACATAATTTCTAGCGGCCATGGGTGCAGGAGATGGAGGAGATGGAGGAATAGAAGGAGGAGAAGGGGAAGGTGAAGAACTATCTTGCCAATGGACTGGGCGAACAACAACTAATGGTGGTATGAGTAGGTCTAGGAATCTTATAGTTTGTGACCTAGTTACAAACCTATGGATCATACACTTATATATTAGGCGAACGTGCTAGTTCAGGTCCCATCGGGCATGCCAGAAAAAGAACTATTGACGCAAGATTTGGTAGGGGGCAATAGTCTCATGGGAAACTTAGCTATTGGGGGACATTTTGCACACAGCTAAGTGACCTCCAGATTTTACCAAAGCCAACCCTTCATTTTAGTGGGGGAGTTAAAAGGTTAGGAAGATAACTGAGAATATTAAATCTAAGCTAAAGGTGATGTGCCAAATCTTAAACAATATTACCTGAGCACAGTGCTGGATGCAATGGCTTAAACCACCGAATGTTGTTTATTTAGATAAATTTTCTCAAAATCACTTTAAAACATAAGAACAACTTCTATCCACATAAAATAATTTAGTATAACTTTGGCCAACACAGAGGAGTTGAAAACATGATCTATATTTATAAAGCTATAAAATATTACAAAAGTTGAAAAACAGGCATTCATATATTATAGGAAAATAACAACATAGTTTAATAGTCTTATCAAATGAATGAAAACCAGAAAGGCTGAATTGATTGGCACAATCTACGAACTTCAAGTTCAATAAAAATATTACAAAGGCTATTCCCAGTGCTCGGGAATCTTTTCTATCTATCTAATCAACAACCTCATAAAAGAGAAGTAGGGCCGGTTATATAGGCTTGCCCATTGCCTGAAAACCATGAATAAAGACACCTTGAACAAACATTGACGCCTTAGATCTTCTCAAGCCACCATTGATTTAAAAGATTGCTCAGCAATGTGCCAAAAAAGGCATCACAGAGAATAGAAGGCCATGCAGCAGTAGAAATGAACACAGAGCACCGAAGAAGAAAACATGGCGGCAAGCAAGAAAAATTGATGTAGGCAATAACTCCCAGAAACTCGGTGCACAAAAATATGCCACATGTCGAGCAAACGGAGCCTATCAAAAGAATGAGGGGCGTCCTAGCGAAAAGATCTGAGAGGAAGCCATGTGGGTAAGGCGGAGTGAAGATAACTGTAAAGTGGGGCCAACTTAGAAAATGGCCAGAGAAAGCCATGCGTCATGCACACGGAACTCAACAAAAGCAAAGCGATACAAAAAAGAAGGAATCTTCGTTTGGCAGCCACGTGGCAAGCACCGAAAAGTTAAGAGCGATAAATGGTAAGGCAAAGCCATGAAGGAAAGATAAATGTGAAAGCTAGCGGTTCATGAAATAATGTTCAGAGGTATCAACATGTTGAATTTTTTGTTAAGGATAATTTACTTGAAGGAGGCCTTTATTCTATTTTTTGAAAGCTTGATAATTGTTTTGGTTTGTGGATTTAGACTTCTCAAGTCGGCTAGATGTTGAGTTTTGTTTCATGACTACTAATCAAATTTTGATAATCACAAAGGGAGGTATATAAGTGCATGAAGGAGGATAATTTCATCATGGTAATATTATCTTGTATCTTATTTTTCAAGTTCTCAATGAACATACTATGAAAGTGAGGGTCAAGATTATTTACATTGGTTTGGGGATAAAGTGATTGGTAGCATGAAATAAAGTCAATACTCTTTTCATCATATTTTTGTTTACATCTAATCAAATCAGCTAGGGTCATCTTAGGAGTCATATGCACTTGAAAATGGTTTATAAATGCCTCAAAAAGTTCATTGAATGAGAAAATTGAGTTATTCAGTAAAGAGGAAAACCATTCTAAGGTGGCATCCTTCAAGGATTTAGGGAAAAGGTTAGCCAAGAGCTTATCCTCAAGAATAAAATCACTATACAGGGTGGTATAAGTAGAAAAATTGTTAGAAGGATCTCCCTTCCCTCCATATTTCTCAAATCTAGGCACATCTATACCTTGTGGCATCAATGTTCTCAACATCTCTAAGGACAAGGTATTTCTTTTGACATAATATGTAGGTTGGCCATTTTGGTTTTGGTTTATGGTAGAAACTTGTTTTTGAAGGGATGAAACGGTTTGTAAAAGTTGATTTATGAGGGTTGTAAGGAAATATTAGTGCAGAAACACCTTCCAAATGTAAAATCCATAGGAAATAAGTACAAAAAAAATCACTTAATTTCAGTTACAGTTATTAAGACGCACATTAATAGAACAAGATAATAGACAATTTAACACACAAAAAATTGAACATCAAATTTATGTGGGAAAAACCTTACAGGAGAAAAAACCACACACAAAAACAAGTCACTTTGTATTATAGTAAATAATGTTTACATATAGAGTTACAAAACTTCACTTCCAAGTTTTAATTCACAGTAGCAAATATTTCCCTCTAATCAATCTTTTACACATATTCTAAATACAGTTTTGTTCTCGTACACTGTTAAAATTCTCATAAGCATACAATGTAGAACAATAATCAATATAACTAGATCAATCAACCAAAAAACTCATTATAGAGTTTTACAATATATATTCAAAATCTAGCCATGGTTGCTTCGGTTCCAAAAAACCAACCATTTCGGTTCCTATATGCAAACCATCACAACTTATTACGATATCCACATAACTTGCCAATTGATTTCCATTCAATCCATCAATAGTTAACAACTAATCACTGCTCAACAACTTGGCACTAATCAACTCCCACAACAACATGTTTCCACAGCCCACACACCTCATGAGAATCACTAGGGACCCACCACAAAAGGCATGGGGTTAGCAAGCATAGTTGGATTGTTTTAATCACGAACGTTGATGGATATATATAACATCACATCGATGTTGTCCCCACTGCTACCGTGACATCCTAGTCACCATCATTGTCCTAGCCCACAAAACCCACAAGAGTTTGTCGAGGCCCACCACAAGGGGTACGAGTTTATCAGCCGTTGTTGGATTCTTACAATCACAATCATTATCAAGAACACCATACACTATCAATATGACATCAATTTAATTACTTTGATCAATCCCATACAAAGTCGCTATCTCGCTAGAAAACCAAACTTGAGAACCTCTATTGCAGATTATGAATTTCTCAAAACTCATGAAATTTAAAGGAAGTCAAGAGATTGAGTGGCTAGAGAAATTAATAACCCAATGACTTGGTTGTGAATTTCTCAAAACCTGCGACATGCTTACAACAAAGAGAACCTCCATATTGCTAAGTCAGGAGGTTATGAAATTTTAGAACCCCGTGACTTAGGTTCAAAAGTTTTAGATTTCAGAAATAGTGTGACATTTAGGTCGATTAAAGAAAAAATTCCAAGCTCAAAGGGAAGTTCCAAGCTAGCAAGTTGAGGCACATTTTCCAACATTCTCCCACTTGACAAAGACTTACTGTTTTCTTCCAAACTTGAATTCATTGAAAGTCATCGGCCCCAAGGTCCATCAAATTGGAACATCACCTATACTTTTCTGTGCTCATAGGCTTTGCCATAGTATCAGTGAAATTATCTAGAGTATCCACATTTTTAAGATTAACCTCTCCATCCTCCACCATATCATGAATGACATGATATTGAACATCGATATGCTTCATGCTAGCATGGAAAATGGGATTCTTCACCAAAAAAATAGCACTCTAACTGTCATAGAAAATCGTAATCCACCTTACATTAAACCCAACATCATAACACAAATTTTTAAGCCAAATGGATTCTTTATAGGAATGTGTTTTTTCCATCTACTCCACCTCAATAGTAGATAAAGTGACTATAGATTTTTTCTTGCTCATCCAACTAACTGCACAATCGAATAACATGAAGATGTATCCATTGGTGGATATTCTACTGTCAATTTCCCATTCCCAATCAGAACCCACATACCCATGAATGCTTAGAGATATTTTTGATCCAAACAGGTTTCCATGATAACACAAACCATACTCTAAAGTACCCTTCAAATATATGAAAACTCTTATCACAACATCCCAATGTGGCCTTCCTAGATTAGCCATAAACCAACTAAGTACTCCCACTACTTGGGTAATGTCTGGTCTAGTACAAACCATTGTGTACATTAAATTTCCAAATACACTTGCATAAGGCACCTTGGTCATGTCCTCCATCTCAGTAGGATACTTTAGACAATCTGCAATAGATAACTTCATTCCTTGCAACAATAGAACAAGTAACTGTTTGTAATCTGTCATAATAAATCTCTCAAGGAAAGTATTGATATAATTACTTTGGTTGAGCCAAAGATTTCTACTTTCCCCATCCCTTTTGATTTCCATACCCAGAATATACCTTCTTGCACCTAAATATTTCATTTCAAAACATGTTGACAACTGAGATCTTAAAAAAAAAATCATACCCTTACTATTCCCAAAGAATAACATATCATCCACATAGAGGGCAATAATAAGTAAACGATCATTCTCAGTTTTGTAATACACACAATGATCTAATTTGGATCTCACAAATCCCAATGAAAACACAAAATTCTCAAACTTTTGGTACCACATTCTAGGTTATTGCTTTAAACCATACCGAGATTTCTTTAACTTGTAAACCAGACTTTCTTTACTTTTTTCAATGAAGTGCTCAGGCTGGGACATATAAATTTCTTCATCCAAATCTCCATGAAGAAATTATATTTTCACATCCATCTCCTCAACCTCTAAGTCATATTTTGCTACAAGTGACAATAAAAATATGATAGATGTCAGCTTAGCTACAAGAGAAAATATGTCTCCATAATCAATTCCCTCCACCAGGGAATAACCTTTCATGACCAACCTAGATTTATACTTATCCACACTGCCATCTTGACCAATTTTCTTCTTAAATACCCATTCACAACCAACGGTCTTTCAACCTTCAGGAAAAGGTACCAAATCCTAGGTTTCATTCCTTTTAAATGATGCCATTTCCTCATTCACAGCTTCTAAATAGGAATCTGAATCAGACATATTAATAGCCTCCTTTACAGTCCTAGGCTCATTAGTGCTAGTAATCAAAGCATAGGCACAACTCAAATCCCAAAAGGAATAGCCATAACTTTTAGGTTTCCAATTTTTATGTGTAGACCTCCTCACAAGCTGAGGTTGAGGTTGTGGTTCTTATTGTTGTTTAAAAATTTTAAAGATGCTAGATATCTCCTCAGTTTTAGGTACACTTTGAATTTTGAGTTCCTCTTTATCGGGTGTTCAAGGAATTTTAACTACATCATTCTTCTTTTCTTCTTTTGTCTCTGATTGCAAATCAACTATAGAAGGTTTCAACTCCCAAAAGATTGCACTTCTATTGACACAACCTTCTTAGTAACAGATTTCCAAAGCTTGTATCCTTTCACACCAATGTTTTAGTTGATGAAGATACATTTTATAGCTTTCTTTTTCCAACTTAGATCTTTCTCATTTGATACGTATGCATATGCCTCATAGTCAAAGACACAAATATTTCTCAGAGAGAGATTCTTACCAAACCAGGATTCCATAGGTGTTTTATCAACCACAGCTAAACTAGGTAAACGATTAACTAAGTAACATGTTGTAGCCACAACCTCAACCCAAAAATTCTTCTCCAGACCGGCACTACTCAATATACTTCTCACTCTTTCCATCAACATCTTGTTTAACCTTTTAGCAGCTACATTATGATGTGGAGTGTAACATGTAGTTTTATGCCTTTTAATCCCATGGTCTTTACAATACCTTTCAAAATATAAAAAATAAAACTCAATTCCATTATCCATCCTTAAGCATTTAATTTTTCTCCCAGTCTAATTTTCTACCAAGTTATTAAACATTTTAAATAGACTGAACACTTTTGATTTACTTTTAAGGAAATACACAAATTCCCTTATTGAATAATCATCAATAAATGAAACATAATATTTAGACTTTGATAATGAAGGAACATTTAATGGACCAAATACATCAGAGTGAACATAATCCAGTATACCAAAAGACCTATGAGGACTCGAATAAAAATAAACATGGTGTTGCTTTCCATAAATGCAATGTTCACAAAAATAAAACTCAAGGTTACAATCAACAAGCCCTTCTACTAGGTTTTTATTTTTCAAGGCCTTTAAGTCTTTTTCTCCTATGTGACTGAGTCTATGATGTCATAGCATGGTTTTCTCTATTAGGAGATTCACCTCCAATTATTTTGTGCCCAGAGGAACTTCATTCTTCTTATCTACATGAGAAACCTTGCTTGACTTTGCAGAGACACCATTGCATTGAACAACCTGTGTGTCCAACTTGTATAGAGTACCAATTCGTGTACCCCTAGCCAACACCACTGAGCCTCTAGTCATCTTACATGCACCACTCAAGAATGAAACTTGTATACCATCATTCAACTTACTAATAGAAAGAAAATTTCTAGCCAGACCTGGTATGTGCATTACACCATCAATTCCTTTTATTCTTCCATAAGGATATTGAATTTTGACTCTTCCACAACCAACAATTTTAAGAGATGAACCACTTTCCAGGTACACCTTTCCACCATCATACTTTGGATACTTCGTGAACCAATCTCTGTGAGATTTCATGTGAAAAGATGCTCCTGAGTCAATTAGCCAAAAATCATTTGATGCCTAAGTCGCCAAGGATGCAATGAAGGCATCTGCATCACTTTGAGTAGAATCATTATCCAAAGAGTTCTTCTTCTTCTTCTCTTCTTTGAAATCTTTTTGAATATGTCTAGTTTTCCCAAAATTCCAGCATTTCACCTTAGACTTATTGCTAGGATACTTTGATCTCCCTTAAGATTTGGATTTAGATTTCTTATATTTCTTCTTGCTTCTATCCTTTGATCTTGAACAATGAGAGCCTCCTTAGCCATCTCAAAATATTTCCTTCACATTTTTTCTGATAATAATGAAGCAACTGTGTCTTCCATTTTAAAGGTGGTTGTTCCACTTCCAATAGTCATCACTAGATGGTCCCACGTGTTAGGAAAGGAACACAACAAAAGAATACAATGATCCTCCTCATCAATCTTTACACCTACAGACACCAACTAAGCAACAATGATATTAAAATAATTTATATGGTCTACTATAGATGCATCTTCCTCCATCTTCAAGGAGTACAGCTTCTTCCTCAAGAATAAATTATTCACTAGAGACTTCCCCTAATAAATATCACCAAGTTTCTTCCATAATGAGGATGATGTCTTCTCCTCATGAATATTTAAGAGAACAAAGTCTGCCAAACAAAGTCTTATCAATCCTCTGACTTTTCTATCTATAAGGTCCCAATATTCTTACTTCATACATGAGGTTTTTTTTCTAGACATAGTAATCCAAAGATCTCTACCCACCAATAGGTCTTCCATTTTTAGTTTCCACAACTCAAAATTGCTGCCATTGAAAATTTCAATTTCTACTCTTCCTCTTGTGCTTGACATCTCAATCTATAATCAAGACAATCAATATTCTCTGCAACACTCCCACTAAACAAAAATAGCACAAAAAACAAGCCCTACCCATAAGGATAACACAATTGGCCAAGATTTGATACCACTTGTAAGGAAAGATTAGTATAGAAGCACCTTCCAAATGAAAAATCCATAAGAAAGAAGTGTAGAAAATTTTACTTAATTCGAATTATAGTTATTAAGATGCACATTAACTAAACAAGAGAATAGACAATTTAACACACACAAAATTGAACACCAGATTTACATGGGAAAAACCTTATAGGAGAAAAACCCACAGACCAAGCAAAGTCGCTTTGTATTATAGTAAATAATGTTTACATATAGAGTTACAAAATTTCACTTCTAGCTGTTAACTCATAGCAACAAATATTTCCCTTTGATCAACCTCGTACACAAATGTTGAATACAATTTTGTTCTCTCACACTATTACAATGCTTGTAAGCATACAATGTAGAAAAATAATTAACCTAACTAGATCAAATTATCAACCAAATTATTATAGAGTTTTACAATAAATATTCAGCATCCATCCATGGTCATGTTGGTCCAGAGAACCAGCCGTTTCGGTTCCTATACGCAAATTGTCACAACTTATTATGATATCCACATAACTTACCAATTAATCACGATTCAATTTATCAACAGTACACAACCAATCACTTCTCGAAAACTTGGAACTAATTGGGTCCTACCATGACATGCGTCCAAAGCCCACAAACCATGTGGGAGTCACTCGAGACCCACAACAAAAGGCATGGGGTTAGCAGGCACCATTGGATTTTTTAATCACAAATGTTGATTCATATATATAACATCACATCATCGTGGTGCCCACTACCACCATGACATCCAAGTCACCATCACTGGACAAGCTTGCACACCCCACAGGAGTCTGTCAGGTCCCACCACAAGGGGCACATGGTTAGCGGGTGTTGTTAGATTCTTACAATCAATACCTATTGATCAAGAACATCATACACTGTCAATATGACATCAATCTCATCACTGCTAAAACATCCCATACAAATTTCCTATGTCTCTAAAAAACCGAACTTCAAAACCTCTATCGAAGGTTATAAAATTCTCAAAACCCACTAAATTTAAAGGAAGTCAAGAGATAGGGTGGTTATAGAACTTAAGAATCGAATGAATTGGTTGTGAATTTCTTAAAACCTATGACATGCCATCAACAAAGAGAACCTCCATGTCACTAAGTCACGAGGTTATGAAATTTGAGAACCCCGTGAATTAGGTTCCAAAGTTCTAGATTTTAGTGATAGTTTGACATTTAGGCCAATTGAAGGAAAAATTCCAAGCTTAAAGAGAAGTTCCAAGCTAGCAATTTGAGGCACATTTTCCAACAAGGGTGTCATTGGTTTTATTTTGAGATGAAGGTGATTAAGGTGGAGGTGTGTATGTTTTTGAGGGACAAGTGAATGGAGTTCTTATAGGAGGTAAAGTGGTAGGAGATATTATATGTGATACCACAAAGGTACTAGGGATGCTAGCAAAAGTAACCAAGGAAGGAATCACATTACTAGTAGGTTGCATTGTTGTTGTAACTTCAGGTTTGTTATAGGTAGGAATAGAGTCAATTTTTGTGGGGAGAGGAATTTGAATTCCTCCTTGGCTTGGTAAATTGTTTGAAGGTAAAGCACAACTAGTGGTTGAGGTAAGATTTTTTCTAAAAAATTGAACTATGTTATGCACAAGGTTAACTCCTTCTTCACATTCAATCATTTGATATATGTTACCTATGGTAGGGATAGTAGTGGTTGAAATGTTCTTAGTACTTATTTGATTTTGTATGTTTGCTAAGTATTCATGAATTTGGATTATGTTTTCTTGTGGAATACTAGCAACCATTGTCTTAACATTTGCCACACTACATCAAGGCAAAGAGTTGTTAAGGGTATGGTCCATACCTAGTGAACTAGTGTCAACATTAGTAGTGAAAGAGATAGATAACCCAAGATCCACGATGATTGTGCTATTGTGGGATGACATGAGTCTCAAAATTTTCCTCACTATAGTATTAGCAATAGGACACCAAATAGAAAATCTCATACAAGGGACAATCAAGGAAATGAAAGATACAGTGAAAACAAGATAAATGGTATGCCCTAATTCTAATTCAAATGAAATTAAGCTACATGTAATGAAATGAAAAAAATAGAAAATTTTCAAACTGAAATAGAGAACTAACAATAACAAACAATAACACAGAAAAAAAGACTTTAATGCTCTAAAACATAGTTTAAAATATGAAATGGGACTAAATTTCCTAGAGGGGCGTATGAGTGCTAAATAGGGTTTTTCAGGGGTTTGAATGTTGATAAAAAACCACCATAGAATACCTAAAAAATAGGCAAAAATATTTGTATTGGGATTAAATCACCCAAAGGAGTGTATGAGTCCTAAACTAGGGCTTTTTCATCATTTTTAGCAAATTCTACGTAAATGTTATGCTTTTTGGTTTGGATGATTTCTAGACTAAGTGCAAATGTAGATTTTAAGTTAATTTAAGTAATGCAAGATTCAAAAATGCAACTTATATGCACTTTCACTATTGCAAGATTTAGAAACCTTAGATGCAAATTAACTAAAGTAAACCCTAATGCAATGTTAATGCAAGATTGATCTAGCATTATGATGCACTCCAAATTAGAACTACGATGTGTAGACACCTAAAAATGACTTAGGCCTGTGATCACTATTTTACCACCTTTCGTCATAACATTATTATAACTCTATAATAATGTTTCTAACCCATATTCAACTATTAATGAAATAATTTATAATTATTTAATTAATTCATGATCTCTCATTCTTCATGATTATTAAATAAATAAATCTTATTTAATATACCATTAATTATCAAAGTCTTCTTACAATTAAATAAAGTCTCATTTATTTAATTAATCCTTATCATTAATGTCCTCCTGATTATTAAATAAGTATATTTTAATATATTTATTTAATATGTCACTAATTCCTAAATCTTCTCTTAATTAAATAGATTCATTAATTTATTTAATTAATTAACTACTTCTTCTAAATTAAATAATTATTTTTAATTATTTAATTGTTGTATGTGACACTTCTTTATTTTTAAATAAAACAAATCATTTAAAAATGTCTCACATAGTTAACTGATTCTTCTTTCAGTAATTAATTGCAAAAATCAATTACTTATTATCTCACAAATCCATATTTTGAATTAATTTAATTCAAAATGGAATTATTCTTCTGCAAATCAAGTAATTGCTAAAATTGCTGATTTTCTAAAATCTCATTTCCTTATCTCTTGATTTTTACTAATTTCATCTCAACTATCACAATTAGTCTTGATTTAATTTATTTAATTAAATCTTATTCACACATGTGGGAATTTTTCCCTAACCCTAATTGAGAGTTGCCAGTTTGAATCTTAACCATTGATTCTAGGGAATTTTCTCAATCTCTCATCTCATCCGTTTGTGCAAAATTACATTTTCTATAAAATGATAATTTCGCTCTCATTTCAAGGATCTTAATCTGAATTTTCTTAAAATCATTTTTCGACTTCTTGCATTCTAGGCAAATAGAGTTGAATACTTGCATTTAGGGTTTTATTCTATTTTGCATAATTCATTTAAAGTAAATCCTTCAAATCTTGTTTAGGTCTAGACATTTATAGTTTGCTCACAAATACAATCTGAGGGCATCCATTTATCACAAACAAGTTAGGAGGTACAATGGAAATGAGCCATGGAGGAGAGAAATGGGTGAGACTATTCTAGTCTCACTCCTTTTCTCACTATTTCTCCTTTGCATTCCATTGGTTGTTGGATTAATTCATATTGCATGATTATATTGGACTAACAATCTGTTTTGCAGAAATCCTTCATTACATTGGTGAACCTGACAATCTAACACGTTTTTGCAGGTTTTCTTATGGCCTCGGATTTAATTTTGCACGTACAGGAGTATAGAATGATGCAAGTGCTTTGTTGAGCCGTATTTGCACTCGAGAACGATGCATATGACTCGAGGCACCGCATACGAGACCTATAATGATGCATTCGACATACCAAGATGCATACGATATTCTGTGCCACATACGACCTACTGCAACGCATACACTTTGTCGAGCCGCATCTGCCATTACGCACAACAAATGACTGGTAAACTTTAATATTGAATTGTAATCTGGATCTGACGCATCAACGGCCAGTAATTGATTAATTTATGGGGTTAACATGAACCAATCCTAGGATAGACACATAAAAGGGAATTTATCAATCCTAGGATAGTCACCACATTTTATTTTTGTTTGGTTAAAATGAACCCCATGCTTGTTGTGAAGCAATATCTTCACTTAGAGTAGAAAATTTTCATTTGGGTTTTAAAACTGAACAAATTTGTCTACTGTGTTTGATTGGATAATAGGTATATGCTCTCCCCTTTACTGAGTGATCAAAAAGCCTGACTTATCCATTTTTATATTTATGCATTTCATGTTTTCTTACAACCTTTAGAAGGCCTGTCGTAGTGGGAAAAAGTACTCACCCTGTGGGAATGACCTAAGTGGGAACAACCAAAGCCAGGTTTTCCAGCCCACTATAATCAAAAGTGAATTTTTGGGACACCCATATTCAACAACAATAGGCAAGATAACCATCCCCAAAGTCTTTTTTCTAAATATTGGGAGGTCTCTTGAGGGAGTTTATCTATTGACATGTCAAATGGAAACCTTGACTAAGAGCCATAGTGTAGAAGCCAGCCGTGTCCGTATCTAGACATTGTTTCAATCATGGTGCAAGGGGAGGGAAGAATCTCCCCCCAAGACACTCACCATATAATCACCACAGATTGTTTGCTCAGGGGATTCAGTATCCACTTCCGTCACCTTGAGTACGCACCTAGAAAAGATAAAAACACGAGCACCCTTTAGGGGGTGACATGGCTATGTGAGTCGATGCGATTTTAAGCTGTGGGCTGTGATTGTTATGATGACCTTTTGACTATTAAGAGTGAGTCTACTTGAATTGTCCTTTTTGTTCAAAAAACCAATGAAAACAAAAAAAGGTTCATGTTTGATCCTTGAACATACACTCTATGTTTTAGTTTCTAGGTGTTTGCCCACTGTTTTTAAAACAAACTTCAAACAAATTGAACATCAACAATCTGGATCCAAAACTGGTCAAGTCTGCAAAACGATTTTATGTTTTCCAAAAAATTTCCTATTGTGACACAATCGCTCTGTTGAACCGCAATCGCCATATTTGGAGCCGCATTCGCTCTGATGGGCCGCATTTGAAGCATCCTGAGCTGCAATCGCTCTGGTGAGTTGCAATTGAAATGCACTAAGCTGCATTCAATATACTGCGCTGCATTTGCTAGTATCAACCCGCATTCACCATATTGTGTTGCAATCGACAATTTTTGAACCGCACTCGCCTCTATGAGCCGCATTTTCTCTATCGTACCTCATT
This sequence comes from Sequoiadendron giganteum, assembly GCA_007115665.2. Classification (NCBI taxonomy): domain Eukaryota; kingdom Viridiplantae; phylum Streptophyta; class Pinopsida; order Cupressales; family Cupressaceae; genus Sequoiadendron; species Sequoiadendron giganteum. Next base: position 305,447,690 of record CM021104.1, on the reverse strand, counting down.
CACTATGACACATTTCTGAGAAATTTCAAATCACCTTCTCACTATCAAAACTGAAAGTCCACAACTTGTCTGAAATTCAATCCAGTCTTCCTTCACTATTATAGTTCAAAACCAGACACTGAATTGCTCAACTTCCCTTGGCACATTGCATTATAGGTATCATTTTTAGGATCACAATAGGAGTTCATTTCCATTTTTTTCCATTAGTTGCATTAGTGACTTCACCATCTCCTTAGACACTTACTTTTGCAGATTTTAGGAGTCGACTCTTATCATTCATTGTCTAAACTTTGCATTGAATAGTAGGTTATCATTGGACCCAATTACCCTTTGTCATTTGTCAAAACTTTTGTGAATTATTTCCCACTCATTAGTCTAGTGTGGAAACTTCACTTTGTCCTCTTTATAGTCATTTTATGGTCCATTGGTCTTCCAAACTTGAATCATTGCAAAAACTTTGTTTGCTCAAGTTGTCCTTTTAAAAATCCCTCAATAGTAAGTACATCTTAGGCTCCTTTAGTTGCATCTCATTTAGCATCTCCATTTTACCATCACACCATTTGAATTCACAAATATTTAGTCTCACTTGTATTTCATAGCATTCCTTAAAAATCCAAAGAAACCAAAAACATAGTGTCATACTTAGATCATTCTCTCCATCACCCCAAGTTGAGAAAAACTTGTATGGTTGAAACTAGATTAAAGAAAAAGAAAAGACTCATGGATTCTTTTAGACAAGAAACCAACTTTCTTGAATTCACAACTGGCATGGATGCATTCCCTAATGCCACAAACAATCCTTGTTTTGACATGGGAAATTCCAACATCAATCCTTTCAGTGAAATGACCATCCCACCATCTCCATCACATATTTTTGAACCATTTATCCGACGGGATCAAAATGGGGAAGTCTTTGAAGAAGACTTATTAGCTGCTACCCAACATCCAGAAGTTGCTACTTTTGTGGAAGAAGTAGTCTTGAATGAATCATCTAGACTCCTAGCTATGCTCCTTGACCAAGGGGCTAAGTTACCAAAGGGATTTGATCTTAACACTCTTAGAGCAAATTCTCCCGCTCCACCATCACAAAATGTCATCAACACAATCAATGCTACCTCCATTGGTCACATTACCAACACAACATCCATTAGGGGATCATCTTCCCAAACCAACACCACATCACAATCCATCCACCATCCCTTCACAAAAAATGGGTGCAATCGTCTCAAATCTCTTTGGAACTTCATCTAGTTCCATGAGTACATCAACAAACCTATTATTAGGTTCTTCAAATGCTATGGCAAGCAATTCATCCAACCCTTTTGGAAGGAATAAATGAAGAGTTGTCATACACGGAACCCAACCCACCTCCTCACAGGTTAATACCAACATTCCTGTGACCCAAAAAACCAACATTCCTCAAGGCCACAATCTCTTATTTAGGCAAGGCAATCAAGTCACTCAATCCTTCACTCCATTTGGGCATCAACAAGCTCAAAATCAACAAGGCCGTCAATCCTTCACTCCATTTGGACATCAACAAAACCAACAAGGTCCTCAAATTCAGTCCAACATGGTAGGATATCACATCCCCACTTATGCCTCTCAAGTCCATACACAACAACACATCCCTCATCAAAACACTCATTTCCAACAACCACCTAATCATAACAATCATTTTGCTCACCGAAAACCAATTTCAAATCAACACATCTCATCACAACAATTGGGGACTAAATTTTCGCCTATAACGAACATGGGTGATGCTACCAACCATCCCATGGTTTAAGCACTCACACTCCAACTCGCTGCTCTTCAAACACAAGTGGAGACCTTGCAACAATCCAATAAAAAGTCATACTTGTCACATGACTTGTGTCCATATCCATTTGACACAACCTTGTATATGCCACCCTTTCCTCATGGATATGTGGTACCTCATTTTCCCAAGTACAAAGGAAAAACAAACCCCATTGAACACATAAGAGAATTCACCACTAGTTGCATGGAAATTGCATATGAGAAAACTTATCTCATGAGAATTTTTTCTAGAAGTTTCAAAGGTCATGCACTAGAATGGTTCTCACTTTTTCCCTAAGGGAATCAAAACATGGGATGAACTGGCAGACAATTTTTTTGAAAACTATACCTATAACATTGACATGGATATCGACATCGCCTCCTTATGCAAACTTACCCAAGAGGATGCAAGAGAGACTTTTATTCATTTCTTTCAAAGATGGAGAACCTTAGCAAGCAGATGTCTGGTCAAAATACTTGAAAAGGAGAAAGTCACTATGTTTGTCCAAACTCTCCTAGGACCGCTAAGGTATGGCTTACAAGTCCATTGTTGCACCACTTTTGTTGACCTTGTTGAAAAGGGTGTTCAACTTGAGAAAGCCTTGATCGCCAAAGGAGAATTTAAATATGGTGGCAAAACCATCAACACCACCACCAATAATAACCCAAGTAACTCAAATGACAAAACCAAATACTGGGCTAAGAACAAGCATATCACAAACGACGGTGTAGTTGATGCAAAAAATGTCAATGCAACAGGTCATGTACTCACAACCAAAGGAACACAAAATCAAAATGCACCTGTAACTACACCAACACCAACTGCTAATGCTATCCAAAGCAATCATGCACAAACTAATCAAAGGCAGCTACATAAACCCCAAAAATTCCAAAAATGCACAAACACCCCTTTGGGTGAACCTATTGAAATTTTCTCGAAGAAACTTCTTCAAAACGGCTTTATAATGTTGGAAGAGCAAAAACCGTATGACCCTGGTCAGTTTAAGCCATCATGGTGGGATGACAATTCATTTTGTGATTACCACCGTGCTAAAGGGCACAAAACTTCCTCTTGTCATCAATTATGAAATCTGGTGCAAGACCTCATTGAGAACCAAAATATTGAGTTAGGTGGTCAATCATTTACATCTAATGCGGATCATACTATCCACAAAAACCCACTGCAGGATCATGGTAAAGCTTCCTCATTGGGCACAAAGCATACCAACAACCAAGCCAACCACATCCATCTGGCCTACAATACTATTCGGCCTGCATACAATTATCTAGATGGTACTATTATTAACAATCTTCGTACTGCTGATGAAGATGAATCTATTAATACAATTAACATTAAAAAAGCCCCAAAATGCAATCTAACCATGCGTAAAGGCAAGGTCACTATCCTAGGTCCTTCTGCACATCAACCTAAAATCACCATCCCTAGTCCATCTGCCAAACAGTCAAACCCAAAACCAGAGTTCAACATTACTGAGCAATTGCATTAAACACCTGCTCAAATACCCATTCTTGAACTACTCTGTATCTCTCCCGCACATAAGGCCATCCTAGATAAAGTCTTGCAAGAGTCGTCTATCCCAACCAACATTGATGTCAACCAGTTTTAGACTATGGTCGGATATCTGAATTCGCCTCATCACATCACCTTTTCGGATAGTGACTATTCCTCACC